>JAIVFH010000001.1:600000-1115896 GCA_025765595.1 Obelidium mucronatum | reverse complement strand
GGACCGGGATCGAACCCCGGAGTAGGATTTTGGAAAATGCAAATTTTAATGAAACCCTAAGTCTAATCCTGAGCTAATGAGTATAAAACCTTACCCGCTCGGTCGCATGGTTTATCACAAGGCTCTTCTCTTTTTCCAATTTTGTTCAACATTTTTATTGATCCTCTTGCTTCTGAATTAGTCTCTGAACTTCCTCCTACTTGCGGCACTTCACCTTCTTCTTTCTTTGCCGACAATATTTCTGTTCGCACTTTTTCTGATTTTCTGCTTCAAAAGGCTTTTGCCATTATTGTCAACTTCTGTATCTTGAGTCGACTTACGCCCAAGTGTACCACCATCAACTACACTGGGCCACCACTCATCTACAACGGTACTACTATTCCTGCTAAAGAGCGAGACCGCTACCTTGGGCTGCCACTCTCCACTGCTGGTCCTCAATTCTTCAACTATTTCATGGGAAAAATCCACCGAGCTCGTCGTTCCTTTGAAACCATCTCTGCTTCTCCACATGCTTCTTCATGGACTACCCAGTCTCGCCGTGCCATCTTTGTCTCTCTTATCCAACCAAAGTGGGAATATTCTTTACCGCTCGCTAACGCAACCATCTCTCAATCAGAACGTCTTGCACTTGGATCTGCTGGGTCTGGTCTTACCAATCAAATCTGCCAATGGATCTTCAAGCCACTACAACCACCAGTTCCACTTCAATCTTCTGCTATCCGTCGTCTTCTGTTTCTCCCAAGCTTTTTGGACCGGGCTGACTTCATTACCTGTCGAATGGCTTCCAAGATGCCACAACTTATTCCTGCCGACAACTGCAAACTTCACTCAGCACTCAGCAGCAACAAAACTATCAAATCCATTTCTGCTACTTACCGCAAAGGACCTGTCGACTCTGACATCAAAACCGCTATCTTCAACCACTTCAAAAACTTGCTCACTAAGCAGGCTGAGCTCGATGGATTCTCCTCAAAAGCTATTATCTTTAACCCACCCTACAGTATGGCCAACTTTCTGCGGGATTCTACTCTCTCTCTTGACCAACATCAAAAACTTGTTCGACACCACCTTGCTCGAAACTTCCCTGCCGATTCACAAGTACCTTGGCTCATTGCTACCAACAAACTACCGGAGGCGTATGCTCGACTCTATTTTCTTGGCGAAATTTCTTAAGTTGACTTTATTTTCTTATCGACTTTTTCTTTAACTTTTCTTATACTTCTTCTTCTTCTTTAACTTACATCTTTGGTTGTTATCCTCTTGGGTTACCGGAGGCAATAAACTTTAACATTAAAAAAAAAAATAACCCTAGCCCTAACCTTACCTCTGACTCTGCCCTACCCTAACCCTAACCTAACCCTTTTCTGTTTGTCCATGTCCAGCACGGCAAGGCTCAACGTTGATAATCTCCTTCAATAGAGCTTTGTCGATTCGGACATTGAAGCGGAATGCAGCCTTCCTTGACTTCGTAGCTTGTTTACCAGAAGTGACTTAGGGTTTTTGTTGGCCATTTTTCTTTGTCCACAAAGAAAAATGAAAAATGAAAAATGAATTTTATCCACTGCGAAACCTGTCTATTATGATGTTTGGTTCAGTTGTATTCATCACTCAGACCGCTGCTTGAATCCAAACTATAATTATCTTCTTTGCTGCCTTTGCTGCTGTTTGAGCCACTTTTCCAATCATAGTCATCTTCTTTTTCATCATCATCATCCTCATCATCGCCATCCCAATCCTCATCATCCCAAACTAAATTGCTGTCTAATAAAGTATCTATAACAAATTCTTTCCAATTCACCCACGCCCTCTGGCAAAGTTTGTCATAAATTAAATCAGATGGATCTACACGCAGATCGCTCAGCAAAACGACAACAACTTTTTGGTGATTGAATCTCACAGCAGCTCGAAGCGCCTTGTTATCATTGGCTGTAGGATCAACTCTAGGATCACATAGAAGAAGTTCAACAGCTGTGTCATGTCCACAACAAGCAGCGAGCCAAATTGGTTCATTGTTGTTGACTGCAGGGTCAATTGAAGGGCGTTGGAGCAAGAATTTAAGGACCTCCAACGTTCCCTTCTCCACTGCCCAAGAAAGATAGTAGTTCTCGTCAGCCGATGGGTCTGAGATAAGAACTTCAAGGACATTGATATGCCCTGATGATATAGCAGAGTGAATTGGATTCCAAAAGTAATGTGCAGCAAGGTTTACTTTTCCAGTTTCCAAAAGAAGCCGAACAATATCAGCATACCCTTGCATACTGGCTACACCAATTGGATAATTATCGTCTCCGGTAGGATTCACGCCGTGCTTCAATAGCAGCCGCACAACTTCAGTATGTCCAGACCTGCATGCATAAGATAGGGCTTTTTCTGTTGGATCCACTCGATTATCAGAAAGGAGAAGTTCAACTACATCTGCATGTCCTTGAGATGAAGCCATGGTAAGAGCGTAGCTTTCTTTAGCTGTTGGATCGACATTACAGTGTGTAAGAAGAAGCCGAACTACTTCTGCATGTCCTTTCTCTGCAGAGGAACGAATTGGTGCATTTTCCTGTGCAGCTGGATTCACTTTCTCAGTGTCCAAAAGAAGCCGAACAATTTCAACGTGGCCCTGTTCGCTTGCCTCGCGAATTGCTAAATTATCATTAGCGGCAGGATCAACCCCGAGGTCCAGAAGCAAGCGCGCAAGTTCCGCATGTCCATAGTAGGAAACTGCACAGAGAGCATTAACTTGGGCTCGAGAATCCATGCGTTTATCTGCAATGAGCAATCTAACCACATCTGTATGACCTCCACGTGCGGCACCCCACACCGCGCTGCCTGTTGGATCCACTTTGGGGTGCTCAAGAAGTAGTCTAACAATGTCCACATGTCCCTCTTCACAAGCAGCGTCAATGGCAGAGTTGTCATTGACAGTTGGATTCACATCGTTTTCAAGTAGAAGACGAACAATGTCTGTGTATCCCCTTTCAGCAGCATGTTCAATATCGGCAGCAGACGCATTCACTCTCCGAGTTTCAAGCAAAATCCTGACAACTTTGGTATGGCCAAACTCCGCAGCTACATGGATGGCATGGTTATGACGAGTTGCTGGATCTACGCCACCACTATCCAAAAACAATTGAACAACATCTGAATGTCCTCCTGCAGCGGCCATGCAAAACGCCTGATGCATGACATCCAACTGAATCGTGGATCCAAGCAACAAAATATGTTTGACAATTGACAAGCATCCAAGTTCAGATGCATGTTTCAACATACGGTTAGCGAAAATGATACTGAGGCGCCCTTTCAGCGCAAGCCCAATCAACAGTAGGTCGCAATTGAGAGGGAGCTGGAGCAGTATTTCCTCGAGGACTTCAAGAGGAATGGATAGAATGCCACCAACAGCCAACTTTACGCCAGAAGGGGTAATAATGGATCCAGCAGCAGCAGTGGTCACAAGATCGGTTCTGGTGGAGCCAAGTCTGTCTGCCACAGTAATCTTTTCACCACAAGTCTTTGACTTGAAAGTATCGGTTTGGTCACCATGGAAACGTATTTGCGGTCGACGTTTATCAATTAAGTCCTCCACTACACAGAGAATGAGTATGCGACAATAAGAAACAATGAAACTCACGAGTTCCAGTTGCAGCAGGGACAGATGCCGCATTTGCACGACCGTCTTCTTGCTGAGAGAGTAATTTGACAGGAACTAAGTGAGTGTCGGCGCCTGAGAAGAGAGGAGAGAGCAACCAAGTTAGACCCCTTTAGACCAGAGCACAATGCTCACCGCATGCTATGCCCGCCAAAAGCAACGGCAACGAGTGCTGCGGCGTTGGCGAACCCGAGCACTTTTCTGCGACTCCAAGCGGGCGATGCTGAGTACACTGTTGATTTTCTTTCGCTTTCTTGAAAACCTCATTGGTTGGTTCTGTTTGCTTTTTTGTGGCATTAGCAGGGGGGGTTGTGATGGAAGATGTGGGACATAAACCATTCGTTGTGTGGCGGTGGCGACTGTAGAACTGGAGGAGGTGAGTGGAGTGCAAGAAGATGAATTTAAATATATTTATTGCACAGATTCTCACCACTATCTGTGGTTGCTCATCACTCGTCGTATCCGTTGCCCGGAGACCAACTTCCAACAGTTTTTTTTTCGCAATAAATTGGACTCCACAACGCTGTAATCTGGGGAAAGCAAGAGTAACTGGTGTACAGCTTCTCTTCGAAACTCTCCTGACTATCTCAACTGCAGCATTCACAGCCATAACCTCAACATTGACTAGTAAGCAAAGACATTCGTTCTTGACTGTTGGTCCAACTGACGTGGCTTTCTGTTCGGTGTCCTCGTTCCCTTCCTCTCCCACCGGTTCCTTCGAGGTTTTGTTCAACAGTACTGCCTCAAGTTCAAGGTATCCTTTCACTTTGGAGCAACTTTGGAGAGTATTTTCTCAATGACACTAAGAATGCGAACTTCGACGTTCTGATTACCCCTAAAACGTGTCCAATATATTCCAAATGTGGGCTGCTTCGGTTCGTTATGGCTATTTTTTGATTGGTTGAAATAAAAACAATAAATGTCCTCAAAGGGCTCGACAACTTCCTTAAAAGCATTCTCCTTGTTTCAAAACAAATTCATAAAACGATCAATGAATTCCAACACTCTCTTTGTTCTCCTTGCTACAGTTGCTATGTCTTGTGTCGAGGTTTCGAGCCAAACGACTACCACTTCTGCGTCAAAGCCAGCACATTCGCCCCACCTGTCCAGATTTGGAGGCCCTGTGATTCAAAATGTTGAAGTAAACCCAATCTTTTATGGTGATATTAGCAACAGTGTCCAAGCAGGAATATTTAGATATTATGGTGCCGTTGTCGATTCACCTTGGTGGAACGTCCTCGGACAGTATGGAATACAATCCGGCTCTATTGGTCGCATGTTCACTGTTCCAGCTTCCATCAACAAGACCCTGGATGATGTAAAAGACATCAAACCCCTCCTCTACAAACTTGCGAAACAGGGCTCCATTACCCCAGACCCCAAAGGAAACTCTGTATACACTCTTCACATTGCCGAAAATGTCACAGTGACATACGTGAACGCTTTCAACAACTTGAAGTCGTGCAAGAATCTGGCCGGTTTCCACAGCGCGGTGAACATTACTGACTTGAATCTGGGTGTTCCATTCCTTGTCTATACGGTCATTCCAAATAATGATTGCTTCAGTCCCTCTCCTGCCGAGAACATAAACACGATGCGCCTCGCTGCAGCTCACGAACTTAGTGAAGCTGTTACAAACCCACTGTTTGACGTTGCCATGAACTTTTTCGCTACACAAGGACCCAAGGGACTCAATCAAGCTGCTCAATATGCCTCGTTGGTCGATTTCAACACTACAACTCTCAAGTATGAAGGAGAGATTGCTGATTTCTGTGAGTCATTCGCTGCTCCTCAACCGACTACGATTGGAAGCGACAGCAAAGTCTACGCCGTTGCAAAGTTATGGTCAAACAAGGACAATGCGTGCGTTTCGATTTGAATGCGATTCCGATTTATCGATTTACTGGTGGTTTTCTGAATAAAGACACTTGATTCGACATGATAGGGACGTCAGAGAGCCATTTATTTGAAATAGTGACTTTTGATTGAAATTATGCCTTGTTTTGCAAATCCGTCCATTGCTGTGGCGTGTAGCATTTCTAATCAGGTCATTCCCATGGTTCAGTAGACTCCAGTCAAAGAAACTAAGACAAGTACCTGCGAGAAGGCATGGATCTGTGCAATTTCTTCTTTTGCAGCTTCATTAACCAATCTGTTGGAGAACAACAGTCAGCTCGCTTCATGACAAAGTAGTTTAAAAAAACCTGTGTCGAGCAAGCAGTGGCTTTCCTTCGAATTGCGCAGACACTACGATAACTTCAAAGTTCTGGCCACAACCATCTGACTTGTCTTGAGCGTCCTGTCAGGTTCGGACTCAACCATGTAAACCCAAGTCATTCAATGAAAGAATTACCACGTGAGTCGCTCCTAGTTTTTCCCTCAAGACTTTTTCAAGCTGATCCTTTGGCACTCCTGCTGTCGCCATTGAAACACTTTTTTTTTCGTCAATTTCAAACACCACACAATCCCCATTAAAAAAATAAAACATAGTCCTTTGTTATGGGTTTTTATTGATATTAGATTTGCAACATCGGTTGGACAAGCATTTCATGGGCTTTACATGGCAGCCTTGTTAGCGTAGACCTAGATGGTTGAAAGAAAAGGAACAAGTTAGGGCATCAATCCTTCACGAATAGTGAGACCCAGGGTTGACTCAAACTAAAGCCGCCATTCCGTAATCCTAAGCAGCATGCAGTAGTCATCAGCTTCATACGCCCTATTTTTCCAGCAAAACCGCCAATTCTTCCGTCCAAATGCACGCAACTTGATCCTCCGAAGTTGCGAAAGTTTAAAAACGCATCTCGAACCTTCTCAGCAGCAGCTCTAGCAGTCAGGATATCATCGGCGTCCCTGTCAGAGAGTTCAATGTTGAACTCTTCCTCGATGGCAATAGTGATTTCGACTTGGTCCAACGAGTCCAAGCCAAGATCAGTGATGAAGTGGGAGTCGAGGGTGAGCTAGTTTTTTGTTCAGTATGGTGAATGGCCACTTATTAATGCCTTAATAACGCCGCATCCCACAGACACGCCAACGCACCTTTGATGCTTCGACTTTGTCAAAGTCGCCGAGCACGCTCAGCACACGCTCCTGCACCTGTTCCTTGGTCAGCGGGGCGGGGCCCGCAGAGTAGAAGCGCACGGATCTGATTGGCTGGCGCAGCGCCGCAGCGGCGAAGGCGGCACGCGGCATTTGCTTTGGGATTTGCATTTGCATTTGGGCGGCGCGCGGGGCGGCGAAGGCGGCGGTGCGGACGAACGACGAAAACATTTTGCCTTTTTTTTTTATTTCTTCTTTGATTTGCTTTGTTTTGTTTTTCTTAAAAACGAGAGGCGACCCAGATCGCCGCTTTGCAGCCATTCGAAATAACAAACGAAAGCGGATCGTAGAAGGCTGCCTGCTTCGCGTCGTGCTCCACTGCAGCCCCCAGGTGCTCCAGCTCTTCATCGCGAAGCACTTTAATCACCTGATGAAATAAACCATCAGAAAATTACAGCGATAGTAATAAACAAATACGCACTTGTGCGAGGTCTTTGGCACTTTCATTGTCTGGAATCTTGACCAATTCACGAATCTGGCTTTGGTACAAAAAATATACGTCAATTCTGGAACTGTACAACCAAAACCAAGTTGATCACTACAAAGACGAATCCACTTCCTCCTGAACGATAATACATCATCAAAGTAAGACTCACTCGTTATAGTGTGTTCCAATTACAGTCTCCACAACTTCTGTGCACATCATCGCGGCTTTTTCACCCTAAAATACACACAGACGGGTAGACCAGCGGGAAGTGATTATCAAAAACTAGTATCACGCCTAATCCGACTTCCTTCTTGTACTTACCATTAAAGCCGTTCCAGCTCCCAAAGCAAACCCCATTGCCCCCCACACCGGGCTCAGGACTGATGGACGAACGCGATTGTTTCGACACAGCGTATTGAGAATCTCCAAGTGATGGACTTCTTGTTGATGCATATGCTACCACAAAAGTAAGCTACCAAGGCATCGGACAGAGGTAAACACGAACTTTAATCAGCGGTTTCATAGGAGAAGATTCTGGAAGAACAGCCAGTTGGCCACGATAGATTGCGTCCGCTGCTAGTTCTCCAGCCTGATCCACTCGCAACATTTGCTGAATCGCTTTGACCTGCACTGCAGTCAGCTGTGTTTGACTTGCTGCAGTATTTGCAGCTCCAGATATTGTTGACTGATGCCGGGTTCGGGCCACGAAGCGAACGATGTTGCGAACTGACATCATAAACACTCTTGTGATACGAAAAGTTATTCAATCGATGGAATGTAACTAAAAATAAGTAATACCAATAAACTCTACTATAAAACTACTCTTGCATATTTTCCACGGCCCGAAACAGATATCCTTCGAGTCTTTGTTTCACGTTTCCCTCCCACTCGCTCCGCTGTAGTCCATACAACGCAACATCCACCAAATCGCCGGTCCTCATTTTCCACGCTTTCTTCAGGCTTCCTTCTTTTCTTATGTTTGCCCTCGCTTCTAGCCATCCTTTCATTCCAGTATTCTCTTCACTTGTGGTGAAGGAAACCCTGTTGCATCCCAACCCTCCGTCACGCACCCCACGAAATGCATATTCTAATAACAAATAAAGCGCCTCGGTCGCAATTCCTTGTTTCCAAGAGTTGCCAATAACCCCGATCCCAGCTTCGCACGTTTCAAACAAGCCGGTCGTGAGCCTCAACTTGGCTGTTCCCAGAAATGCTCCAGTTTGAAAGTTATGGATCCGAAAGTCAAAAATAAGAGAATCACTGGTTTCTTTGGTTCTTTTCTGGACAATTTGGTCGATAGTAGTAATCGGTGGTGATTTTACACAAAGAGGGAGATGCTGAAGGAACATGGGATCGTGGTACAGTGCAAGCACAGACTCATCGTCATAAGATGTCGGCGGATGGCTGAGAACTATTCTTGGCAGTTGGGGTGCTACGAGTGTCAACCTGATCATATGTCGCTCCATATTCGAAACTGCGAAGTTTTAATTTTGGAGATTGAATCTGCTTATCGACCCTCAAAAACAATAATTCGAATGTCATTGCGTTCATTCTGATTCCGTCTTTTCTTCCAAGAACCACACGGTTTCAATCAGGTTGTCCTTAACCCAATATACAGCGACTGCCTTAATCGCCTGATCTCCTCTTCCTGTCACGTATTCTTCGTCCACACACTTGTCGCCATGAACCATTCTCTTTACAAGCTTTGCGTGGAGTTCCGGATATTGCGCAAACATCAATCCATATCTAGACTTGAGTTCGTCAATGCCAGCTGGAAATCGTAGAATCATGGACGGAAAACTAAAGACTTGGACTGTTGGAGAGTAGCAAGCAACGAATGCGTCAATATCTCTGCTGTTGTAGGCGTCTAATTGCTTCTGGGCCAGGCGTTCCGAAGCCGATGCACTGCCACTCATTCCAAAATAAAAAGGTAAAGAGAACATCATTGAAATTCAACAAAGTGTAAGTCGAAAGTTATATAACTTTTAAGCTCGCTTCCATGGTAACCTCTCTATTAGTCGGTCATTCATGTTGATGTCTTCCTGTATTTTTAGAAACACGAATCGACTCGAATTGATGTCACTGACACCCCAAACAGCCCACAATGCGCGTCCTTCCACGATTAGGAACTAAAAGCAATACGAAGGAAGAGTCTCTAGACTGGGGTCGCTTGAAGACGTCTGGCGTTGACATGCGTGGAGGCGTGAACGAAGTTCGGAATTACTCTGCCGAAGAGATTGCACGCCATCGCAAGAAGGACGATCTTTGGATGGTACTCCATGGGAAAGTGTACTGCTGTACGAAGTATGTTTCTTATCATCCTGGCGGTATTACTCAGTTGCTTCGTGGGGCTGGAATTGATGCCACGGACCTTTTCCTGCGATCTCATCCTGTAAGGTCGTAAAGAGTAGCAATACTATATGTTCTATTAACCTAATTTTTTATTTAATAGTGGGTTGATGCTCATAGCAGTCCTTGGAGATCAATGTCTCGTTGGCTATTACTCCGACAAACCAAACAAAGAAGCACCCAATTCCCTCGTTTTCAATTGTAAAAAAAGGAACACCACTTGTTGATGAATCCATTCCCCTCCATCCCACAGATGGCTTCATATTGAAGCCTATTCTTCCAATGGATCCCAACTGGTCTGTCGCCCGAAATAATGAAAGCTCTGGATTTAAATTCCACGATCATCGCGAGCAAAGAGCTTCAAAACACGAGTCGCTCACTTCGATCGACTCACTATGTCGAAATTTCAGTGGCAGCACCCTACTCACCTGGTGATTATCTGGAAGTGTATCCACAGAATGACACTTCTGCCGTAAGAGCTGTGGCTCAAGCTTTTGGAGCCTCATTAGACGCGAACTTTTGTAGTCACCAAAGCAAATATTCCAGAGAACCATTCAGTCGCAGTTTCACTACCTTTGAACAAAGCAGTAACTCTCCGCTACATTTTAACCCACAAAGCCGATTTATCCGCACCCCTTTCTTCATCCTTTCTATCGCTCCTGTCTCCGAAACTATCCAACTTAGGTTGTGGGAAAATTCTCAATCCACCCACTGACACTCCAAAACCACGATCACTTCTTGATATCATCTCAATGGTTCCAATTGCGAAGGCGATTTCTCTCAAGGAACTCTTTTGTGTTATTCCAGCAATGACTCCTCGTCGCTACTCAATATCCAGTTCCCCTTTGTCTTCAAAAGAAAGTGTTTCAATCACAGTTGCAGTTTTGCAAGACCGCGACTCTGAAACTGGTATGATCTATCCAGGCCTATGCAGCACGTTTCTCGCATTAGCTCAGGAGAATTTTGCGATACGATGTCAAGTCCTCACATCTCAATTTCATCTTCCCGACGACTTGTCCATACCACTGGTTTTAATATGTGCGGGATCAGGAATTGCTCCGTTTATGGGATTCCTTCAACATATGGCAGCAGCAAGAAGCAACAGAATCATTCGCCTTTATTTCGGGTGCAGAGACGAGAACGATTTTCTGTATCGTCGTGAATTGCATCAGTTTCTGGATAACGGTGTGTTATCAGCTCTGCGAGTTGCCCATTCAAGACAGGAACAAGAAAGGAAAGCATATGTACAGGATCTACTGATAGAAGATTCCGCTACTATTTGGGAACTCGTGGAAAATTCTGGTGGAATGATCTACATTTGTGGAGCTGTGCGAATGGCAAACGGTGTGCGGACAAGCTTTGGAAAGCTAGCTTCTTCCCGTATTCATCAAGATTTAGTAGATGCGTGGATACAAAATCATTGCGTGGAAGACGTTTGGGGCTGATTCAGCTTTACATTTTGTTTCACTTTGAAAGATGCTGGTATTCCAAAAGAAGAAGAGATGTGTAACATTGCATCTGCTCCAATCTGCTCACGAATTTCATCAATTCTCTAGCATTCTCGGCAATTTTTCGCGCTTTTGCGTCGTTCTTCACAAGCCATTCAATTCGTTCGTCCATATCAGAAAAATCCAACCGAACAGGAACGTAATGGATCCATGGTACTAACATCCAGCTGTACCAATCGATGAATATACCTGTGTATAACACAACAGAGTTCGTTTGCAAATACTCTTGAAGTCGAGAGGGCCAACTGTTTCCATCCACAACAACAAGGTATTTGAACTGCATTGAATCCTTGAATGAAACCTTCGGTTTCGGGTGCCCAAATAAACTCACAAGTTCTTGCTCCGTTTCTGAATCGCTTTGTAACAAACTGGGAAAATCCAATGTCATATCCAACAGACTGATTTCCAGTTTGGCTCCCCACAACCCCCCATTCCACCAAACGCGTCCTTGGATACTCTTTCCATTTGAATCCCTTCTGATACTTCCCTCCAGTCGAACTTCCACGCCAGAACACTATATCCGACTTGTTTTCCCATGGCACACTGTCCGTTACAACAGAGCGACTGATTCGAATGTGATAACCCAAAGGAACCAAAACATCCCAATGACACTTTGTTTTCGCCTGAGAAAAAAGCGGACCCTTCATATTCTTCGTGAAGAAAGTATTGGGTCCCAGAAAGTAGGAATGTATGTTACGAATGCTTTTCGTTGGTGGAGTCAACAAGGAACCAAAGGACAGGGTATCGAATTCCTGGTGGTAGCATTCGGATTTATAGAATACTTCAGAGATGGTTTCGTAATCAAACGCTTGATATCCGTCATTATTTCGTGTCGATGGGACAGCAACCGGCTCATCCCAAAAATTTACAACAAACTCGAATGGCTTTGACGGATTCAGAACATGAGCGATGGGTCTCAGTAAGTGATTCAGAACTGTAGGATGTGATGTTGTGTGCATTTGTTGGTAGGGAAAAGGCAGCGTCTTGAAACGTGAAAGTTTGCTCTTGACGATACTTTGGAAACTTCAGATCTTTGCTGATGATACCGGTTTGGAGCCATGGTCCGAGGTCTTCGTATATTTGAGTGTAGTGGCCAATAGAAGTTGAACAGTTGTTTGTGTGTGCGAATTTGAGCCATTGATTCAGATTTGGCGGAGGGCTACGACCAAAGGCTGTTTGATAATCAGACATTGTGAGGTCTTGTTGTCGTTTGCTGGTGGCATTCCGTGATTGCAGAAGTAGAATGAGCAAACTCAGAAATCCGACGGATGATAGAATTGCGCGAGCTCTTTTTGAAATCATTCGAATGTTTTGAAATTGGTTGGGTAGATTTTACAACCAATCGCAAGTCGATTCGCAACTTGTGATTTTTCTTTTGCCAGAACGTTATTTAAGTTACGCACGGACACCATCAATCACATGTCAGATCCAGGACCAGTATCACATCAGTCCGTTTCATCCACAGTTACTCCGAACCGAAAGAAGGTCTCATTGTTATCACGCATTGACACACATTGTTCTAACAATTGAAGAAACAAAGACAACAATTCAAAGCCTCAAGATCTCTATTGCAGTCGCAATAATTTTACTGCTTTCGATTCAGGGATTTGTTGCGTATGGCCTTGATTCCCGCCCAGCCATAACGCACAAACACATTTGCTCTCGATTTCCCAAGAAGGCTCCCATAAATCCATTTAAGAGACAAAAGTATGATGGATCATCTTACACTGCATCCGTTCCACGATTAGCTCTGTCAAGGCCCCCTTCCTCACTTCGAGTTGTGGCAATCAAGGACACAAAGGCAATTCCCAAAATGATGTGCGAGGCGACTCTATATTCTGCCTGCTGTTAACAACATTCCGCTTGAAATATATGGATCCCATGAATACTTTGACAGGCTTTCTTTCGGGGAAACCTGGAAAATACGATCGCCTTCTACCCACCCTCTGCAATTTTGATCCAACCGACGCTGTGCTGAATGATTGATGCATTTGATGTCATCTTTCAACGAGATATTTCAGAGATCGAGGACCTTTACTTTCGCAAGTGGAATACCCCTGATGTTGTAGTTTCAACGGAAATGAATTGCTGGCCTTTCTGGCATGCCGACATTTGCTCTCCTGGAAGACGACCATCTCGTCCCAATTCTACTATTGAATACGTGAATGCAGGTGTTGTGATTGGCAAAGTTGCACCATTTACGGCATTTGTATCCGAAATCATGAAAATGTTCTCGGAAGGACTTGACGATGACCAGCACATTGTTTCAAAACTCGTTTACGAATCCCATGAGCGCAACGGCTATCTGATGGATCATTCTTCAGAGCTTAGTGGTTCTCAACAACCCCCAGCTCCTATTTTTGCCGAGTTCCAACTGTACAACCGAAGTTATTTTGTGAGTTTGGAGAGCAAGACGGTCCCAATGCTCATTCACTTGAATGGTGGGGGCAAGGAGCTCATTTTTCCGCGAGATCGATTATAGTACTTCCGCGATCGTGTTCTTATTCCTGAAGTGAAAGATTCAATCGGCGACTACGTTGTGTTTATGGACGGCGAGAACAAGAGAATTCGAGATTTATGTCCGTTTGATTTCTGAAATATAAATCAATTATGTAAAAGAATGCCCGTTATTATTCACGAAATAACATTGTAGCAAGGGGTATTCACTTCGAAAGTACGTCTCAATTTTCGATCAGAAAAGTCTGTGAAAGCTGCGTTTCCCCCTGAATAATCGCAAAACCATCTCAAAAGATCGAATCTTCAGCGATGGCTCAGTCAAACTCTTATCCGACTTCTGCCCTTCTTTCGTCGGCTTCCGATTCGATTCTAATTGCAAGAAATTCAAAAATTCAAGAAGCACTCAAATGACCAAAAGGTCTCGATTATGATTCAATCAAATTATTTAAATTGCCAGGTCCTGCCTCCCTCGGAGCGACCAACACGGTGATGCCGATAGTAATCATAAGTTAGTATATTTGGATGCTGTTTGTTTTTATTGTTGTCTTTTTGAAACAAACAGTATGTCCGTTTTACTTTTAAGGAAGACTTTTCAAGAGATTTTTTGCTTAGAAAGATTACTCGCCCCTTTCGCATTTTTCGCACAGGCAATCAAAGTAATATGTTTCCTTCAGCTCGTTCCTTCGGCGCTCGCGCTCTACGCTCCCGTCAATATAAGAGTGTGTCAGTCGCTCGCCTTCCTTTATGTCTCGTTTCGCAAGAAGAACATTTTCAACCTTGGATGTTGAGCGCTTTCCAAATTTCCCGCTTTCGTATATCGTCTGTTGTTGCCCCTATGGTTACACTCAGAGAATCCACAGCATCGGCAACAACTTCAACATCCTCCGATGTGCTGGTAGTTCTTCGCATATTCAGCTGTCTCTCCAAATTCTTTTCACAAGAATGGTTGAAGAATGATGCAGCGGGGTAAACTGCATTTCCCATACATTCCAGTTCGGCGTCCCACAACCCGAAACCATTGCATTGACGAATACTAATAACCCGTCACCAGGTCATGAACTGTGGGGAACACGTCCAAAAACAATTCAGAAAAAGCCTTGGTTTTGGAAGTATGTTGTTTCGTTTTCAACCCAGCAAATAGCCGATGGAGTCCATGAAACTGAATCTTTTCCGCTGTCGATAGAGACTCATCGTTTGGAACAAGTTCAAGGTAGTCAGCAATAGGTTGGTCCCCCGTCAGACCCGAATTCTCGTTCGATTTCAACTCTCACACAAAAGTTTAGAATCCATCTCGCCAAGCTCATGATATCATTTCGGTCAGTAACAAGCCTCCATAAGATCCGTCAGATCTTCGGATGCTCCTGATCCTAATGCAACAGTAACGGGATCCCTATGTAGAAACTCGTCGATGGAAGCTAGCAGTTTATCAAAAGCCGTCGAGGAAGATGGAATGATGTTTATATCTTTGAAGCGAGAACATTCGTATTGAGAGTGAAGCGGCAGATGTATCTGTTGACATTTGGCAGAGCAATAATAAACCGAGGAACACACTGGGACAAGAGTAGGGAAGAGACGAAGCCATTGTATTTGCATTGAAGCAAGCCGAGCAGCATTCCTTGCGGCAAGGGTGTGATGTCGCTGTTCATCAAGTCAGGAGAAGGTTTCTCAAGTTGTTCATTCATACCAATCCCAAATGCCCTCGCCCGCAGGACTAATGAATCCTTTGGAATGTCTCTCGAAGCGATTGCAAAGCGGCCACTTTGAGCTTCGGTGCAAATTCGAATAGGAAACGGCTCAATCAACGATGTCATGCGGGTTAAGAAAAAAAGAATTGAAGGATTTTACTCGGTCTTACCCTTCATTGAATTCAGCTTCGGGAACCAGCCCCACTTCCACTCTGCATTTACATCCCACCTTCCCAACGCTATAAGCCTCATCCAACAAAGCAGAATAACAACCCCATAGCCCCCCAACGCCGAAAATACGTGCCACCACAAGTGAAATTCGAGTAACGCATTCGCTGGAAATCCAACCTTCTCTTTTGCACTTCTCAATACTAAGCAGTGTCTGTTATCAAATGACCACAAACCAAATCCCCCCAAATACGTGATGATGCTGTACCAATACACTTTCCAGAGATTTGAAAATGTCTCTTCAGGGTGATACTTTCCGAACTTTTGATACAACCTCTTGAGCTGAACAGGTGGCGCAAAAATAAGAACAACAACTAGGCTCGCGTGGCAGTTTCCAAAAAATTCATTGTCTTTGGTAATGTAATACATGACGCTAATGATGGTTGCAAGTATAGTAAACAGGATAGCTAGAGCGTTATTCTCCTGTCTATCCAGAACAGCAAGAGCTGAATACACAATAATGAATCCATTCTAGAGTTTCTGTGTGTTAACGATGGTTGGTGGTTCTTGAGCAGAGAAACAATTTACATAAATCATTGGTACTTCATCCAAAATTTGAGCGTGGAATCTGCTAGTGGGTAAATAAATATTAATTGAAATGTATGTACTAAACTGCATAGTCCCATGGAATAGTGTTGATCCAATGCCAACAACAACCAAACTTCCCAAAGCCAAGTAATCTCGCAACTCTTCCACGCGCAATTCCCTGAGAGTTTTGAGGCCAAATACAGAAACAATAAGGAATGATATATTCGACAGCGTGTTGTAGTATTCCGCAATGTATTGAGTCACGGCATAATTCTCCTCACACCAATCCAATGTACTTGTTGGTTCACTGAGAAGGAGAAGGTGTAAGATTCAAGTTACCAGGAGAGTAATATTACCCCCAATGACCAACTGTTTTGGAGGGCCAGAATGCAACTACCATCTATTGTTTTTTGTCCGTTGCACGACCAATTTTTCCAATAGAATAAACACCAATTCCCGCCAAAAGCCACTACAACAGGATGCAACCATCACCAAAAACTAAACATGAGAGACGCATGTATTATCAAAAATCATCAAACTCAACACCGCACAATCCAATCAGTCGCAAGAAAAAAGGGAGCAAATAGTTTACAAACACAAACTATGACATTAAAAAACACAACCGAATTCAACAAGTTATTTAGTTGAACATATCCTGAGCGCCGGCTTCTTGGTTCTCCTTCACAAAGATCTGAACACAGGAAGTTAAGTCAACCATAAGAGGATAAAACACGAGCGAGTACAAACCTCGAAATATTGGTAAATAGTTGTCACAGCTAACAAGATACCAGTTCCGCTTCCAATAGCACCCATCAAGTCAGCTCCAACCGACAGAGCACCAACAACCAAACCACCAAAAGCGGCCGCAGTAGGAATCACATTCTTCAGCTCCTTGTACAAGGTTTGATCTTTGCTTCCTCCTCTCAATACAAGTCCTTGAGCTTGCAACTGCTTGGCAACGTCCCGCGGGGAAGCACCAGAGACTTCAATCCAAGTCTGCGACAAAACAGCACACGCAGTAAGCATAAAGGCGAGGTACACCAAAAAGTGGATTGGGTCAACAGTGATGGCTGTAACGGTTCTAGGAGGAGAAATGTAGTAGGCGAGCCCAGAAGTTGCGAACTCTTGTGGGATTCCTTCAATGTTCTACATTTCAACATTTAAGATTCAGTTGAGAACTTTTTGCACAAATATCTATTACAAAATTACCTTCCAGACTCCCATCAATTTGACAGCCAGGTTCTCTGGGAAACGGTGGTACAACAATTGACTGATGAAGAAGTAGTTGGACTGAAGGGCGGAAACCAACATAATTGGCATGTTGGAAGTGTAAAACAGCTTGACTGGGTAAGCACCCTGTTGACCACGCTGAGTACTGTGCTTCACGGGAACATCCACCTTGAATCCTTGCAAGTAAATAACAACTCCGAACACTCCAATAGTGGACAGAAGGTTGGATACGTTGGGGAGGTTTGAGCGGTACATGGCCTCCTTGAGAGCACGGAACTTGTCGTTACGAGTGAACAAAAGGTACACAAGAGCCGTGATGGCACCTTCAAACTCCATTCCTAAAAAAATATGTCGGTGTGAATTTACATCAAAAATATGAGAGAGGCACGTACCCTTTCCGGTGTTGTAAGTAGTTGGTGAAAAAGCTCTCCAAACAATGCTCTCGCAAATGTTGGTGGCAATAAACAACGAGATACCAGAGCCGAGACCATAACCCTTTTGCAACAGCTCGTCTAACAACATTGTCAAAAGTGCAGCAAAGCACAATTGAACAACTAGAATGAAACAGATTCCAGCTCCGATTTCAGCAGGGTTTCCATAAACACCAGACCACACAGCAACAGTGGCCTGACCCACGGCAATGACCATAGCGAACAACTTTTGGGCCCCTCCAAAAAGAGCTCTGTCTTCCTTTAAGGAGTAGTCCACCTCAATCAATTTGGCACCAGCTAGAAGCTGCATGATCATTCCAGAGGTAATGATTGGGGTGATACCGAGTTCCATCAGAGTTCCTCTGTTAGAAGCCATAATAACACGCATCCAGTAGAGCGGGTCAGAAGTATCTGAGGACATGATACCGTACAGAGGGATCTGCGAGCAGACCAAAAAAATAAAAAGAGTGATTGCGGTCCACATGACTTTCTCGCGGAAAGCAATCTGGTTTTAAATTTGAATAGATCAGTCTTTGACCGCAGCCGGGGGACTTCTGCTCTTGTTCTAGTCCATGCTGAGAGCCGTCTCCCCGACAATCAACTAAACCAAAACACACCTTTCTGTCAGGAGCCTCAATTTCAGGCATATAGGCCAAAAATGGCTTCAGCAAATGCAGAAGACGGACTGTTACATCAGCGCTGTTAGACGAAATATCACCTTAAAACAAAAGACTCATACTCACAGCCCATACTGAATCAACACGAGTGCGAAGCGGATCAGGAGTAAACATAAGTGGTAAAGAAAGGAGACCATCTGATTAGTACTCTTTGCGGTGATATGCCTCGAAAGATGGGACTCACGTTTGATGAGATGTGTGAAGAAAAAATCAATGAGGTTTCCAAAATGCCACGAAGTAAAGCGAACCACAACTAACACAAGGCTGTGGCTCTACTTGAAGGAAATATATAATTCCAGGTTTGTGGTAGGTAGTGCAGCTGATTTTCTGTCTGGGCCTTAAAGTTCTTCTCTTCCCACCTCCACCTTCCAACTTCGAACTTCACAGTCTAAAATGATGAGGCACAAGGAAGAACTATCTTTTATGAAAAATCAAAAAGAATATCATCAAGCAACTTTCAGAAAGGAACTCCTCCATTCGTCACAGCAAAATCGCTCAAGTCTTTCTTTGACCGCTCCAAACAGTCAACCAGTCCTTTCTTCGCGCCTCCAATCATAACACCTCCATGGGATGATGTCATATTTTCAAAATCCCAATCGTTCACCAACTGCAGCACCCAGTCATAAAACAACTTCGGCGAATCAGGAGTTTTATCAATTGCTTGGGATACCAGTGTCATATGAAAAGTTACGCGGCTGTGACTGGCACCCAAAAAAGTTCTCTCAAGAAATCCAGGATTGGTTTCTACCTTGAAAGCGTCGTCCTGCGAAATGAAACCACGTTAACACACATTGCCCCATCAATTTCAGACAGACCCTAAACGCACCGATATAATAGTTTTACTCGCACGATGAAAGGCAATTATTCCAGCAAAGTGGTTGGTGGATTCTGGAACTGGGGCGTCGAATTCACACCCAGCAGGAATTCTCATTTCGACTTCAGGTTCCCACAGCTTACGCACCTTTTCCTCAGCAACAGACCCCGTCCTATAAAGTATATTAGTGCTGGGCGTACTGGAAAGTCAAAACAAACATGTAATCCCACCCACCAAGGAATCTCAGGATATCTGCGTATATGTCTCGGAGTTCCATAAAACTTTGCCTTGGGGTAGTATTGGTAAAACTGAGGAAACGCGAGCGTGTGGAACGGGTTTGTAGCAACGACTGAATCGATTAATTCTCCATTCTGGGTTAAAGAATCCACTTCGGCCTTGGCTTCAGCATCCAAAGTCACAGCCGAGAGAGCAATGAATCTTCCGCTATTGAGCTTGATGAACGTCATGTGGGTGCCGACATCAATGAAACCAAGAAAGAGGAAGGGCTGTCCAGACGCCGTCAGATATACTCGAACTGCTAAATCGCAACCAACAAACACATTACCATACGAAGACGGAAACATCCTGGACCAATCTCTTGAATCTTGGAAGGTGGAGGCATTTTTCGTGTTTTTCTGTTTCAAACTTTTGAGGTGGATTTGTAATAGCACTGTCGTTTCAAAACAAACTGATGACCAATTCAATATCATATCGTTTCTATTTGGAATCTCCTTATTCCCTTATGGAAAACTACCTCCACGCGCTCTGGCAATAGACTCCAACTTGGGTCTCGCACGTTCTAAAGCCTCTCTCAGTTTTTGCTTGCATCCACCAACAGTCACTCCATAATGAGCTGTTGCCAAGTTATCGAAATCCCAATCGTTAATAATTCCTTGCAACCAATCGTTGAATAGTTTGGGAGCGTTGGGAGTTGGTAAAAACACTTGGGCTGAGGGAAACAATGGATGGAAGCGGATGTCTCCATGTTTAAGACCCGATGTCATTGATTCGATTAGACCGGGTTTTTTAACAGTTTCGAATGTGTCGTCCTGATTGGATTGGATTTAAACGGCATCTTGTTATAAACAACAGCTTGTTATTTTAATGGGTCGAACTTACTCCGATTAGAAAGCGACTCGCTCGGTGAAAGGCAATAACTCCTGCGAAATGATTCAAGCTTTCAGGTTGAGGGTCGTCAAATTCGCAACCAGCAGGAATAGTCAACTCCAACTCTGGCGACCATCTTTTGAGAAAGGCCTCATCCAGGACTGATCCAGCCCTTCAAAAAGCACAAGCATAGTCAGATAGTATATAATCCAATTATTTAGGATGAATTACCATGGAATTCCCTTGTAGTTACGGAGGTGTCTTGGTGTACCATACATTGGTACTTTTGGGTAAGCGGCATGAAAGCCTTCGAATCCGCCAGTGTGGAATGGGTTGGTGGCAACGACAGCTTCGATCAGGTCTCCATTCTGTGTAAGAGAATCCACCTCGGCCTTTGCTTCGGCATCGAGAACAACGGTTGATAAGGCAACGAACTTTCCGCTTGCAAGTTTAACGAAAGACATTGCTGTTCCGACGTTGAGAACGAGAAATATGTGGTACGGTGCCCGCAGGTTGTACAGGCCATTTCCGAGGTCGCGGATCTTTGGGTGTTTAGCCATTTTCTGGGTCACTTTTGATTATTTGTAATGCCAACCCCAACATAAGATTGAACTTTCGTTAGCAGTCTTTCCCTCATTCCGGCCTCCCATTCACTCTTCAAAACCGAATACATGACCGAATCAACCCATTCATTAATGCGATCATCACGCCAAGCTTGCCTCATCGTCCCTTCCAACTTCGCACCCAAAGCATTTTCCAGCCATTTTCGCATTCCAATATTATTCGAGCTTGTCACGAAGGTTGTGCGATTGAATCCAAGGTTGAAGCCATGGTCGAGAATCAGAAAGAGAGCTTCGCTGGCATAACCCAATCGATGAAACTGTCCCAGAATACCCAGCCCGCAATCGTAAGCCAAATTACTGCATGATAAAATTTACAGAAACGAGATGGAAGATCAGTATGTTGTTTCCGAACTCATGAGACTCAACTCAGTCTCGATCCGGTACATTCCGCAACTCCCAATGTACTCCCCAGTCTCTTTCTTATTGATTCGAAAGACTTTGTAAATACCATCCGCTGCTTGTTTCTCTCTCCGGGCGGCAATATCCGCCAATGTCATATTTGGGTTCATCATCGGGAGGTGTTCCAAGAATTCTGGTGATGTCATCGTCCTGAGTTGGTCTGCATCATCCGCAGCTGTCATTGGAAAGGTGAGGATAATTCGGCCGCTGCTTCCAGGCACCTGCAGAATCGTCGGCTCAAGGAGCGGTTGGAGTTGAGGCATTTCTTCTCAACTTCAATTTCTCACAATGCATTTGAACTCAGAACTGTCATAATTTGAGATCTCGTTCAAGCGGTAGTGTAAATAACTCCTGATAAAGAAACGCGTTCGTGCTGTCAGCTATGTTCATGTGGGAAGTGAGATTTGGTTCATCAAAACCCCTTAAAACACGACTATCCAACATGACTTCGCCCCGCAAAACAACGTCGTTTGAGCAGAGTGGGATTCGAACCCACGCCTACGAATAGATCACGGCCTTAACGTGACGCCTTAGACCGCTCGGCCATCTGCCCATACATACGCCAAAGTCACGCGATCATGACAATAATACTCACAAGTCAGCGACTCAAGAATAGAGATTACATTGCAATTTATATAAAACGACTCTTTATTTTGAGTTAAACCCTAATCGCAACGCATCCAGCATCTCATTATTGTAATCCTGATCAATCTCCCATACCATAACCCCCGGGAACCCTTGCATCTTGGCCCACTTACTTTTGGCAGTAATTGACTGAGGATCGTCATACGCAATGAAAGTTTGGGTACTTGGATTGTACAGAGTTGGATTTTCGGCAAACCCAAAATATTGTCGAACCCACCCATTTGAAGCTATTGCTGGTCCATTTTGAAGTGGCGCACTGGATTGAGAATTCGAAGATCGTGAGTCTCCTCGGAGATTGTTGTACATCCACACAGAACTGTGGTAACTGGCACCACATGGATCAGTGAATGGCGCGTCCAAAACATCGCCAGGGATCGGAGCGCATGCATTTCCATTCACCGATCCAGCACATGACTGATACAGCCCGTTATTACCATCTTTGGATACTTTCCATGAACGGCCATAGAAGGCAAGTCCTGGAACAAGTTTGGAGACAGGAACTCCAGAATCTTGAAACGCCTTCATGGAAGAAGCAATTGAAAACTGAGTGCCGTTCTTTGAATTCGATTTAGGCTCTTGTGGATCCGAGCTTCCCGGGGAGTTCAACGGAGAGTTGAAATCAGAAAACGGGGACCAGGACCCATAAAAGTCGTATGTCATCACTTGGAAATAGCTTAAATACTTAGCATACTCTGGCAGATAGTTCACTCCATTCACGATATAGTGAGAAATATCAGCAGAAGCGGCAATAGAGATAAGGCGTGTTGGACCCAGTTCCGTCCGCAAGCCCTTCAAGAGATCAACATAATTCTTGGCGTCTTGGGCGTCAACAGTGTTACAATCCAAACCGCCGCCACCCGGATGCTCCCAATCAATATCCACACCGTCGAATCCATTTTCGTCCAGGTATGCATGGATATTCTTGGCGAATACTTGGATGGTAGCAGGACTTCGAGCAATGGCTGAAAAATGCTGCGACCCAGACCATCCACCAACAGAAATGACTGTTCGTAAATTTGGGTACTTGTTTCGAACCACGCCATTCAGCTCTGGCACGTGTTTACCATCAGCAAAGTCATCAAATGCTTTCACAGACCCATCCGGAAGTGCATTCAAGAACGCGTAGTTGACCACAGAGAACCCGGATAAGTCCAATTTATCGAGTTTATTTTGAGGACGCGTGTATGCGGCCCAGTTTGCCCAATACCCTGGTGGTTTTATAATTGTTTAGTTTGATATTGTGTAAATGTTCAACTCAAACATACCGATAATTCCAGGTGATGTATATGGCCGAAAATTCAGCGAAGAAGTATCACAGGGTCCTTCATTCACCCAAGCTCCATCCGCGCCAGATGTACTTGGATCAGTGTTGGCATAGTACTTGTTGTGAAAGTTGTTTCCATTTGAAGACACTTTGCTACCATTCTGGTAATCTTGCTGCTTCCATTTAGCATAACATGACGGAAGTGTTTGATTTCCAGATGGCGGTGGCGGTGGAGCTTGCGTGGGGTTCGGAACGGATGGTATTGATGAGGTAGCATGGATCTTTGTTTTGGAGGACGTTGGCTTTGATGATGATTGTGGAACAGGAACCAAAATAGAGGAAATTGTAGGCACTGTAGCACCACCAGGTGGGACAATCGACGGAGAAGGGCTTGAAGCTGCTTTGGTAACACACGTCCCTTGACTTGTCCAGTCATCTCCAGTACCAGGCTCACTTGCAGTCCACCATTTGCTTTCGAAATTTCTTGATTTATGGCTCACTTTACTTGCTCCGGGATATGGAGACGCGGTGGACCATTCAGGGAAACATGCAACAACTGAATTTGTTGGCAGATCCGTGACACTAGCAGAAGAGCATGGTCCCTCAACAGTCCATTCAACAATGTTCACGCCTGGTGCGTTGTTTGTCCACCAGTTGCTATGATAATTGGACCCTTGGTAGCTCACTTTACTTGCACCTGGGTATGGCTGACTTGTTTGGTAAGCTGGAAAGCAGGGAACAGACATTTGATGAAGGACTCAAATTGAGAATCCATCTCGACATTTCCCTTCTTGCTTTTATGCATCCTGCGCAAATTTACAACGTGTCTCTCGAGATTTGAGTTTTAAAGTGTCTCTGCAGTGAGTGTGCGGCAACTAAAATTTCATCAGCCACCTTGTAACAGAAAAACTTGTAACCAAGTATTAAGGCATCTTTGAAGATACATTATGATTACTGAATGCACTAACTTAGACCATGAAGCCTATTCTGGAATCACATTCCGCGCAGGTTCTTGTGAACTCAGAGCTATCCCTTCTTTCCTACTCTTTCCTCCCACATCATTCTACAGACTCGTTGAAAGAAATGTCAATGAGCTTATTGAAATTTGATATCAAAACTACATCAGTTAACGCACTCAATTGATAGATGAAATGCACGCAATATTTGCCAGCCGGAGCGGAAACAGACTGTCAATCAAGAGGAAAAAACCATTCGAATTCCTCAAACACCATCTCATACTTTTCGCTTGTGCTTCCCATGAAAGTTTTGCATACCCCTTCGTAAATGTCCCTCCGAATCGACTCAACCAGCTCAGTAGCTTCATCTTCCACAAGGTCCAGCATTTTTCTCTTGGCCAAAGCCAGTGTCTGTTGCACGAAACAAATCTGATCATCATCGTATTCCAAAACCCTCATTCTCCGGTACATGGTGTGCAAACAAGAAAGAATCCGCCTTGAACCCATTGGCTGCTGCTTCCCTATGTGACTGAAGTTGTCGTATCCAGTAGCTTCAGAATGAGAATCGACAAGTTCAACAATCTTGATTCCAAGAGCGTCATGCATTCTGAATTCACCCAATACACAGTCAATCAAGATATATTTCCAACCCACGATGCAAGTCAATTCGTCCTGACCCAAATACTAGACAAGACCTTCAGTAAACTTGTCTTCATGAAAAATTATGCCTTCGTTATGGATGGATAGCAACAATTTGCGAAACAGTTCCAGAATGTCAGTCATTGATGCTTGCTGTGGGTACTTGTTCAGAAACAACAAGACATTCACGTTGTGAAAATTCATGGCCTGAAACCACAGATCGAAGAAATCAGATTGGTCGAGGTTTGCCTCAAGCGCCCACGTTTGGAAAGTGAGGACCGAATTTCAAAAGCTGCTTCATTGCCGACGCATTGTTGTAAAAAACAGCCTTCAAGAGACATTCCCTGACAAGTCCCAATCGATGTTCGTCGGCTTTGCAGAGCTTCTCCGCGAGTTTCAATATGTGACGCAAACAGCGATCATTTTCGAGCACCACGCAGTTCGTTGCGACTTT
This sequence comes from Obelidium mucronatum, assembly GCA_025765595.1. NCBI lineage: Eukaryota > Fungi > Chytridiomycota > Chytridiomycetes > Chytridiales > Chytriomycetaceae > Obelidium > Obelidium mucronatum. The sequence goes on along the minus strand of JAIVFH010000001.1, from coordinate 1,090,742 downwards.
GACCAAATCCGGTATTGACAAATCGAATTTGGCACCAACTCGATCTGAAATGCACGAGCCCACGTCGAAGCACGGCGCCGAAGCTCGCGCCAGCCAGAAACACGGCGCGCCACACTTTGCCCGCAAGCGCCGCCGGCACGCGTTTCCAGGCGCGCCTCGAGCGTGGCGTGTGTTATTCATTACCAGAAAATTCAAATTCATTCCACGTTCTGCACTCCGTTTCATTTTCTTGGTCGGAGTTTGAACTGTGCCTGTCAAACAAAAATTAATGCAATCAATGATTATGAACGCGCTCTCCTTCTTAATCTTCTCCACTCTCGCGATATTAGCAGCTTGTAAAACCACATGGGTCTCGCTCCCAGGGGCAGATTACTCTGGAACAGATGTCCTCATTGTCACAGCAGAAACTCCTGCTTCCTGCACAACTGCATGTGATACATACAACCAAAATGCAAGCAAACATAAAGGCTCGCCACCACCATCATGCGTTGCTGTAATTCACGTCCCATCAACAAACACGTGCGTCTTAAAGTCCGCCTTGCCCGCGAAAAGAGCCAAACTGAACCCAAAGGCCATTCTGTATGTACCATACTCCAAGGCAGATCCCAATCTGATTCCCGGTTTTCGAATTACGGGAAGCGAAATTGGCAGTGGCATTCGCGTTGCTAACACATCTGACTGCCAGGAAGCATGTCGTGCTGCAAAGAAATGTGTTGCTACAAATTACATGAATAAGTGGTGCCAGTTGTCTTCTGCAAAGGCTACTTTGGGAAAGAATCCTCAATTTAATGTCATTGCTGTTCAGGGTTAAACCATGGGCAAAGATTAAGTTAAAACCAAAAAAGCTTTATAACATAATAATAAATAACAACGAGCAACCTAATGAATAAATCCAACCATCACTTCTTCATCACTGATGAATTGGATCGTCCGCGCACCATCCCCCCAATCCCAGCCATCGATGCAGACTTGGTAACTCCCCTCTTGCCCGACATACTTACGGAAGAAGACGCTTCTGCAGTCAACTTTGGAGAGTTAATACCAGCCCCGCCACTACCATTATTAGCATTAACGGATGGTCTGCGTGTTTTTCCAGGAGTGGTCGACAATACAGATGTTCGGGTTTGTGCCATGCCAGTTGTATCAAATATAAATAGAGCCTCGTTCAAGAACCGCTCAGAAGTCTCCTTCTCAAGTACATCCAAATATCTTGATCCACGAAAGATAAATGGCTTTTCTTGTTCTGAAAAAAACAAAAAACATATGTCATCAAAAAAAAAAAACTGAAAAAAATTTTCTACCAAAAAAATACCTTGTTCAAATCCCTTCATTTTCCCTCTCAAAGACTCTTCCACCTTCAATAAATTAGGCACACAAGTTTTCCGGAATCTCTCCTCCTCGTTCAATTGGAAAGAGGATCGAAATAAACGCCGAGGATCAGAAGCGCTTTTTTCAAAGTCCACCATTTTTTCCAAAAGTGCAGTCCGTTGTTCAATCAACGAATACATTGGATACTCCAACTCATAACGATCTTGTAGAGCCAGGAGCTCGAGTGTGATGGTTTCCACGGTGAGTGGTGAAAATAAATCTGTTCCAAAAGTCAGCACCTAACCAAAAACCCCTCACTATCATCCTATTTACTCAACTATCTCCGAATTGAACAGTAAAGACTTTCCTTTCTTCGGGTACAATATGGCATTTATCCCACCAATTTGTCAACTCCACCAAAAGGCCAACAACAACTTCTTGCATCTTCTTTTTCCACTCTTCACGCAATGAATCAGCCATTTGCGTATACTTGAATATGAAACATCAGACGACAAGAAAATATGAAGACAAAAAAAATGTAACAGATGAAACCAAAGCACTCACTTCCTCAATCCTCCCAAGATCCTCTTCATCCAGCCTTACTTCCTCAGGATTTCTTCCCAGTTCCTCCAAACACATTCCAATCTCCTTGACCAGACGTTTACATAAATCGCGCTTCGATTGTAACTCGGCGTCCAAATTGTCTGCGAGTGCTTGAAGCCAAGCAATACACGCTCGTGTAAGCGATATCGAAACCGTGACGGTGCTGTTACCGCTTTGAAGGAGAGCTCTATAGTGTTGCTCAAGAACAATTTGGGTATATACAGAGCTGCTACCATTTCGAGGTTGGTTATTTTGAGCCGTGATGGTAGGATCCGAAGCTGAAGCCAAAGAATTTGGTAGAGCGGGGAGAGAGTCCTCATTTTCAAACGTTGGCAGTGGTGACTGCAGAAATTGGGTCAAATTAACTTCTTCCTCGCTTGCAGACGGGAATCGAGATAGTATTGATGACAGTTTATGGATTTTGGCGCAAGTTTTGGCGATTTGGCTTTGCCGTTTGGCCTATTTTTTTTTTGACACTGTACATAAACGAAAATACAGCAGGAAGAATGGCAAACGCACCTTTTCTTCCTCCAAATCATACAGATTCTTGGCCCATGATTCAATGGTCGAAGCCGACAGATCATCTGGTGCTGTCTGTTTATCGCATCAATACACCACCAACAACACTATCAAAGACTCACCACTTGGAATTCAACCGAGCTCAAATCTTCCAAAACCTTCCGAATCTCCAAACACCCATCTTTCAAAGCATTCAACCTCTCCTGTCTAGCCCGAATAATCTGATCCACATGAGATACTCGGGCAACCAACATATCCCTTTTCACATAAATCGACGACGAGGCAGGGAACCCTTTATGATGGATAAAAGTCTCTATCGGAACGCAGAGCCTCTCGCAGCTTTCAAATAAGTGGTCGTGAAGCTCTTTGATGGATCCGAGGACACTGTTTCTTCTTTCATCTTCATCATTGACGAGTTCTTGAAGGTTTGCAATGATTGGCTGTGGGGGGTTTTTTTTTTGGTTAATGGTTGGTGAATGGTGTTGTTTCAATGTCAACATACCACCAAAGCAGCATTGTTGACCACTTTATCATCCTTCAAAGCTCTCAGCACTGGAGAATCCAAAAACGAAGACCCAGATACTCTACGGATCTCCGTAGCATCTGTTGCTGTCCCACCACCATTCCCAAAAAAGAATAGATTGTTGCTATCCTCCGACTCCCAACCAGCAGCAGCCACAGCACTGCCAGTTCCCCGCGCCGCCGAGGTCCAATCAATTCCATTAATCGTCACAGATAGTTGCTGTGGAGATCTCGGGTATTTTGAAGTCGGGGTTGTCGCCTCTGAAGGAGAATCAGCGACTTCCGCCCACAGTTGTTCCAGTTGTTCAATGAGATATTTAGCAGTATGAATGAGCGATTTAGAAGAGTGGCGGTGGTGGTTCTGGGAGGGAGACGCTGGTTTGGGTGAAGAGGATAACCTGCGGTTGGGAGACAAAGCAAAAGCAGCCACGGGCGACCTTGAGTGGATGCTGCTCCCCGCCGACGACAGTCTCTCCCTTGATGATGGATTCAGTGGTGATTGTGGCATCTTTGAGTTTCTTAGGATTGGTTCAGATGTTGTTCGATGCCGCTTTGTTTGAGTTGCTGAACTGCTGCTGTTGCTCGGAGGCAAAAAGCCAAGAAGTATTCCCAACGTCTTCCTTCTCCTGTTTTCTCGTTTCCGTTGTTGGTTCTCAAGCTCATTTTCCTTTGAAGAAGAGTTGGCTGTCAGGTTGGATGATTCAGAAACTTGAACACACAGAGAGCTTTTGACACCCGAATTCAAAGTGCGAAAGAAAGGTTCTTTTGAAGACGATGGTCTCAGAGGAGCCAGAATTGATGGACTTCGGGTAAGAGTGGCATGGACAAGGGACGGTGACGTAGTTCCAACAATGTGGTTTTCCATGTCCATCCAAGTTTATTTTGTAGTTTTTTTTTATTGCTTCTTTTCTGCTTCTTCTTGCAGTGATTTTGCAGCAGCTTCAAGTGGAAGCGTCTGGTTGAATGAAAGATTCAAGTCAGTTTCCACAACTGTGAAGGGTTGAAAAGTTGCTCACGAACCAGATCGGGTTGGAAGGCGACATCTGCAAGTTTGACACCAGCGACCATGCCGACACAGACGCAAAGAAATAGTTTGAACTGGTTGATTTCGATGGGACCCTCGGCGGGTGATGCTTCTGCTTAAAAAGCCAAGTCGAAAGGAGTTGATCACCCCTCTGTTTTTAAACAAACCTCAAATAATATTCCACAAACCATTTGCCCATTTTGTGCCTTCCAAGTTGGTTGAATAGAGTCGTTGCCGGGAGTATCGAAGCGCTGGTCGAAGTTTAAGCAGAGGTCGGAACATGTTTATTTTTTTAAGTTTCTTTTATTTGTTTGGGGACCCAAGACTCTCTCTCTCTCGCAATCTGAGAATTACTTGGTTCTCATAAGACGCAGTGGTTTATCAGAGTACTATCAATGTACCGTTTAACATCAAAGGGCTTGAGCATCAAAGACTATAAAAAAACAGAACAAGCTGGGTTACCTTAAAGTTATCGGCATACATCTTTGGCTTAAAGACGCCTTCTTTTGGCAAATCAACCCAGTAATCATATCCCTGACGCTCAGCAAAGAGAATAGCGTCTTCCTTGTTCACGAATTTGAGCGAAAGAGCCTGGACAGGATCGGCACTAATTAACATAGACCCCATAGGTTAGAATGAGATCAGTGCGCGAATATTGATCCCATGGTTGTTCGTGTTCGCCTGTTGGTTTCTTTTTTTGCTTTCTCAAGAAAGAGCCACCAATCGCCGTCCAATCCAATCCAAAACATCTGAGATCCTCCATAGGACTTCATAAACCACACACCTAGAAGACCAGCCCATAAGAGAGTTCTCCCACTTGTCCATTGTGTCAAAGTCGATACGCCAGTGGTTTGAGCGAGCTGATCCATTCTGGGTTGGAGTATTTGCTGGTCTGTAGATGCGGACAGCGTGTTGCGTCAGCTCCTGTGGGGCCCCTGTTTTGAGTCTTTTAAGTACGACTGTGTAGAAAGACAAAAGATGGCAGAAAAAAAGGAACAACAAGCAAACCAGAAAGGAGTTCAGCCTGGAACAATCGGCGTTCGCTGTTGGTTTGTTCGAGCGCCTTTGACGAAAGTTGGCGTCGAAGAACAGAGAACCGTTGCATTTTTTAAAACAAATAATTGGAAGATGAAGATAGTTAACTATTTCTACATTCCAACAACACTACTCATATGGCTTTACTCGTGGCGACTAAACTCCATGGCTCGGACTAGACTAAAAGACGGTGCATCGGGGCTGGACCAACCTGGACTTCAGAAAACAGCTGAATCCCACAGCAACAGCATCAGTCCGTTGCTCGGCGACTCTGCAGAAAACCTGTTTACATTCATCCAAATCTCAGATATTCACATTTCACGGTCAAATCCTGTTGGTGGTCTCCCCCACTTTGCATCATTCCTCCAACACGAACTGCCGGCCATTGCCCCGAAACTGGTCTTACTCACCGGGGACCTCATTGACGCAAAAACGCCATCAAAACTTATATCCACTCAGTTCTTAGACGAATGGGTCGCCTATGAATCCATTCTCAATGATTCCAAAGTATCTCTACGCAACAACTTTTACTTTGACCAACGAGGAAACCATGACTGCTTCAACGTGGATTTATTCGATGAAGAAGGATTCCGGAGGTCTCAGTTTGCCCGGTTTTCAAAAGTCAAGGAGATGGGTTATTCTTTTGACTTGACCTTGGGTTTTGGTGTTTATTCCTTTGGTGCCTTGGATGCCTGTCCTGCCGCTGGAATGTCTCGCCCAATCAACTTTTTCGGCACTCTCGACTCTGGAGATATGAACGCCCTTGCCTCTATTGTTGATAAATCCAAAACGCATAACCACACATTCATCTTCACACATTATCCCACGTCCACAATGGTGATGGGCACGTCCTCTGACGGTAGAACGTTTCATGACCTTTCGAAAGGCGTTTCCATGTGGGTTTCGGGACATTTGCATAAACTGATTGGGAATTTGACAATGTATGGATACCATTCCTCTGTTAACCTCCTTGAGCTGGAGCTTGGAGATATGAAGGACAATGGACTCTATCGAATCGTTGCTGTGGACCATGATTTTATTGCTGTTTCGGATCAAGTCCTCTCTATCGCTGGGGGTGTTCCGAAGCGTGTCAGCCATGACATCAAAACTGGGCCTTTACCATTCCCGGTTCCTGACGATGTTGCTCATCCAAGAGAGCCATTGATTTTAATAACAAATCCAAGAGATGCAAGGTTGACTTGGCATTTTATTTTTCTCGTCCAGATGTTCAAATTAACTTGTTCTGCCAGATTCGCAACACCTACACACGAACCCATCCACAAAATATTAACAAGCACTCACATCAGACTATTAATATACTCATTTTCGCAATCCAAGACCCCCATCCATCCATCCAACATTACAATCTCAATCGATGGAACCCAAATCACATCAACCTCTGAATACAAAGGGTCCTCAAAGCCATGGAGCAGCATCCAAGCCATCAATGAGACGCAAAACCATCTTCCATTGTATGTTGCGAAATGGGATCCACAGCATTGGAATGACGGCAACGACCATTTGCTGCAAGTTGTGGCGGTGGATGAAGCGGGTTACGGCGCCACCAAAACGATTGTTTTTCGCGTCGATGGGTATAGAGCTAAATCTCATGGAATGGAGTCAGGGGTCGGTGGATACATCATTGCAGCGCACTTTGAGAATTTGGTATGTCGCCATCGTTTCCTTTTTTTCCTAACCCTAATCGCTCAATCGTGTTTAATGCAACAAATTAGCTCAAGGGCCTCTTTGTGTTTGCTCACTTGGTCATCACCTCCCTGGTTTTGATCCCCAAAATCGCCCGCGACAAGTTAACTTTGGAAAACCGATACACAACCACACGCGCCTCATTAACTCGGAAACTACATAGCTTGAATTCCCACTCACCATTATTAACAAGATCCCCTTCCACCTCCACACTCCTCGATAACATGGAATCAGGTGCAACACCGCCACGATCAATCACCCCATCATCATCGTCCTCGTCGCCATCCACATCTCCCCTCTCTTACCTATCCACAACACTATCCAAAAACCTTGAACGCTTATTCATACTCTGGACTCTCCGATTCCTCAACTTTGCAAACACACCCTCGCTATTTAACCCTTTTTACATATACCTCAACTACATTCTCGTGGGGCCTTGGTTTATTGGGAACTTGGTCCCCAGCGCCAAGTCGGTTTCGCGGCGCGTTGGATTCTTTTATGTGTATGGGATATGGTTTCCAAAAGGGGTTGGCGAATGGGTTCCGATTCTGGATACTTGGTATATAGGTTCGTTTTGGTGGGGGTGAAGAGACATTGTGTGCATAGTCGTCTTTTACTTATATCAAAATCCAAAAAATTTCGTCGATCAGCGCTTTGGGAACACACCTTCTTCATCTTCCCACTCCTCTTGATCCTCGCCTACAACGCACCACCCCCAGTCCGCACAAAGACCCGTCAAAGCAACCCTTCCTCCTCCTCCTCCTTCCACGTTTTATTCACGCTCGCCTCAACCATATACACACAGATACTCCCGTTTCTAGCATTCACTATCTGGATCTCCCTGGCAACGTATTTCGGATTCTTTGGGTGGACTTATGGGTACGTGTCTGTGTTTGTGAGTCCAGGGAAAATGTGGATGACGGGGTGGGCTGTTTGGGTGCTTGCTGGTGGTGGTGGTGGTGGGCAGAGAGTATGGACTGGTGGTGTTTTCAGGTGGTGTGGTGGAGGTGGGAGTGGTAGAGGAGGAAGGTTTAGTGGGAATGCCGCCGAGATTGAGGACGACGACGACCAAGATTTTGAGCAAGATGAGCGGGTCTCAAATCTGGCATCGATAGGAATTGGTAGTGGTGGTGGTGGTGGTGGTGGTGGAGACGAGGAAATTGTGGGAAACACTACAATTCGAAGGAGGACATGAGTAAAACAAATTTAAAAAAAAATTAAGAGGGAGAAGTCCGTTTTTTTTTTCTTTTTAAGCCGCCAAGATATTCATGGTACGGGGGTTCGATGTATCCTGATTGGCGTATTGTTGAAACCAAGCGTGCCCACCCAGATTCCAGAAAACGAAAAAACAAACAAAAAAAAAATGAAGACTGCTTTGTTTACTCTTGTTACCATTGCTCTCACCGCCTATGCTACGGTATCTCCAGAACAATCGAGTTCTGTAGCTGTCGCACGTAGAGCGCCAAATTGTCTTGCCGACGTGATTCACTCAAGAAACGTGGAAAGATCTGATTTGGAACGTCGCGCTGGCTGGTCCTATGAAGGTTCTTTTTTTTTTACTCTTGGTTGTTTGTTTGTCTTTGCTCATGATAATGTATTCTCCACCCAACACCGCTGCACAGGCGAAACCTCCGATGACAACTGGGATAAATTTAGCAAAACCTGTCAAGCTGGGTAAACAAAAAAAATGCTTTCATGTTTTGCAACTTGCATTCATCTTGATACCTTGGTTTCTTGCCTTCTAGAAAATACCAGTCACCAATCAACTTTGAGGGAACCAACCTCATTGTGGACAAGAAGCCGACCCTCGTTTGGGAATCATCACTGACCAAGACACCCTTTGAATTCTTGAATAACGGACACACTGTGCAGTTGCAAATGAAGCAGGCGATACCTGCGTTGGTTTCCAAGCAGATTAATGGGATTGAATACACTGTTCAACAGGTTCACTTTCATTCTCCAAGTGAACACCATATTGAAGAGAAATGTAAGGAGGTAAATTTTTTTTTACATGAAAATGTCGCCTGCTTTTGTTGACGTTGAACGGAAAACAAAAGACTTTCCATTGGAAGCCCACTTTGTCCATGCTACAGCGGAGGGAAAACTCAGTGTGATTGGAATCTTTTTTGAAATCGGTGATGAAAATCCTTGGATTAAACAGTTTGTGGATAACGTTGAGTATTTTATATACATGAAAAGTTTTTTCAACAGAAAATTTTCTTACACATCACACACACACAACTACAGATCCCACAAAAGGAAAACACAACGACGAAAATCACAACGATGGATTTATCTTCCATCATTTCTTTCCTCAAGGATTCAACGTATTATTCATACAGTGGATCTCTCACGACTCCGCCGTGTACCGAAAGTGTTTTGTGGGTTGTTGCAAGCAAGCCACTCACACTGTCTCAAGCGCAATTAAACAAGTTTACAAAAGTGATGCCGTTCAATGCGAGAACCACGCAGCCAAACAAGTCTCTCAACAAGACAGAGAACCACAGTACAAGTGATTATCATCACAAGGAGGACACTGCTACTACAACTACAAGAAAGACGACTAGAACCAAGTCTGAAACCAAGTATAGTACAACTACAATCATCAAGACCGAGTCTTTGACTTCATCATCATACGTTGCGTCGACTACAAGTACGACCACTTCTACCAAGGCGATTCTCGACAAGTCTGGTAGCAAAGTGTTTGCATCCGTTTCTGTTGCGGCTCTTTTTGCAGTATTCTTTTGCTTCTGAAATCGTTTGCAGTATTCTTTTGCTTCTGAAATCGATCAGAAGAATGCGTTTTTTTTTTATGTAAACGTCACAATAAAGATTTACATTCTTTTCTATTCTCTCTCTCTTGTGCCCTGTTAAAAAAACGCGATGGACCAAGAGAATCAAGTGGCAGAGAATCAAGTGGCAGAGAATCAAGTGGCAGAGAATCAAGTGACAGAGACAGAGACAGTTGCGGAGCCTGAAGTCCAAGTGCAAGTCCAAGTCTCAGTGCAAGTCCATGAAGACGCGTCTGAACAACGGCCAGTTGAAAAAGAAGAAGAGGAGGTCAAACCGCCGATCCAGTTTGTGTTCAACATTGACGACGCGGGCGGCGCAGCGGAAGCGGAAGCGGAAGCGGCAGCGGACGCGGAAGCCGGAACAGCGGAGCCGGAGCGCAAGAAGCGCAGCCTGCGCGACATTGTAGTCAGCCGGCGGCTCGGGGCGGCGGCGGCGGCGCAGCGCGGACACAGTCTGCTGCTGCACCCGGCGGCGAGCATCGGCGCGCTGCCGGTCAGCGACAGCGGCGAGCACATTGCGGTCGAGTCCGGGACTGAGACCGAGTCCGGGGCGCCGGACCCGAGCCCGAAGAGCCCGAAGATGGACACCAAGAGCGCGCGGCTGCTCAACCTGACGCTGCGGCTGATGGCGCCGACGCGCGCACGCCCAAGCTTCAGCTTCGCCACGCCGCGCGCCGCGTCCGGGTCCATCTCGGCGCTCAAAAGCAGCACGGCGCTGACGGCGAACTTCGGCTCGAGCTTCGCGATGGGCGACAGCGGCGGCGTCGTGAACACACACGTCCAGGAGTACGCGCTGCCGTCGAACCTGCATCTGGACTACAAGCCGACCCTGGCCGGCTCGAGCGTGCTGGCGCCCGACTTCCGCAACGGCCTGACGGGGCGCAAGGTTCGTTCGGCGGTGTGTCTAACCACTGTGTCTAACCACTGAGTCTATCCACTGTCCACTCAGGTCAACAACGACACCCAGCTGCAAACTTCTGCGCCAAGCGGCACTAGTCCGCAAAACAGAATGCTGCCGCGTCCGTCGACAATGGCAATGCGCACGTCGACTATCCTCGAGCGCCACGAAACATCCACCCTCGACTTGTCTGCGCCACACACCCACCACAGACAAACTAGCATCACCCTCAGCACAATGGACCTTACTCCTGGGAACGGAAACGGCGCCAGAAGCAGCGATGTCGCCTCTTTTGCATTTCGAACGAACCGCAGAGGCAGTCCTCCAAATGGGCGCTGGCACTACTGGTATGAGTTACTACACACCGCAAAAGTATCGATAAGGGCTTTGAGATGATGCTTCCAGCCGCAAGGAAGTAGTTCAATGCTGGGCGATTCACTAGACTCACACAACGACAGCTTCAACAACTATGGAAAACAAAACAGTACTTTTGGATTGGGCTCCATTGCCGGCTTTGCCCCGCAAGAGTCGGCCGCTGTAAAGTGGACGCGAGAGTTGCCAACAAACACCAAACATGGTGACAGAGTCGCTGATGTACCCGTGCTAGAACCATCAAGTATTGCCTGAAATCGAAAAGGAGATGGATTCAAATACAAGCAATCTCGCAACTTCCCCCACTGCAGCAGCAACGGGTGGCGGAAAACAATACTTTCTTCTTGAAGCTCAACACAAGCACTTTGACTCGCAGCGATCAAAACCAAGCTTCATTCCCCGCCCTGCAAGCAGAATCGAGCAATATATTGAACGCGTTGAAATCGTCCCATTGTCCTTGGTACCTCCTGCCGAAAGTTTGCCGAAACTTGCAGACAACCCCGCAGCAACAACACCCGATAGAATCTCAGCAAACTAAAGAGAAGGGACTGTATTCGCAATCAAGGAATCTATTGAAGCCGTTTGCGTTATTGACCCCTTCAATGTCCCATACCCAAGCACTCAAGACCCAACATCATCCTCAACAACAGCATCAAACAAACTGACACCCGAATCGAAAGCACCAAAACTAGCTCGGCCTCACACTGTACCACCTGGAAAGTCAAAACCAATAGACATGACGCGCTTTTCGAAATCTGCCAAACCAGCGCGAGTCGGAGGCGGCCATGGCTCCAAACTGAAAGCCAAGAAACTTGAAGAAATCCTCATTGACACAAAGACTGGGAAAAAAGTCACGATTTTAACAAAAGCAAGGTTTTGGCACAGCAGGTGCAGTGTGAACTTGATTGCTTTTTCTTTCCATTGTCATTTTACTCCTCCTAATACATCCAACCCCAAAAGTTGAAAAGAGAAAGACAATCAGCGATCCAATGGAAGCCCTCCTCTCAACACACACCAACACCAGCAACAACAACAAACCCCCTCAAAAACCATCCACCGCCCCCTCCCGAATCCGCACCACCGAAACCACAACAAACGGCCCCTGCCTACCCCACCTCGAATCCCGCCCCATCACAACCTACCTAAAAAACCGCCTCCGCGACCCCCACGCCTTCAACCCAACCAACATCCCCACCACAACCCCGAACGGAACCCGCCAATTCCAAGCCGACAGCACAATCAGCCCATACTCCCAACCCTTACCCATCACCCGATACATCCCCAACTCCCAAAAACAGCCCTCCAAACACGCCGCCAAACTCCGCGGCCTCCGCGCGCAGCATGAATTCCAAATCCAAGAAGCGTATCTGGGGGATACAGCGATCGCGCCGAAATGGTTCATGAAGCATGCGCAGATGGTTGTTGAGCAGAAGGTGCAGCAAGGGTTGATGTTTGGTGGGTGTGTGCAGGGGTTGGTGCCTAGTTTTAATACGAGGAAACCGAGTCATGTGGTGTTTAGTACGCTTGGGGAAGGTTCATTGGCAGGAGTATGAGCAGGCTGTGGTGGTGGTGGAGGAGGTGGGGTGGGGGTGGTGGAGACGGTTTCCGGGATGGTCCTGTCGGTACAAGAGAGCAACAGCAACAACGGCAACGATACCAAGTACAACAAGAATCAAGATCAAGAACATGGAGAAACACGTAAAATGCTTGACGATTTATTGAAGCGGCATAGAATCAAGAGAATGGTGGACGAAACACTCGTCGATGCAAGTAGCCAAGAAAACCGATTGGAAGTTTCGAATGGTTCCCACAACTACACCATCGACAGCAAGAACAACAACAACAGCGAAACATCAAAACCAAGGAATAACAATTCAAAAACCGACATCAGCAGGCATGCGCAGTACAACCTGTAACCCAAAATATAGGGCTTCTTAATCCGAATTTAAATGAAGAGAAAAAGATTTCCTTGGGCGGAGGATTTCATTTACAGCAAAAACAAACCCCCTTCGAAAAAGGAAGAAGACAAACCAATTCAATTCCGAGCACGGAAAAGTCGGTATTTGGAGCAGCTTTTTGTAGAAGCGTTTTCAATGTGATTACTTTTTGGGGCCATCGAAAACGAAAAAAATAAAAATAAAAAGGCTTTGGAAACAATTACAAAAGATATATAAAAAATTAATCATCATTTGCTATTTTTTTTTGGACCCCCCTCCTCCCTCCTCTCACAAATCAAAGCCTTTTCAATTTCGACAAACACTCAATTTCACAACACCCCAACTCTGTCCTCAACACTGGCAAAAACCCAGCAAAAACCCACTTGATATACACATCCTCTCTACCCACCATCACCTGCCTCAAATAAACCACCCCTACAACCGACGAATAAATCCCAACCGCCGTACCCACATGCCACCACACATGCAGCTGTAACAAAACACTCCACGGGTATCCCACCAACCCCCTGAACCATCTCACAGTGCTGCAATAGTGGTTATCGATATTCCAAAGCACGAATCCCGCCAGATACGATGCGAACGCGAACCAATACAATCTCCATAACCCCGGCAACCGCGCCTTGTGTTCCGGGTATGCGTATTTCAAGTGTTTGAATTGGAGCGGGGGCACCAGGAAGGCGGAGAGGGCAAGGAATCCGTAGGATATTTGGAAGAATAGCGGGGTTCGGTAGGTTGTGTAAATGAGTGTTATGGTGGCAGCGTAGAGGAATAAACCAAACGCGAGGAGGGTGTTGGTGTTCAGGTTGAACTTGTTGTTGTTTTTGCTTTTTCCGTTCGGGAAAGACGCGGAGGTTGCAGAATACAAGGATGCAGGTTCCCTTAAAAAAAATTATTATTGGTATTTGGTTGAAAATAAGGGAATACACAACGAATTTTTTTTAAAAAAAAAAAAAAAAAAAAAGGAGCAAAAGTGATTCCCTTACATATATCATGGGTAATTCGTCACTGAGTTGGGTATGGAACCTAAGGGGGGGAAGTCAAAAACACAAAGAAAACAATAAAAAAAGTGTAAACCACCATACTTGAGTGAACAATGAAACAAAAACGATCCAATTCCAACGACCGCCATTGAATAAAGCGCTAAATAGGTTCTCTTGTCGGTTATTCCCGCCGCTCGTACTGATTTTAATCCAATTATTGTTGTGATCAAATACGCGACGTTAGAAATTGAGTTGTAAAACTCTGCGATCCATGGCGTCACGATGTAGTTTTCCTCGCACCAATCCATAGTGCTGGTTACAGGACTGACGGAGGGAAAATGATGATGGGTTAGAAAGAGGGTGGCGGAAGTGAATGGCGTTTTTGTACCCGTGAATTCCAATGTTGCTGTCAAACTGTTCCATATTTTCAAGTTTTTTTCCCAAACAGGGGGGAAAAGAAAGAACCATTCTTATTTTTTATTATGAATCAATAAGCCATAATTGCGTAATGATGTATCAACCCTTGTTCACCATGTTGAAGCTTTGCAAAGCTTTGAAAATCTTTGTAAGCTTTTAAAAAACAAGCATCACACACCCCGTCACACCTCCTTTTTTCTTGGCACCAACTTCCTAATCTGTTCTCGACTCAAGCGTGGACGAAAGAACCGGGAACACGCCACCCACCCATTCAACATAAACATCTCTCCTCCCCAACGCCAACTGCCGCTAACAACGTCGTATTAATAACACTCGCATAGGTCCCCAACGCAGTCCCGAAATGCCACCACATGTGCAACTCCAACAGGATACGGCCAGGGTATCCAATGCTTTCCCTCGCTGCTCGGACTCGCTCGCAAAAGTTGTTGTCGACTCCCCAAATCATGAACCCAGATAAATACGACACGGACCCGAACCAATACAGAGTCCAGAACCCTTTGACACGGTTCTTGTATTGCGGGTATTTGGCTTTGATGTGGTTGAATTGGATGGGTGGTGTTATAAAGAGAATCAAGGCGAGGACAGAGTAACAGACTTCATGGAATACGGGATTGTTGAGGTACAGGTACATTGCAGTGACTGTAGCTGCATATAAAAATAGACCGAATCCAAGGAGAGTGTTGTTTTTGTTGGTTTCAGGGAATACTCGCAAGTTTGCGTATACCATCACGCAAGAGCCCTATTATCGTCCACGATTAGAGAGAGAGACGGGGCTGATTATTAGGGGGGTTTTTCATACGTAAATCATGGGTAATTCATCTGCCATTTGCGTCTCAAACCTGTGTGGAGAATGTTTAGCACCTGGGAGCAATATCACACACTCCCAGAACTCACCATAACGACGCATGGAATAGAAACGATCCGAATCCAATTAAAGCAATCGAGAAAAGCGATAGATACGTCCTCGATTCGGTAATTCCAAGCGATCGCACTGAGTAAAGGCCAATCAAAGTGCCTACAATGTAAAACAGATTCGAAGTTGCGTTCCAGAACTCGGCAATCAGCGGAGTGATAAGATAGTTTTCTTCACACCTTTTAAAGGAGTTCGAGGGAGTGTTAATATGTCTTGGAAGGTTGGGTTTTTGACACTTAACCAGTCGAGAGTACTCGTCACATCTCTTCACGTCCCATCCAAAAACGATTGCCAAATCAGAATATGTACATGGTAATTTGATTTTTTTTCAAATCTCACCCCCAATAGCCTTCGTTTCCTGCTGCGCGCAACCCAAAGCCCATATTTTTGGTTTGATTAATGTGTTTTATTAAATTACAAAATGAATGCAAAAAGAAGCAATGAAAATGCAGATGCGACTTTGGAGGCAGAAGAATTGAGAAGGGATCCTTGTTTTGTTGTAGCGGTAGTGGTCCATGTTGTTGCTGTGGTAGTAGTAGATTTAACAACTTCTGCTTTAGATCCGCCAACTCTGTTACCAGCAACAAGCTTTGGCGCCTCTCCATGGCTTCCAGCGGCCTTTGGAGCTTCAGCAGCTTTGGGAGACTCAGCCTTGTGCTCTCCACCAGTGGCGCCGCCATGTTCTCCTTCAGCACCAGCAACTCCCTTAGATTTATTTGTTTGAGTAGTTCTGGAGTTGAATGGCATAACCTTGGTCAACTTTTCCAACTGGTCTTGAGAAATCGACAAAGGCTCACGAGCAACGAGCCAGAGGACTCCTTCCGTGCACGGTGGGGTAGTCAAGGAACCAGTGTAAGAAAAGAATTCAGAGTCTTCAATCGCGCTGATGATTGGGTTCATGTTGAGGCGGTTGACTTTGGTTGTTTGGTTTGTGGCGGTGGGGATGTTGTCAATGAATTGCTCGAACCATGGGTTCTCGTCGCCAATCTCGAAAAAGAGGCCAATGACGTTCAGTTTTCCGTCAGCGGTTGCGTGCACAAAGTGGGCCTCGAGAGGGAAGTCTGAGAATGCGATTATTTTTGGTTAGTGCGGTTGGGATATTGGGGACAACGACAGCTCAAACTTACATTTTTCTTCAATGTGGTGTTCACTTGGCGAGTGGAAGTGTACTTGTTGCACAGTGTAATCAAGACCGTTGATTTCATGGGATAAAAGTGCAGGTGTGGATTGCTTCAGTTGGAGTTGAAGTGTGTGACCGTTGTTGAGGAATTCAAATGGCTTAGTCAAGGAGGCCCAGGTCAATTCCGGCTTTCCTTCAATCAAGAACTTTTCACCGGCAAAGTTGATTGGCGATTGGAATTCTCTATTGAAGTTGGTGTCAGACAGGTAATACAGCTGGCAAGTTCTGAACTAACCCCTTCTCGCAGGTGGTGCTGAACTGTCCCCAGTGAGAAACACCGGTTTCACCTTCATATGAGAAAGATCCTGCTGAACGACGTTCGAGGTGACGCATTTCAACGCCTCGCTCAACAATGATATCGGCGAGACAGTTTTGTTCAATTTCAGCGTCGGAGATTGGAGCTGCCAATGCAGCAGCAGCAAGAAGGAGGAAGTTGAGTGCAATTGGCATTTGAAGTGATAGAGAACATTGGGAGGGTTTTCCTTTGCTTTTATATGAATGCGTTTATGAAACCAATCATGAATTTTTGGAATGATGACACTCTTCATAATGAATTACTTGACATTTATACCAGATTCAAAAACACCACCAAAAATGAAGCTGTAGGTAAACCATGTCGGTTCGTTCAATGTTCCTTATTTCGGAATAAAGCTACGTTGTTTTCCTGTGTGGTTTCGTGGAATTGATATTGAAGGAGTTGCCATACCAAGCCACACGCTAATGATATATTGTCATTATGAAATTATTAATATTTCTTTTAGAATAAAACCGTAAATCCGTCTTTAATACGAAAAATCGACAACAGAGACATAAAAGTTAAAATAACAGAGAAAGTGCGGAAACTTGTCAAAAAAGCATAGAAGCAAGCAGTGACACAAGAACTCCAGCAACCGCACTTGTAGCAGAGCTGTAGAGACCAGTGACAGGTTTAACAGTAGCGGCAGTGTATACCGAAGCAGCCGGAGCGTGGTAAGGCTCATCGTGCTTCTCTTCAACCTTTTCCCCAGACTTGTTGGCTTGAGTCGTTCTGGAATTGAAAGGCATCACCTTTGTCAACTTGTCCAATTGGGCCTGCGAGACCTTCAATGGTTCTTGAGCCACAAGCCACAAGACACCTTCAGTACATGGTGGAGTTGTCAAAGAGCCAGTGTAAGAATAGAACTTTGAGCTTCCAAGCGCAGATATTATGGAAGTAAGATCCAATGAGGGAATTGTAGTAGTAGAGTTTGCGGTTTGTGGGATCTAAGAGAACGGTAATGTTGTTTTAGAGATTGTGCTTTCTTCACGTTTTGTATAACCTTACATTGTTGACAAACTGGTTGATCCATGGATTCTCGGCACCAATCTCGAAAAAGACACCAATTACGTTAAGCTTTCCATCAGTAGAAGCATGAACAAAGTGAGCTTCGAGTGGGAAGTCTGTAGACGGAGATGTCAGAAGTCAGCACTTGTAACTGTGAAACAAGCTCGTAAATACTCACACTTCTCGTCAACATGGTGTTCACTTGGAGAATGGAAATGAACTTGTTGGACAGTGTAATCGATACCGTTGATCTCGTGGGAGAGTAGAGCTGGAGTGGATTGCTTCAACTGGAGTTGAACAGTGTGTCCGTTGTTCAAGAACTCGAAGGGAGTTGTAAGTGAAGCCCAGGACAATGATGGCTTCTTGCCAACCAAAAGCTCTTCTCCTTCAAAGTTGATCGGAGATTGGTACTCTCTGTGGGTGGCGTTAAGAGTTCGAGTCCATAATAAGGCTCTTGTTACTTACCCTTTCTCACAAGTAGTGCTGAATTCACCCCAGTGCGACACGCCACTCTTGCCTACATAACCCTATTATTAAAATCCGCACTATTGCATACCACGTATCTCTCACTCACCCTCGTACGACCATGATGATCGGCGTTCAAGATTCTTGATTTCAATGCCCCTTTCAGTAATAACATCCGCAAGGCAGTTCTGGTGACTGGAATCCCTTTTGACAGGCGGTGCCGCAAGGACGAGAGTGGCAAGAGTGACAAGGAGCGTTACTTTCATTGTTTCCAGGTTTATTTTTTTCCAGCCACATGCAAATAACCAAAATTTCATATTTTGAAAACGAAATGGGAAAAGACACTTGTATGAAGAGGACTTATTAAAGGAGAAACGCGGTAGCGGCAGTCAGAGCACCAAAAGCAGTAACAGTCATCTTGTTAGCGCCACTCAGCAGATTCTTGGTAACGACAGGAGGAGTAGATTTGTTTGATTGAGTAGTTCTGGAATTGAAAGGCATGACCTTGGTAAGTTTCTTGAACTGCGAAACAGAGATTTGAAGAGGTTCTTCCGCAACCAGCCAAAGCACGCCTTCAGTACAAGGAGGGGTGGTCAAGGAACCAGTGTAAGAGAAGAACTTGGAACGACTCAATGCAGAAATGATAGGACTCATATCTAACGAAGGGATTCTTGTGGTGACATTCGAATTTTCTGGAATCTGGAATTTGACACAGTTAGCAGCATATTGTTGCCACAATCAATGTTACTTTGTCAACGAATTGCTGGATCCAGGGATTCTCGTCGCCAAGCTCAAAGAAGACTCCAATCACGTTCAGCTTTCCATCATCTGACGCATGGACAAAGTGAGCTTCGAGGGCAAAATCTGTTTAGTGATATTTGTTAGCACTGTCGTCTGTTCGTAGAGTATACCCACATTTTTCATCCACATGATGCTCACTGGGTGAGTGAAAATGCACTTGCTGAACAGTATAATGGATACCGTTAATCTGATGGGAGAGAAGGGCTGGCGAGGATTGCTTCAATTGCAACTGGACGGTATGGCCGTTGTTGATGAACTCGAATGGAGTTGTGAGTGAAGCCCATGAAAGAGCTGGTTGTTTATCAACCAAGAACTTGTCTCCCTCAAAGTTGATTGGACTTTGGTACTCTCTGAAAAAAAAAATCGGAGTTATCGGATCAAATAACAACCTCTACCCGCTCGGCACACTGTGTCTATCCTATCATACCCTTTCTCACAAGTCGTGTTGAAGTCACCCCAATGCGATACCCCGCTCTCGCCTGGTTCGTAGATTTTAAATAGAGACTGTTGTATCAAAAAAGCAAACAAAAGTAGTACCTTCATAAGACCACGAAGCTCTACGCTCCAGACTCTTGATCTCAATGCCCCGGCTTGTGATCACATCAGCTAAACAGTTGGCATGTGGTGCATCACGAGGAGCTGGTGCACTGGCAAAAGCAAGGGTGGCAAGAGGACCGGCAAGAGTAATTGCGAAGAAAATAGTTTTTGAGAGCATTTTCGGCTCCCTCTAACTTTGCGACACAGGATTTATACCAAGCCATTTTGAACCTTTAACTTCTTTCTGATTTCGACATAGAGCACTTTCTTGATTTAATCATGCGAACATTATATTTGACTTCACTGAACTTATCACATCTATAAATTAATAAATTAACAGAAAGATTACTTGCCAGGATTTCACTCGTTTATTAGCTCGCTGAAATGCAATCCTTGACCAACAAACAAATTGCTTCCAAAATCCCATCAGAAATCTCTCTGAGCATCCTCCAACGCCGCTAAACTGCCGCCAGCAAGCCGGACAGATGAGCGTAGAGACTTCGAAGGTGTGAATTTCTCCTCATCCGTTTCGGATGCAGCTTTTCGTTTCGTGGCGGTACTACGCTTTTGTTTAGCGTCACGTGAATCCTTGGCACCGTAACCACCGCCCCCTGGAGTTTCAATCCGAATGACATCACCAGCATGAACAATGGTAGCATTTTTTCCGCCAAAGTTAACGGCTGGTTGGTTTTTTCGAATTAACAAGTTCAACCCAGCTTTGCCCTGATTCTCCGCCCTCCAAACCATACGGCTGGAAAACACGTCTTTCTGAAAGCATTGATACATTCAACGTCTCGAGGAACTTCAAGCTCGATAAATAAAATAAAAGAAATGTAAATTAGGCTCAAACTCGAAATTGAACTCTTCTTACCTCGCGAATTACCCCATCTCCACCCTTAAATTTTCCTTCTCCCCCGGATCCATGCCTCAAAGCGAATTGCTTCAATAGCACTGGATATCTGCGCTCTAAAATCTCAGGATCGGTGATTCTAGTGTTCGTCATGTGCGTGTGAACTCCGCTGCGTCCATTCCAATGTTGGACCAGCACCTGATCCACCAGCAATGGTTTCATAATACCCGAAACCGTCCTTTACTATCCCATCCTTGTCCTTTCCACCACTACCGAATGTGAAATTGTTGCAACAACCTTGGCAGGATGTATCAGTGAGAACACTTAATTCGAAATTCGCAAGTTAGTCCTACCTTGGCTAGCAGCGCACGCACCAAACGCCTTCAGAATCACATCACAAAGTCTCTGACTAGTCAAGACGTTGCCACCGACTACAGCAGCATTTTCACTTGGGCTTAACAAAGATCCATCTGGAATGACAACGGTGATAGGCTGTAGTAGCGCCTTGATTCAGTGGCATATCGAGGTTGATGAGGCAACGGAGACAGTATATGATCGCGCTAAAGCAAACGGACTTGGGTGCGTTTGTATTTCCATAGACTTCACGACTGGTTCCTGTGAAATCAAATGTCGCGCTTCCATCTTTGGGATTAATCTCAATGGACAGCTTAATTGTTGAGCCATCATCCATCCGGTCTTCAGCAGAAAGAACCGGCACCAGACTTTTTGTGGTACACCGTAAGCACTGAATAGATGATATGGGTGAATTACCCTTGTATAGGTTTGCACGTAATACATACTGTTTCGGACCGCCAATTCGGCATTTTCTCGAATGAAATCCCATATATGCTTGAACCACGTCCAATCCATATTCAGAAATTAATCCTTGAACAAGAGATATACCTCTTTGATTTGCAGGCAACTTGGGCTGTTAAATATATCAGTAACGGGGCCATCAACAAACAAAACAGTAATACCTTTCAAATCAGACAAATTATCATTCAAGCACCTAGTTCCACTGCACCCCTCATACTGCGCAGGCTTGACCAACAGAATATCCGTCACGCCCTTCTCGTCAAACACCCCACCCTTTACCAAATGAAAGGACTTCACAGCAGCACCCTCTTGATACAATTCACAAGAATTGGGAGGCATACTGCCCGGTTGAATGCCTCCGATATCAGCATGATGACCACGACTAGCTACAAAGAATACCAGCTTTCCACCTGCTGAACACTGGAGTGATGATGGTGATATCCGGTAAATGAGATCCACCCGCCGCTGGGTGATTGGTCATCAAAACATCTCCATCCTCGATTTTCCCGCTTTCTGACAAATGCTTCATCTGCCACCGCACAGCTTCCTGCATACTACCTAAATGCACAGGAATGTGTGGAGCATTTGCAACGAGGCCTCCATCAGGCCCAAACAAAGCACACGAAAAATCAAGGCGCTTCTTTGATGTTTGTGCTGATGGATGTCTTTTGCAGTGTTCTCCCCATTTGTTCAGCGATACTCATGAATCTATGACCAAAGACACTTAGAAGAATCGGGTCCTGAACAATTTGAGTGTTTTCTTGTTTTGCTATGCCGGAGTTTGTGGCAGGTTCCACCAAGATGACGACATGCTCCGACGTGATGATAGCTGTGCAGTCGGGCTCAACCACGATTGTCGCCGTTGCTTCAATAATCAACGCTGGCCCAATGATCTCATCACCCTTAACTAATTTGGAAAGCAGATAAACTGGCGTTTCGCGTCTACCGCCTTGCTTCCAATATGTTTCTTCAATAGATTCGGCGCTTTTGGCGTCGAGGCGGCGACGCTTCAAAGCCGCCACTTCCTTATGAACTGCAGGCACCAGAGGATCCATGCCCATCCGATGCTCCCTTTCCTATAGCGCGGATTCTGATGTCGTCAATTATCACTGGTCGATCGGGAAGCGTAAACCCGAATTCCTGCTTGTGGTTTGCAATAAAAACGCTTAAAAAGTCCCATGAATTTTCAGGCTGAAGAGTCATGATGGAAGTGTCGGTTCCTTGGTAGCGGAGATTCAAATATGGTTCGATCATGATTTGGGACTCGGAGAATCCTTGTGCAGAAAGATGGGCTCTGGCATCTTTGGAAAGCTGGCTCACACGGGATTTGATGTTATTCAGCTCCTTTATGTCGAAGACTTCTTGGCTAGTGCGAAGAATAAACTTAAAAACAATCCAAACGAGAATTGGCGTTCATCTTACCTGGTTCTTGGACTTCGTGGACAATATCAGCAAGAGAAAGACCATAAGCACTCAGAATGGCGCTGTGCTTGTGAACCAGCACTTTCTTGATTCCCAACGATTTTGCGATTGCAGCATGCATGCTGTCCCCCCAGCGCCTCCAAAGCATGCAAGAATATGTTTTGAAGGTATCATGACCCTTCGCTTGCGTCAGTTGACGAATCGGTCGACACATTGCCTCATTTGCCACCTCAATAA
Organism: Obelidium mucronatum; assembly: GCA_025765595.1. Taxonomy (NCBI): domain Eukaryota; kingdom Fungi; phylum Chytridiomycota; class Chytridiomycetes; order Chytridiales; family Chytriomycetaceae; genus Obelidium; species Obelidium mucronatum. The sequence continues at coordinate 1,068,065 of JAIVFH010000001.1, read as the reverse complement.
AACCATAAGCGATTTCATCCAACGACATGGTTTTCTCAGTTGCGGCTGATAAAGTTGTAGATGCCACCGACTTTTTTCCACGTTTCGGAGAAGACTTAACTCCGTTGATACTTTCAGAAAGCTCTTCAAAGGCCGCTTTGGTGGCCTCAAAATCCAACGGCTCAGTCTCAGTTTTCCCAAATATTTTTGGGAAATAGGAAGGAATCAATCGCCCCAGAAGGAGATTTGCATCAGTGATAGCCAGAGGTCCTCCTTTTTTGTAACAAGTCGGGCCTGGATTCGCTCCTGCGCTTTCCGGACCCACGACGAACATTCCATTGCGGAAGAATAAACGAGATCCGCCCCCTGCAGCAACCTTGAAAGAGGGACAGTGGTTAGAATGAAAAGAAATGAATAGAAATTCAAACATACAGTATTGATGTCCAATTGAGGCGCTTGAATGGTAATTCCGGCGGTAGTCGTCTCAAAGACGTGATCATATCTCCCAGCGTATCGACTCACATCCGTACTTGTGCCACCCATATCAAATCCGATAACGGGAGTTCCTTCATCAGCATCATACGAGGTAAGAGCGTATCCAACGACTCCACCAGCAGGACCCGATAAAATCGCGCCGAGACCATTGAAGTCATTCACATCCGCCAACCCTCCATCACTTTTCATGAATTGAACACGCACTCCTTCCGAGCTTCCATCTTCATTTTTCTGTCTCTGTGTAAGACCGCTGTCAAATCCAGAGTTGAATCCAGAAATGTATGTCTTGATGCTGGGTGTAAGATAAGCGTCACTGACGGCACTGTTTCCGCGGGGTACAAGTTTGATCATAGGTGTCGTCTGTGAGCTTGTGGAAACGTTTGTGAATCCAAGACGGGTTGCGATTTGGGCAATTTGGTTTTCATGCTCTACGAATTAAAAAAATAAGATATACACACATAGCTAAACATTTAAAAAATACCTGTAAATGTGAACGAATGCATGAGGCAGATGGCAATACTGCGGATTCCTGATTTGTAAACAGCCTTAAGCGTGTTTTCCACGTGTACCAAGTCTAGCATACATCAGTTTTCGATTTAAAGGCCCGATAGGAGCTACTATCAAGAAGAAATACCTGGTTTTTTCAGGATCTTGACCCATTCTCCTGTGACTCCCTTCGCATAATTCTCATCACCTTTTGGGATATCCTCTTCCTTCACAACACCGCTCGCATGCGCAGTATATCCAACCAGAGAAACTCGTTCGTCGACTTCAATTACTTGCTGATACAAGACGCCAGGCATATTGATTTCCAGATCAAAGATTTTGGGTCTAGCCTGGTTCTGGATGTGTAAAATATCCTTGAATCCTTTAGTGACAACCAGACAAACAGGTCCCCCCTTTCGTTCAAGAAGAGCATTTGTAGCGACAGTTGTTCCCATACGGATGAGTTCTGAGTTGAACAAGGGTTTGAGCCAGGTTGAAGCGTCAAAAAAACGATTAATATCAAACGCATTCAAACCTATATCCGACGTGTCAAGCTTTCCTTTCCTCGGAATTGTTTTCCCTGAAGCAAACTCTTTGATTCTACGGATGGCTTCAGTGGGAGCATCCTTGTAGTTTGCAGGGTCTTCACTGAGTAGTTTGATAACCTTTGTTGTAAATCCGCCTTCTTTACTTGGAATGAAGGCTATGCAGTCAGTAAACGTCCCGCCGCGATCAATAAAGACTCGGATTTTGTTTGTTGTTTGGGGCATTTTGGCGGAAAGATTCGGAAAGAGATTGGGTGAGAAACACCGTCCACAACACCTGCTCAGAGAAGGGCGATTCGACAATGCACCCCTTACATTGGATTGCTCCCAATCAGACGAATCAATGTTAACCGAAAGCTCCATCCATCCATAAGTGCAGAGTGAACAAAAAGTGAACATGCTCAATTTATTGACCCGGCAAGAACATCAAAGATCAGTCTCCTCTTCCTCATCATCCGACGAATCCGCGGCAGCAGCAGCTTTCGGCTCTTTGCCAGCAGCAACCAATTCACTGTTTTCAAGCTCCAAGTTCTTTGCTTGAGCCTTCAAGAACTCGGCCTTGAACTTGTCAGCATTCTCAGAGTTTCCAAAACGAATGGCCAACAGTTCCTGACGTGCTTCGCCTTCGGCAAAGTCAGCCGCAGCAGAGTACACCCATGAACGGTCAGATCCAACATTGGCACTCAGCTTCATGTCTTGTGTGACTGTTGCAAGCTTAATTGTTAGTAAACGTGCAAAGAAGAATACACGGGTACATACTGAAGTGGTTGGCGCAAATCTTCAACGTCTTGTCACGTCTCATCAAAACACGAATTTTCTTCGATTCCTTGTGCTGCAACAGCTTAACATCACCAGTACCGCGTTCCTTCCATTCGTTGTTTGGTTTATCGAAACGGAAGAGTTTAGCACGCCTGACACAGTAAATTTCGGGTTTTAAAATTGAATTCAAAGCAAGACAAAAGAGCCTGGCACTCACATCTTGAATAGAACGTCTTCATCTTCTTCAAATGTCTTTACTTCGACTTCATCAAGTTTCACGATTGGCTCAAAGTGAACTTCTGGTGATGCTTCGACTTCGCCATCTTCGTTGTCATTGGTAGCAGTCGCTGGGTCAGCAGCAGCAACCTGTTAAGTTGAAAGCAGTGTTAATAAAATATGGCAACGGTGACTGGCAGAAGCATTAGGGTCATGGCCATATGTCCAACAGCAGCTTGGGCCTCAACAACTTTCATCCCTTACTACAGCCCTCCTGCCCACCCATGCTCCAATCGAGTCAAATTCACAGGCGCAATCCAATGCGGTTTAAATAAAGCCCGAACCTGTTCAGTCGCAGTCTTGTCCTCTTCAGCCATTATTGATTTTATGTAAAGAAAAAAAACCGAAGAAAACAGAACTTGTTCAGGTGGTGAATATATTCAATCCATAATTATTCATCATCCGACAGTTATGCTTATCGATGATGCTGTTGACATTAAATACTCAGATGCCAATTGACTTTGCTGCGGCCGTTGATTCGCTCTCGGCTCTTGCAAGCAGAGTGCCGCCCCGCGCGCAGCAGCTGATCGCCGCCGCTGCCGTCGCCGCTCTTGCGTACGCAGCGGCGGACTGGCGCTTCCGGCGCAGCCGCCTCGCGCTGCCCGCGCCGCTCGTTGCGATCCGGCGCCAGGCGTTGCAAACAGCGGCGCACGGCGGCGTCGAGCTGCTGGCAGGCGTTACACAGGGCAGTCGGCGTCCGGTGCTGTTTGTGCACGGCGGGTATCACTCGGCGCGCTGCTTCCGCAAATACCTGGTATTCCTGGCGCAGCGCGGTATTCCTGCCTATGCCGTGTCGATGCCGTCGCACGGTCTATCCGACAGAATGTCTCTTTTTCGCTCCCTGTTTGCCACACCAAAGGTGGTTCTTTGGGGGTTTTTTGATCTTCGTGATTAATCTGTTCTAAAAGGGCACATATTGCAACGTGGTCGATGACGCAGTTAAGCATATATCTAATTTGCACAATGGTCAAGCGCCTATTCTTTGCGGTCACTCGGCGGGCGGTGGTCTTGCCCAAATTTACTTGAACTCTTCCACTCTCAGTCCAAGTACTGTTCACGCCTTAGTTCTCCTCGCTGCATTCCCCGCCACCAATGGTTTTGAGATCATGAAGAACTGGATTCGTTTTGACCCATGGCTTCCCTTTCGATTCACATCTATTCGCCCCCCACTTGCAACAATCGAACTTGCCCATCGCGCTTTTCTGTCAGATGCTTTCGACATTCGCAGCGCCGAAGGTATTTACCATTTCAGTATTCATCAGCACCTTTCTTACTGAGAATTGCAGGCTCTCAGTTTTGGCAAGAGCTGGAATATGTAGAGTCATTTGGATGGCCACTTTCCTTGATTTCTGGTCAATTTGCGGATCCAAAAACAGTGGCAGAGAAAGTTTCTGGAAGAGTCGCCGTTTTTGGAGGACGCGTTGACAGGTGAAATGGTATGTGAAAACGAACGCTCACTCAAATGTCAACCGCCGCCAGATTGATGACGAACTCTATTGTCGAACACACTGCCAAATTGTACGGATTGGAACCCATCTTTGTGGAAAATTGCGCGCATGATTTAATGCTGGATGTCGGTTGGGAAAAGGGAGCACACCAGTTATTAAAAGTATTGGAATCCTTCCATTGACAGCTGTAAGATGAAATAAATTGCTTTCAATTTGATGGTCGTTTTATTTATAGGTCTGTCTTACATTCACTTGGAAACACAACCATTGGCCGCATTTGACCACAATTTGGTCACATTGTACTTATGCCCATCTCCTCCAACAATTTCCACAAGCGAATTGGTTTCAAATTCGCACAAATCTCCCACCTCACCGAATGGTGTAGTTTCTGCTGGATTCGCCAAATTAACATCATACCATCCAATGTACTGTAACACTTTCCACAAGGACCCCAACCCTTCCTTGTTCAAAATCGCTATTCCTACATTTGCCAATGCGTCTGTAGCTACTTCTGCCAACTCATGCGATGCGGTCCATGAAATGGCGGCTTCCGTAAGCGCGGGATCTTCTCCTGGGGTACTGCAGTCCACAACAACGCCATAGTAGAGATATGGAACGCCGGGAATACCCAAATCAGAAATATCAACGCTCTCATGGTATCCCGAGAACTCGGTGCAGGAATGAATATCAACGCCCTGCTGTTGCGAAATCACCTTGATGCCGGCGGCCGTATGAATTGGGTAGTACGAGTTACCTTGCAAGTCTGGAGTAAGGACTCCTGCTTTGACCATATTGTAGAGCATGGGTTTGATGTCTTGAGCATCGTACAATGTCTGGTTTTTGGCGGGGGTGAACACGGACTGGCCAATAGAACCAGTCTCGACGCCGTATTGCTTGAGGATAGACCACCAAGAAGACTGAACCACCGCACCATAGAAACGGAAAATCTTCTTTTCAAGGGCGTGATGACCGTAGAAGATTGGGTTCACTTCAATATTCTTGATTACGGGACCTCCAAAACGGTACAGAAAGGGTGGTGGGGTTGCTGAGGATACAGCTTGGACATTTTCACTGAGAATCGCCAGAATAGCGCACAAGGTCAAGAATGGAAACATGCTTTAAAGTCACTTTTTAGGTGGAAGGAAACTGAAGTAAAATTTTCGTTGCTTTTAACTCATTTTGATTGACCGCTTGAGTGCCCACGAAAAACATGGAAATCTGAGAGCCCGTCATGTGTGTCCAATTTGAGAGATTAATAATACGCGTGGTAACTCCGAAATCCATTTCGATTCAATCTAACCGCCTTCAATCAACTTCATTTTTTGCACGCCAAACTCACAGTCACCAACCCTTGCGCATTGTATTCATCAACTCATTCTTAAAATTTTGGTCGAACTCCCAACTCATGACTCCTGGGTAACCGCTCTTCTTGGGCGACGAAGTTTTCGTCTCAATTGAGTGTGGATCATCGTTCTAGGAGATAAGAATTCAATACCGTGCGGGATGATTTTGGGGCCATTGTTCCGTATGAGATATCGGAAAGCATGTAGGGCAGACTCTTGTAGAGAATTGAGTGGTGGTGGTGTGTAGTTTCTAAAAATAGTATTCAAGCTTTGTTTGATGGCACCCCCTACAACGACACGATCTCAAGCACAGGCACAAGCAATTACATTCCCAACACTTTCGACCAAGCCCGTAAAGTTGCAACAGTCTCAGAAACCAGAGAAGAAAGTTGTCAGTGGCACCATCCAAGTTTCTTCAACAGCAACCACCTCAAAGAAAGCAACAGCACCATCAAAGGCTGTCAAGCCCTACCAAACAAAAGAGTTCAAAAAATGAAAGGACCTGTTCTGCCAGCTCTCCCTGTTCAGCCTAAACCGGCGGAACCCGCTGCCTCTCTTGAACCCCTCCCAGTAGAACCAGAAAAACCCGATAACTTTGGGAACTGTCCAAGTTCTTTATAACCATTACCACGAGCACTTTCCCATAAAGAATGGGATCCTAAATGGAGATCTAATAGATGAGAAATACGCCTTCTCAGTTTGTTTATAAAGGGAATTTCCAACTTCATGTTCTGAATCCAGAAACAAACGAACGACTTGAAAAAGTGGAATCTTCGCGTTGGGATTTTAGAGGGCTAGTGGATGGACAGGTTGTTCGTGTTGAAATTGAGTTGGATCCAGAGGAGGAGAAACGATTAGAGGCACGGCCGGCAGGCACTTACGGATATAAGGCAAAAGCAGTCATAAAATCGGGGAATACTGCGAGTGAATTGATTACCAAGGAGTTGAAAGGCTTGACACGAGAGGAGTTGTTGGAGAAGGGGGATAAGTATCGCGAACTGATTGAGGCAAGGGAATTGGAGGATGCCTTGTATTCCTAAGTACTTGTTGAAATTCGGCTTTATTTTTGTAGTCATGGCCGTATACATATATATAAATCTTTATCAGCTACAGCCCTTCAATAAACGCAATCGGTTTGTGAATATAACGTTTTAAGACATAGATCCCAGGAGACCCACAAGGAAACGATCCAACAACAGGGCAATCTCAGAGTCGCCGACCATCCCATTTAATCGACTTAAAGAAATAGTCATGCATCCGTCCAATGTAACAACACTAAGTTCAACCCTCCGTGTGTTAATATCGCATCTCATGGTACTCACGAAGCGGAACTGCTGGATTTTACGCTCAACCTCATGAGAAGACGTAGAAATAGCAGCCGTAGAAATAGCAGAGAATGTAAAGTTTCCGACATTTGATAATGTGTATCCCACAGGTATAGAATCTTTTGCTACTTCAGGAGCTAATTGATACAATTTAGGAACAATTTCTCGCGGCACCACAGCTCCAGAAGCAGTCTGAGTGGATGGAAATAAATACTTTGCGGCCACGATTTGAGGCGAGGGTAAGAATCTGGCCATTTGGAATGGCTCGTTTCGATGAAGCCTGGCTTTCAACTCGTGAGCAATCAAAAGAGATTGGATATCTGTTTCTGGTATGAGGGCATCTCGCGAGGTTGCTGACGAGTCCGTAATATTGATAGAGACATGAGGAAGAAGCAGTACGTAGTTGAACGCGCCATTCACAGTATGTGGGATAGATCTAGCTGGACGACCATTCACGGCGAGACCTGCCAGGAGAGAGATTTGGCGAACGGGAGATTTCCGAGATGTGGGAGGTTTTGAAGACAATGGCGGCAGCAGGGCATCGCATGCAATGGCGGCTCCCATAGCGCCAGCAAGAAGGGAAGTGACAGAAACCTTCAATGCCTTTGCGCGTTGAATAACAATTGTAGTTTCCCTTGGTGTGAGATGTCGGGTAGTGATTCGAGTGAGTTGAGCATGAAGCGCCGATTCTTCGATCCCCTTCTTTTCCCTCAATGACTCAAACAGCTCCTGCGTCTGCTGCGGAGACAGAGAGGCCGCCGCCCGCAGCGTCTTTGGCTTCGCCATGAACAGAAAGTAGTAAAGCCCAAGCAGGTTGAGCACAAAACGCACAAACTTTGGCCACGTTCTTTCCTTTTTCGGCACCATTTCGTGCGCAAAGTCGGCGCCGGCCTTGTGTAACGCGTCCTTGTGCGACGGCGTCTTGTGTAACGCGCGCACAAACTCGAAGACAATGTGGGCGGCAACGGCGCCGTCGAACGCCGCGTGCGCGAAAGTGAACACAAAAGCGGGCTTGGCGCCGGCGCCAGCCAGCGTTACACGAAACAAGCCGCGCGAAAACACGGCGAGCGGCGTGGCGAGTTCTGCATGGGGAAAAGTAAGAATTAAATAAAATAAAGAAAAATAAATAAAATTAAAAATAAATAGAAAGTGGAAATTAAAACAAACCGTTTTCGAGGACAACATCGAGAGGCTTCTCGGAGTGCTTGAATTCAATGTCCGATGAGAGCGGCACAAACACAAGCGACGTTCCACTGAGGTTGATGCATGCAGAAAGAAGAGGGTTCTCAAGGGACACACATCGCAACGCTTCTTTGACCTCCTCATCACTTGGCCGATCACCGTCGAGTACGAAAGAGTAGACAAAGTTGGTGAACTCTGTCGTGTCGCTGAGATACGAGGCTTCCTTCGCAGTCAAAGGTCGGATCATTTGCGAGTGATTTTCGTTTCTTCTCAATTTTAATCGGACAAAAATAAAATAATTAAACCAAATAAAGTTAAACAATAAACAATGCTGAGCAGCTGCGACTCCGTTGGACTGTTGTCGCCTGCATCGGCTGCTCGGATAAACATGGGCTCATTTGGTCGCATTGTTGTGATAAGAAGAACTGGTGAAGATGGAAGGTTGGTGCTCTCAAGTTTGACAACAATGCAGAATAGAGACTGACTACGAGCAAATAGCGCTTTTCCTGTCAATCAAGAAGTCGTATCGTTTGGCAGGTTTGTCCCTCTAGCTGTGTTTTAAATTCATGTCTCCTTTGTAACTGATTTCGTAAAACACAGAGACCAAACTTGCACAATCCGCGTTCGCTTTGAAGAAGTCTCCCGATTTCATTGTACAATTACTGTTGATGCCGCCACGCGGAAGGTTTGCCTGAGACGATATCTTGAAGAAATTCGGACATCTGATTCTTGATTTTGACAGGCTTCGCTACATGACAAGAGCTCCAATGGCACTATTCTCAACTGGACGAGACGTGGGTCAAAGCTGACAAAAAGCGCGTTATTTTGAACCACAATGATGTCTTTACCATCCATACCCGGTCTTTCAGATTTGAATACCCAGTTTCGGTATTTAGAATTTAGCCTCTAATACCATTCAGCACGAGACTAAATATTCACCCAGGAGCAAATTAAGCAACTCATTAAAGATAACCCAGACATCAGCACGCATGACACGCCTGGTGCCCCTGGCCGTATTTTTGCTCTCCATTCTGACACGGCTGTTAACTATGGCTCATCCCTGTTACCTCAAACAACGCGAAAGCATACTGTTGATAAGCAAGACCTGGATACTCCTAAGCGTCGCAAGCTGTCGTCTGCAAACGCATTCCCCTCTACTTCAGCAAGTCTGGGCTATGAGTCATCCGAGACTGCAAACAATTTGACGGAGAAGTTCTTGGCTTCAGTTCAAGAGAGCCCAAGAAGTGCGCTGCCTAGACGCTTGATGCCAACAGGCGCTACTCCACTACGTATCTCTACAACCGCTCCAGTGGAAAATTCTAGCCCTGGAGCACCAACTCCAACGTCTTCTCGGCACGCTACTCCAGATTCCCCCGAGGGCTCTCCTCAAGAGCCATCAGTAGCTATAAAAGAATCTCAAAATACCATCAGTCACGATGATGATGTTGACAATCCGTTTTTGGAAACTACAATTCCTCAACCACACGAAGAATCCGAAGAAGAAAGAGAGTCCACCCCTACACCATGCGGTGGAAATACTGTCCAAAATCAAGAGCAAATGCATCAGCATATTGGACTCGAAAAGATGTTGGACACACCACGCCCAACATTCCCAAGAAAATCAAGCACACCACACCCGCAATCCTCGAGAACTGTCAATCCACCTCCTTTAGTGGGATCACAGTCTGTTCCTCGGTACTTGGGAGCCACTGCCAGTTCGCGTGCACGCCAGCAGGACACTGTTTCGACTTTTCGCGGAGTAAGCCCTAGCTTTAATACAAGTCGGACCGCTCGACCCGGCTTGAAGAATCCGCCTTCTGAGACCATACCCGCTGATACTGAATCAGGCGCTGGCGAGCATGTTGCCTCGGATGTGAAGCAATCGGAAGTTAAGGCCAGTGGAGACTGGAATTGTTGTTGAAGACTCGCAGAATATTTGTACCTGTTGCTGCGTCCAATCTGGCGGAGGATGTTGTAATGGATGCAACAGATTTGGATTCAACTCCTGAAGCTGGTGCTGCGTATGTACTTCCGGGTGACTGATGTTTCTACTGAACCTTGTTTGGTATCTGATGCAAGCATGGGAGGCACGTCTGAAGTCATTACAGAATCACCGGATGATCAAAGCAAACCAGTAGAAGAAATTGAGGCGCCTACTTCACATGGAACAAAGTGTCATCGATGTTCCAGTGAACGATTGCCCTTGCTGAACAAAAATTAGATGCTTCAAACGACGAAGTGGAGTCTGTTGGAGCCACCAGAACCCCGGAAAATGAATCGGCCAGTGCCGCATCTAATGTCGATACCATGCCTGACAGTGCCAAGAAAAAGTGACGTTTGGGCCAAGAGTAAGTACTCCAGTTGGTGTTGTTTTTCACTGATCTTTTTATTCAGTTGAGCCCTGAGGTCTTCCACAAGCACCAACCGGCCGCTACCCCTTTAAAACGTGGAGATCGGCGAGCTCCCAATGATTGTCCGATAGCTCCCGGTAGTGTAACTAAAATTCCTTGTACACCTGGAGGTTCAATCCTCAAGTCGGCGCTCCGCCGAACGCTTCACCATACCGCCTCTTCCCCTTCCAAAATCACAAAATCTGGCACGCCTGGGTCTGGATTGACTGTTGCACAGTCATCCTTGAAGTCGGCCAGCAGTAAATTGAAGTTCAGCACTCCGAGCAACCACTCCAGAGCTGGTGTTCCAATGACAACGTCTAAAATTCCCTCCAGCACCGTTGGATTCATGACCCCGAAAATTGGATTACCAACCACCATGTCAGCAATGACTGTGAGTCCCAAGAAGTCGCTTCGAGATGCGTTCAAATATCTCCCACCAGCTATTTCGGGTAGTGGAAAGACAGGGTTTTATGGATCCACTTCAATTGCGGCAGCGGTAACTACAAAGACAACAGTCCCTACTCCGACCGCTTTGGATGTGGCCGAGACTCCTGTTAAGTACAACTGTGGACACTACGGTGCCTCCTGCTGACACTGATATTGTTGTCCCAGCCGACGCCAGTCAGTGGATTCTGTTGCAACTAATGAGAGTCCTCGACGCTCGTCCAAGAGGCCATTGTCTGTTGCTCGTGGACTTGGGTCTCGATCTAAGACCTCAACACCGCTTGATGGAAGCGGCAGGAGAAGAGGAAGCCATGGTTGGGTTGGATACTCCATCCAGTTTGACGGGTAGAGTGAGAGACAGTCTCGCGGAAAATACATCGCCATCCTGTTTTGTTGCCGCTGCTGTTGATAATGCGGTCGTCGTCGCTGATGGGAATGGTTCTGTTGCTGCTGAGCGAAGTAGAGCCGGGTGATGTTGGTTGACGGGGCCAGCGATAGTGATGCACTTATTTTGGAGGATGCTGTTAATCAGGAGATTTCGGATGCTGTTGATGATGTTGCAGCGGAAATGGGATCATCTGAGGAGACGGCTGTAGATGCGACTCAGAGTGGTGACCTCATTGAAGAGAATCATACTCTGAATGAGGTAATGTGCGACATCGACACTGTTCACGACGTTGCCGTTGTTGAATGTGAGGATGATTCACGATCAAACATGGCTACAATTGCTCCATCAGAGTCACTTGCCGAAAGTACCCATGCTGTCGATTTGGAGGCGGAGTTTGGAGATGAGGATGATACTGACATCGCAAACGTCGAGAATCTTGGGGGCTTGGTCTCCCCAAGCTCAATGGCCCTTGTTGAGGTTGCTGAAAGGGAATTTGATAATGATAATGAAAAGACAACCAATGCACTGGATGCTCAAAATGATATGGTGGATTGCGTCATGGCGGAGTCGGGTATGGTTGTTGAGGATTCCAACACAGAATTCCCCTAACGACATTGTTGTTGTCGAAACTGAAGACTGGGCAAAAGCTGGTGGAGACTGCTGAGAGTATGAATCCCACGGAAGACAGAGCGGACGATTCTGATGAGTCTGAGTATGAGGATGTTCAAGTTGAAGTGGAAGTTGAGGTTTCCATGGACGAGAATGAGTTGGCTGCAGTCCAAGTAGTTGTTGCAGAAGCTGACGTTGTTGCAGAAGGTGATGACAGCATGGTGGACTGTGCAGCAGTCGCCGATACAGCTGAGGTGCTTTTGGTAGAAACCACGAAACCGCTTGAGTTGGAAACTGGTGATGAAATGGTGGGAGTTCAAGACACTGCCGTACAAGACACTGTACAAAACACTGTTGTACAAGCCACTACTGTACAAGACACGTCTTTGGATACAGCCGATGGAGAATGTCACTTTGAGCGTTTGCAAGGAGATTGCGAAACTGTTAGTTGCTTTTTGTTTGCTTTTATGTCCTGATTTTCTTATTTTCTATCCGTAGGTTCGGGCGATGGATTCCACAGATAACGAAGAACTAACTGCTTTGATTGCGCCGGCTGCAGGATGCTTATCCTGCACCAGAAGCGATAACGGTCGAGACTGTTCCCTCTCCTTCAAAAAAGAAAATCGACGCGTCGAAAAGGCAGGATCCCAGCGGCTGGACATGACGATCAACATCCATCCACTGTTTCGCCACACCACAGCCAACCAGTCAATAGCGTCGCAAAGGTTGTTGAATTAACTGAAGTCGAGAAGACCACACCAGCACCTCCCAGAAAGCGCGCCACTCGCCGAAGCGTACGAAAACTAGATGTTGCGGCAGAAAATGTTGAGAACGGCGAGATGAACTGCGACCCAGTTGCCGCGGATTCTCTCTTTGGTCCCGATGAGGAAATTATTCTCTTGCGCCCTAGCAGCCGTTGCCGGTCTCGAACCACCTCAATGGACATTGCCCTACAAGTTTCAGAAGTAATTGAGCAAACGGATACTGAAGCGGGTGATATTTTGCCAGCTGCAACTGTCCAAACGGTTGTTTCACCATCTCCTGCCCCATCCATTGCAATTGTCTCTACTGGCGCCAAGCGAAAAGGAAAATCAGCAAAGCATGCACATCAATTTCCAGTTGCTAGCTTCTACAAGGAGACTTCTGGCTTGTCTTCTTCAGAAGCGAAAGCTTGTGGGGTTGCAGGGGAGGCCAATCTTGGGGTCTCAGTTGAAGACTCGGCAAAGCCTGATGGGCGCTCAGCTAATAATAGCGGAGAACATGCCATGGAAGTGGAAACCATTGAAAAACGCGACGTGGAAGGTGCGGACTCTCAAGAAACGTTGAATCATCATGACCTTCGTCATCGCAAAGACGGTGAAGCTCCAGAGGCAATTCTGCCGTCTGATCATAAGAGAAGAGGTCGTCGTGAAGCTGCTTCGAAGTCTTCTCACTCAGTTGCCGAAGATTCTGAGGAAGTCAAAATGGAACCACCAAAGTCTGGAAAGCGTGGTGGTATCAGAGCGGCTGCACCTGTGAATGTATTAGAAGAATCGGGGGATGTGCATCCGAAGAAAAAGGGCAGACCAGCAAAGCAAACCCCACATGTTACAACTCCCCATGCCACTACTACAAACGAAGTCATTTACATTAGCGAAGATGAGCATGTGGCGGCCGCGCCTGAAGCAGCTCTTGAAAAGCCAAAGAAACGTGGTAGACCTGCCAAAAAGACTGTTGAGGCAGTGGAAGTTGAACCTGTAGTAGAAACTATAATTGCATCTGATACCAAACCAAGGCATCCGCCAAGATCGGGAAGAAAGCAAGCTCAAAAAGTGGAGGAGGAAAAACTAGATGATGAAGCAGGTGATATTCCTGTTGTTTTAAAGTCGTCACGAAAAGGCGCCAAGACGAATGTGGCGGAAGTGCCATCTGAAACTGTAGATGAAGCCAAGCCATCAAAACGCGGAGGAAAAGCAAAGAATATTCATGCCACGCCAGTAGAAGTTTTGGATGCAAGTGTTGGAAAGGATGATGCGGTTGTTGAGGAGAAAAAGACGGGCCGTTCGGCGCGTTCCAAGCGAGCTTGAGCAAGCTGTATATTTATTTAATTGCGTGTGTGGATTTTTGGAACAAAGCTATTTAACTATTGTTTTCTTTGTTGGTAAATTTTATGCAGATTTTCCTTGAGACGTCGATTGGCGGGAAATGTAAGATCAATATGAAAGGAAAAGAAATATCGAGAAGCACTCATGTATGTATCTGAATCTTACACAGCGAAAGCGGAACGTGGCAATGCCGGAAGGGCGGGAAACGGAAATCGACAGCCTCACGTTTCCCAAAGCAGTAGCACAATACACCAACAAACTCATACAAGAGTTAGCTGCACTGAAATCGCGCAATTAATTACCGGATTTATTCCTTCTTCAAACGAACCTCAAAACGCTGTCGACCTGCATAATATTGTCAGAAATTATGTGTCAGCTAGAATAAAGGCGCCGCTTCCTAAACTCTCATGGAGCTGGAGTTTGGCGAATAGCTCCTACGTTAGTTAATTTTATGTAATTGGTTTTTTTTTTGTAAAATGGTGAGTTGACGATGTTAACAGGTACATGTTTCCACTGGCGGCGCGAAAGATTGCAAAATGGAACATGACATCACTGCTACAAGCCATTTCAATCATTCTGTCGGTCAGAATCTCTACAAGTATTGGAGTAGTGATGGATCTGTTCCACTTCACCCGTTTGTTGTAGCCACGTCAAACTGGATCAATCAAGAATGCCAATACTATAACGGGTCTGATATGAATAGTTTTCACAAATGGGGCCATTATTCTCAAGTTATCGCGCCGCAATCCAACTTGATTGGTTGCTCGACATTCACTTGTTTGAATAATGGAGGGATTTTAGTGGCGTGTGACTACTTTGGAGCTGGAAACGTTGTTTTAGATGGTAAAATATCCATTGGAGGAGGTTATTGAGTTGGTGCCATTGCAACCCTATTTCTTTTTTGAAACTCCGACCCATTTCAGCTGTCAAAACAGGTCTATATAGAAACAAATATTGATATATCAATAAAACTCGCATTCTCTGTATCAATGCATCGTCACCGTCGATCGCCCTCACAGAAAGTAAGCTCTGGGTCTACATCATCAACTCGCACAATTCAAAGTCCGCCCATTTCGGTGAACCAAGTTTTCTCAACAGTTTCTATCCGATTGACTCTAACTCTTCGAGTCTTCCTTTTAAAAGACGCGTAAAACTACTCTTACGAGCCAAAAATCAACCGCCTCAGACAAGTCATCTCCATCTTCAGTAAAATCAACGTCCAAAAACACTGCTCAAACGAGAACAACTTTATCTAAAGCAGTCAGTACAAGTAAAGCAACAGCAACTGCGTCATCTTCGGTGAAATCAACGTCTAGAACCTCATCTTCTTCTGCTGGAACCCCAACGAGAACAACTTTATCTAAAGCAGTCAGTACAAGTACAGCAACTGCAACTGCGTCATTTTCGGTGTCTAGAACCCCTTCTTCTTCTACTGGAACTCCAACGAGAACAGCTTCAAAAACAACCAGCCCAACACCACGCGTAGACTGCAATAAAGTAGAGGCTTTGGTAAACTCGTTTGACGCCTCCAAATCTGATGAAGCCACCAACGTTATCAAACTCCACAACCTTGTGAGAGCGTACGTATCAAGGCAGATAAATTTCTCGCTTCCTTCGCTTGAATGGAATCAGAGTCTCGCAAACGGCTCTTTCGTATGTTGGGAGTACTTATATTTGGTAAACGGAACGCAATCTCACCCCGCCTGCCCTTCATAGGTTCATCTTGCTGTGGGTGGCCAACAGTGTACCATGAAACACGTCGTCACACCTACAGAGTACTTTCCCAAAAATGTCGGGCAGAATCTTTACATGTATTGGAGCAGTAGCGGAAAAGCGCCAACACACCCTTTTGTTGCCGCCACTTCCAGCTGGATTAACCAGGAATGCCGGAATTACAATGGATCTGACATGACAACTTTTGCAAGCTGGGGCCATTATTCGCAAGTGCTAGCCCCACAGTCAACCATGATTGGTTGTTCCATGTACAATTGTACCGGTGTGAATAAGGGAACATATTTGGTTGATTGTGATTACTTTAATCCAGGCAATGTTGTTATCAACAATAGAATCACTATTGGAAATGGCTACTGAAGTCTTGAAATCGATGTTTATTTTTTTTTTTTGACGTTACATATGCTTAGTGTTTTAATAAATCGAGTTCGCGTGATATGTTTTGACGTGCCTTAAGCTCCCACTTTTCACGAAGCTTTGGAGTAAAATAGAGGCAATCTCTGTCAAGGAATCGCTCCAAAACCTTTGATCGTCCCATTCGAAATTTATTGTCGTCGTAGCACAGATATTCAAACCGAATTCCCTTTGAGTACTTTTCATATTGATTCCAATCTGCCGCAAGAATACTCAGATCCAAATCCAGAAACAGGCAGCAAATTAAAGAATCAGAAGGAATGGGTTCGTGTTTGATGGTTGCTAGAATCAGCTGTGAGACAACTGCCACGTCACTTGTGGCCAAGCCAGCTTCTTTCGCAAACTCCTCAAAGAGCTTTGCGGAACGCTCTTCGTCGTCCTTTGCTTTCGGATCGTAGATAATATCATGGAAACATGCAGCAAACAGAACCAACGAGGCTTCGACTTCAAAATCGTTAACCTCAGTTTGAAATAGGTGCCAAATGTGTTCCAAATGCGTCTTTGAGTGGTAGCTCCGATGTGGTTCTTCGTAGGAAGTTTCGATAACTTTCCACCATTGTTGCAGCAGAGGCGCGTCGAAGGGAAGAGCAAACCAGACTGTCTTCACTGCTTGCATTGATTTGAGCAACTTTTTAAATCCGATGCTCGGCCCTCAAACAACGACAACAACAGCCACAGAACACGGCATCAGAGTCAAGGCAGGCGCATCGCTGGCCATTGTTGCTACGGCAGAAGCAACTCGGGAAGAGAGCTTTACAACGCTTGTGCCGCTGCCGCATCCCCGCACTGGTTTGAATGAGAGACAAACACCAACCAACAACAGACACTAACTGCTTGTACTTCAGGCGAAGCTGTTTACTTTGCACTGTCGCCTCAGTCTCTGCTTCAAGTGACTCGGCATGCCACAGGTGCATTTACATGTTCTTGTTCGGACAACGTAGAGTTACTAAACCAAGTCCAGAAAAACGCTCTTGCTTCGTAGGAGATAATGTTCTTCAAGGTGAAGTTTCGCGTCTGTTTTTCACTGTTTCCTGACGGCAAAAGCAACACAAAAGACGGCTCGTTTCTCGTAATGACTCCCTTTGATCCTTTGTTTCTCCTGCTGCCACTGTTGGACAACCCATCTTCTTCTATGGGGGAAGATGAAGATGCCCTGCCGCCAAGCAAGAAAGCGAAGGCCAACGATCCAAAGGAATCATTACCAAAGCGGCGCTTTGAACAACTTGAAAACATTCTTCACTCTGAAAAGTTTCCTCAGTTGAGCGAAGTCGCTGATATCGAAGGTCTCGAACAGAAACTTTCGAAAATTTGTGACATTGATTCGACGATTCCTGGGATGACGTTCTTCCGATTGAATGATGAGAAAACGAAAGTATGGCTGCTTGAAAAGGTGCGTCCATCACGTTTTTGATCGCATACTAAAATTAAGATTGTACAGTCTAGTAAACTACTAGAAAAATATGACTCTTATGATTTACTCAAAGTGAATGGGCAGTGGGAATCTGGACTTTCGGAGGACGAGAAGAAAGGTGAATCTGGAAGCGAGTAATCCGATGAATTTGACATTATGTCGCGTTTTTCGCAGAGCATCAAAAGTCTATGATCTTCAAGCTCATCTGTGAAGTAGTTGCTCCTGGAAAGTGGCAGGATTGTTTAAAGGAAGTTATGGGGTGAGTATATTTCCGGCTCTGTTTCGTTGCATCGTCAACAGCAAACTTAAAACAACAAACAGTTTGAATACTGTTGCAGGTCAAACTGCTTTGAACGGACCAACTGGTGGGGGCAAAGCTGTGTATTCTGATCCACGAATTGCCCCACCAGCTCCAATTGCGGGGAATAAAAAAGGAGACACGAAGAAGGTACCGCCGTATACAAGTCTGTAATTTACTAACGCACTTCTCGACGATGAAAAAATGCAGGCACCAAACAAACCTTCTAAACCGAGCACCAAAAAGGCAGTGTCCACAAAGGGAATGGCACCGCTAACTTCGTTCTTTACGAAGAAGTAAAAATGATGCGTATGTTAGCAACTATTTAATCGCAGTGGGAAACAGAAAAAATAGAAATTGTCAGTTTTTTTTTGCTTGCGGGCACAAACACAGCAAACAGAAAAAAGCATGCTCTCGACTCAGAGTCAGACGCAAGTTAATGCAGTCGCAAGCTCTCTCGCGCTGGCGGCGACCAAAGAAATCACGCTGAAGCAGGGCTGGATGCTGAAGAAGGCTGGCACTGGCGTGTTTGCCCAGTGGAAGCTCAAGTATCTCGTGCTCACCGTCAACCTGAAAAACCAGCCGTCGCTAAAAGTGTTTGATCAATGCGATCAGTCGAAGCCGCCAAAGTATCTTATTGAACTGAAGGATGCGGCACTGGAACTTGTTCCCGCGAAGAAGGACGGCGTGGCTGTGGCAGCGGGCGCAGCCGGATTCGGAAAGAAAGGCTTCGTGCCTTTTATTGTGTACGCGCGCCAGCGGAAGGTGCCTTTTGGTTTACTTTGTTGCTGTACTTTTTAATATTCTAATATTCACAATTCCTTCCCAGTTTTACTTTGCGGCACAAACAAAACGCGACAGCGATGAATGGCTTGCGGCAATCCACCCCCACACAAACCAGCGCAGCGCTGAAAAGGGACTGCGGGGAACTCACCAGAGCCACCACCAGTCCCACGTCCAAATCCAGAAGCCAGTCCAGGGACACATCCAATCGAGTCAAAGCGAGGCGGTTCTCGGCAGTCGCGGGAACCTCAAAAGCAGATCATCGTCCGCTTTTAGGCGCGATGACTTGGATTCAAAGAGCATCAGTGGAATCGACGATGACGCGATTTCAGTTGTTTCGAGTGTGGGATCTCTCTTGATCGAAGGAGATGACGGCAAAAGCTACTCATCTTCCTCGTTTGAAACTTTGGTATACACGTGTCTGTTCATTTTATGAAAGCCATCCCTTAACTCACTTGTTGTCACAGTCGTTCTGTTCCGAGCCAGTTTTAACCCAGCAAGAACTGATGGCCATGGGATCAAACATGGTACCCTCATGTAAGCAGGTAACTTAAACCTCTATGAATTTATTTGAATGCGTTGTTCACTCCAAACATAGGGACGATGTCAATCGTCGAAGAAAGGGTACAATAGAGCTTAAGAATTCTCTCTCAGTCATCTTTTTTGCTAACTGTTTTTTATATGTAACTTAGCCCCAATGCATCTTCAGCTGGAGAGAACATCATCAGTGGGAACACACGTGAATGGTGAATCAGGCCTTCAATTCAAATTATTTACCATCTAATTCAAGCAATGCAGCCGAAAAATGGAATGACCGCTACCAGAAAATTCTAAGCCTGAGACCAACGAACCCAGAAGGTGTTCTCCAAAAAGGTTCGTTTTCATCCAATAGTTTTTATGCCAATGGCTCACCCATGCATATTAATCTTAATGTATAAAAAAAGATATCCAGCTCCTTGAAGTCGTGGGATCTTTCGAAGAAGTTGCATGTTCAACACGCTATTCGAATGGTTGACGAGCACCACCTTCAAGGACCGCTGATGAAGAAACCCGATCAAGAAAATACATCTACAAGTCCCTACTAATGCTCCAGGCGCCATGTTTGTGGATGGAATGATCTTGCATTTTGCCTGTGATTATGATGGTTTGTTCATTTTTTATCTCTCCTTTTTTTTACTTCTTTTGCATTCCTAATTATTTGGCGTGTTTCCTATGATATGCGTAGTGGCCAAACCCGATGAAGTGGATGCAGCTATTTCTAGAACTTCTAGTGAGCTGAGATGCATTGATGCATTCAATCGCGCAGCACATGATGCCGGAGTGGACATAAATACGGCATTAATGGTGTTGATTGATTATAAAGGATTTCGAGTGGTAGCCTATGCCGATATGGGGATTGATGAAAAGGTATGGCGTCCTGAAACGGCTCTACGTTGACGATTTAAAATTATCCCTTTTCAGACTACAGCACTGTATGATCTGAAATGCAACCCATTAAAATGCGAAGAATCCGCACTTGGGCGTTTGAGTCAGGTCGGAAAAGAATTGAATCTCAAGACTCATGGTGTTCAGATTGGTGACGATCGAAGAGTCAACGCACATTTGAGTTGGACTGTTCAGGTTCACGATGATCACGAAATGGGGCGCAAATATGCAGTGAACCTCTTTGAAGTTATGCCAATGGATTATTATCCGGGTGGTGGTGCCATCTCAAGCGGTACAACCAGTCCAGCGAGAAGCCCTGTGCGTCAGTCATCTTCAACAACATCTTCTCCCTCCAAAATGATGATTCCAACGCCTTTTCAAGCTTGCAGCAGTAGGGACAAAGTGAATTGCGGCCAAACAAGCACACCGCCTTCGTCCGGAATTCGTAAAAGCGTATTCCTCAACAATCAGTTCCGACGCCTTTACAAGCGCATCCGGATGTGGTCGCAAGGAGCGCGAATTAAATGATTCAGAGTGTGGACGGGCTTCGCGATACTTGCGTGAAGTCTGGATTCCAGATTTTGTGAAGCATTTGGATGAGCTAGAAGTCAGACCACTTGATTCTTGTCAAATTGGTCCCGAGTTGCATAAATGGGGTGTGAATATCCGATATTTGGGTGGGTTCATTTTTTCTCATATTTATGTCTGCTAACATCATCGTTTACAGGCCGCATTGCACAATTATCACACATTCCGTATATAAGAGACATGATGTGTATTGAAATGGTTGCCAGGGCATTCAAATCAATTTTTGTCCGGAGGTTAAGGGGTTTAATGATCCATTTTCGTTCTGTCGGTGCAACTCAAATCGAGGAAGAAACAAAGAATTGGACAGCAACCATGTTTTCTTCAATTTTAGGCGATAGCGAAAAAGCCCTAAAGGTATATATGTTCTTTTGAGCGCACATAGCATATCTTTGGTTATTTTTAACCAGTCATGTCTGCCAAGTTTTTTGATGAAAAGCTGAGGCTTGAGATTTACCTCAAGTACGAATACGATTTAGACGAGAAGCATTTCGTCTCCTTGCACAGACCAGCAATTTTTGCAGCCATGCAACATCATGTTCGTAGATAACCTCCAAACAAAACATTTTAAAACTAAAAGGAAAACCCCCTCTATACTCTCTTAATGAAGTGTGGAGTAGTCTATGAAGAAGCATCAGACTACAACTTCTCAGCTCCAAACCCATGTCCAAGAAACCGCCTTCTCTCCTTCATCCCACGTCGGAAACATCCAACAGGATTAAAGCACTTGATTCACAAAACCGGACCGCACGTGCCAAACCCACATTCTCAAAACAACCATCATCAACAACAGCAACAACAGCAACAGCAAACAAACAATCAACCTCAGAACATTTGCCAGTTCAATGAAGATGAGAGGCTTGCATACGCACTCACTCGCCATTTCCGCAGCATGGGTCCAAAATCAAAACTCCAAAGAAATGACACTACAGCGTTGCATCTTACGACTGTTGCCGCCCATTACAACGCCACTGACAGACCAGAGGAAGCGAAACGATACGGAATCGCCGCAATTAGTGCAAGTACTGGAAAAAACACAAGTACCGTCAGCTGCATCGCCCGCGCTCAACTCGTTGAAGCCATGGGAGCTATTCTCGTTCCATCCGGGTCCGACAGATACAATGCAAACATGAGCGGTTGCGGATCCGTCAAAGAAAGCCAACAATATGATTTCTCCTCAATCTTGAGCGTCTATCGACTGGGCGTGAGTGCAGTGAAATGGAACTGGGGAATGTCTCATCCCATGGGAATGGCTCTGCATGATCGCATGAGTTCCGTGTATGTGAGGTGTGGGAAATATTCAGAGGCATTGGAGTTTCATAACATTAGTCTGGAGATTGCTGTTGCGAGTTTCGGAAAGAGCCATATCACAACGGCTGGATATTTAACCAAGGTGAAAATTTTGGTCCCAATTCCATCTTTTAATTATTTTATTTATTAATATTTTTTTTGCGAAGGCTGGGATTTTGTTACTGTACCTTCAGTCCACTGACGAAGCATTAGCTCGTTTGAACGAAGCCCTACAAATTTATCGCAGTCTCAATGCCCCCACCACCTATATTGCTCAAGTCCATAGCCACATTGCAAGCGCCCTCGACCTTCGCGGAGACTCGGATGGTGCCATAAGCCATGCCCAAAAAGCTCGTAAAATGTGGGAAACAGCTCGAGGACAAATGGACCCAAGAAGCGTCGCTGCAAACTTGCATACCGCCAACCTCCTCTTGAAGCCATTTGAGGGCTCTTCTGGCACCAGCGCCAACGTCCTGACTCCAAATATTAAAGCAGCCTACAGAGAAGCCATCAACTGTTTTGAAAAAGTTTTCCGGTTCCTCAAAAATGCTGGAAATGGGGGACTGGGAACTCTTAGTAGCAGCAGCGGAAGTTCCGGTGTCAGAAGCAGTGGCTCGAGCATTTCGAGTCGTGCCAGTACAATCAGCATAGACTCCTATGTCTCTGCACGTACTTCAAGAATTTCATCTGCAGATTCTTCAAACGGTTCTTTGGCACACCCCTATATCCCTCTCGTTGGACCGGCGGTTGTCCCACCCTTTTCCCCTCTTCCTCAACTGCCCAAATCAATTCTTCATAAGTTGACTAAAAAGATTGTCACCCTCAAGTTGGCACTTGTGGAGTCTCCTCGACATCGAGAAGTCATTCGCACTCTTCGTATGGGAGATGCTTCTGTGGGTCCTGTCATGATGAGGGGTTCAGAGTTTGTACACCCAGTTGTTCGAAACGCGTTTGACCCAATGATGGCGAGAGAAGTGGTCATCAAAATGGCGGCAGTGAGTCCTTCTATTTATTTGGATGGTGTTTTGGCGAGAATTGAGGATGACGATGGAAGTGCGATTGATGAATTGGCGATTGCCATTCAACTTGCTGAAAGTGATACTGTGGGGTTGGCAGCTTGATTCTACTGCTTGAAATTTTGAGCTATAATTAATAATAGAATGAAAGAGAGAGAATATACAACGAATCAATCGTTTACTGTTTTTAAAAACCCTTCTATAAATAGAAACCAAACTCTTCTCAGCTGAGTGGGGCCCAAGGGCAGAGGGTCAAACAAAAAAGAGGGGTCGAAAATGCTTAATACAGATGTGTAGAAGGGGAAAACGGAGAATGGGACACTGATTTTAGTGGTCCAAGATTCTGAGGTTACCAGAAACAACCTTGTCGTCCAAGACAGCACCAGAAGGAATATCGATTCTGCTTCCGTGGTTGGCAACAATAATAACAGTTCCTCTCAACACAACGTCAGAACCAAATGTGACATCTCCAGTGACAGTCAGATGGTCCAATTCAAGAATGTGTGGTGGGGACTTGAAGCGACCCAGGTATTGGCCGACCTTTTTGAAGTGGTCACCCAGCTTGACGATTGGCACGGTTTGGAAGTGGCGCTTAGGGTTCATGTTCAAGACACCGTGGTTCAAGCTGTACAAGTCGGAGGTAATGAGGAATAGATCGGAGCAGGACTTGACTGGCAAGAAACGGGAACGTGGAACGTTGACTCCGTGAGCGTTGTTGAAGTGCTTGATGGCAGCTCCAACAGCAGTTTCAAGCTGAATCACCTTTTCACCTCCGTCGGTAGTCTTGATGTTCTCAATGATTTCCATAGAGAAGGCAGATTGTTCGATAAGGCGCTTGATGGCCTTAAGGGAAACCCACAAGTTGTTGGTGTTGAAAATCTTGAACTTCTTGATGGACTTGAATTCTTCAGTGTACTCAGATGGAACCTGAGCAATTTCCAAGAGTCTAACTTGACCTTCGTAGTCAATGAGCGTTCCTCCCTTGATATCAGCCTTGGTCTTGTCAGTAACTTCCATGATGAATTCAGCTCCAGATTTGGCCATGTGGTCGAGAATGGTGGTATCAACCGTAGCACCCAAGTTGTCAACGTTGGAGATGAAAAGGTATTCCTTTCCATCAGCAATGAGTTGATCCAAGAGTCCAGAGTTGGCTAAAGATTCGAACAAGTCTCCGTGACCTGGTGGGTACCAGTTTGGACCATTATCGGCGTAGCTCTTTGGGGAGGGCAGCAAGCTCTCCTTTCCGACACGTGGATATCTGGACTGGTTGAAGGTCAAAATCTGCAGAGCGTGGGATGAGTACTTTTGGATGATGTTGGTGGTGTCCACGTCAGTGTTGAAAGAGTTCATGAGAATCAATGGAACGTTAACGCTGTTGGAGTTGTTGAGGTATTCAACTTGGCGCACAGTGAGGTCAAGGAAGGTCATGCCGTCACGAACTTCGATGGCACTAAATTCAAAACAAGTCAGCATCCAAAAACATAAGCTGATTCAAATAGATTCGCATACCTCTTTGGTCCAACACAACCCATGGTTGTTCCCAAACCACCGTTGAGCTTCAGGACAGCCAACTTTCCGAGGTTAGCAGCATTGCTGGCCTGCGAAGCAACTGGAGTCAGACTCTTGTATGGAACAATTTGCTCTTCCTTTGGAGACTTGATTTTGTTCCAGTTACTATTATAAGGCGCTAATTAGATAGTGTCGCTGAGGTGGAATTACAACGTGGAAAAATGCCATCACAACACAGATGATGCATCCGCCAGCTTTCCCCCCTCCAACAGAAAACAGAAAACTAACATCTTTTGACCCTTGGCTTTCTCGGTCAAGTAGCGGCCAAAGAGGTCAAAGAACGAATCCATCTCTTTGGAAAAGTGTTCTCTCTCTGGCCCTTCAGGAGCAGAGTTGACCATGTTGTAAAGCTCGTTGCGCATTCCCTTAGCAGCCATTCCGAGGGTGGTTCCTTGGAAGTCCTGCAACATGTAATGATGAGCTGGTGGAGCCAAGCACTTGATCACCAGCAAATATAGCTTACAATAAGGGAGTGAGCACGGTCGTGTGGAGCAACAAGGCCTCCGACTGGAGTTTCAACGTTCTCGCTTGAAGTCATCTTGGTTTTGTCGAGGGACATGTTTGCAAGTGCTGGTTTTAAGCAGATTTTCTTATCGTTTTATCCCTCGCAGTGTGTTATCAAAACAAAAACGTGTTCGTGGCTTGTACTGCTTGGCTGTCAATTCTTCTCCCGCACACAGCAGCAATTGGCGACATGCTCGGAGTTTACAGTATTCCTTCAGTTCAATGCTAGAATGTGGGGAGGAGTGCCCCGTGAGTTGTGATCGACGCACCTTATCTCAAAACCCTTCTTTTTCAATCCTATCCGATCAAGAAATACCACCTTACAAACCAAGAAGAATTCATAAAGTTGATATGGAATGCGCTTTATTACTTAGGTGACTTGCAATGCGACCGATCTTGTATTACAAACTTTCAAATCGCAAGAATACTGGCAATGATGAATGCAATGAGAGATGCCTGCGAAACCAAACCATTTGACGCCTTGATTCCAATCGATCCAGGAAGTGGTAAAGGTTGCGTTTCTTTAACCGTTCCGTCACTAGTAGTTGAGTTCGCAAGTGAGTGTTCGGCGCTTCCCATCTTCCCGTGAGTATTTTCTTGAGCTTCCTCAATGTGGTGACTTTCGCCGTCCATGGGTTTTGGTCCTTCATCGCTTGCTGAACCATGTGCTTCTTCTTTGCCACCTTCCTTTCCCTTCCCAAGAAGTTTTCTGTTTTCACTACAGCCTGCAAGCTTCTCAGCAGCCCTGATTCCTCCAGTTGGTATTTGTTTGGAAAATGTACCAAATCCCTTCTCTGTGACACACACACCACGTACTTCAACCATTTCACCAAACACACCACATTCCGGGGCATTCCAAATCATATCATCGGATTGAGATTTTATCGCCGCTTCATCATTCAAGGCGTCTGTATGAACTAAAGTTTGACCACATCGGTACGGGTAATGCATCATATTTTTCCCAGCTGACGTGAACTCTCCAATACGCCGGGGGAACCCCTTGAGACTTGGAGGAAAATCTTGAATCCAAACAATCAGCCCAACTAATTTTAATGTGTGTGAATTAGAAAACGTTCGTTTGATTTCGGTTATTCAAAAAATGATGTATCAATGTGTATTTTTACCTAGTTCGTCAGGAACTTGTTTCCCACCTTCAGTCAACATGGTGGTGGTTTTCACAACCACCCTGTTTCCTTCCGCTTGAAATCCATTCACGAATTCAGCTGTACACAGTTTTTGGGCTGGATAGCCGCCATTGATTTTACTCGTCAACTTGTGGTAACCAGCAATCTTTTCTTGAGCGTCGTCTTCTTTAAGCAATGGGATTATATCGCCCAATGACTTGGGTCCTCCTTTCATCATGTCTTTGAGATCACATAGATACGGTGGAATTAGTGTTCCATTCGTGAATGCAGATACTGGTTGTAATGCAACCACCACAACAATGAATGCCAAGAGTGGGTGCAGCATGGATTTCATTTATTTTCCTTTTGAAAAGGGGTCAAATGAATGCATTTTCGACTATTTTATGGTGGGAAATGGTCAGAAGACACTGACAGTAATAATGAATGTCAAATGAATGAAGGAATAAATAGAAACCCATTTACTAACCAATCTGGAACAAGTATGTGTCAGATCATTAGAGAGTAATAAGGGCCCCGGAATTTGGACCAGAATCAACAAAGCGTACACGCGCGAAGATGGCACTTCTAAAAGCAAAAGGGACAACGAAATACAGATACTCTTGACAAACTCTTATGTTCCAGCTCAGGCGGTTAATAGAGTATCTCAAAGAAGAAGTCAGAAACAAGCCACGTAAATGATTAACTGCTATTCCTTACACTTACAGCGGCAGACCCGCTAAAAAACCACATCACAAAGATGAGAGCCTGCGTGACTCACGGCTATCATTGTGAATATTTACGTGGGTTTGGCTGGACACGAATTCAAAGCTACTGCAGCTTTCGGTCAGTGACAATGATGGGAAAGATTTTGTCATTCTTGAGTTGAGAGAATGATTGCGATAATTCACCCAAACCAACTGCTCCGAATCTATTTAACGATTCATGGGTAACACTTGAAACCCCATTTATTTATTATCACGAAACTGTGTAAGGCAATGTTGTGTGTTTTCAGTGGCGCGGGAACAAAATTTTATTTAGCGGGGGGCGTCATACATTCAAGTGGGGAATCTCGCGGTTTTCGAACTTTTTCCTAGAGGCGGCAGTCCATTATGTACAAATTATGTATCGTCGTTCAAGACCGAAATTGATTTCTGTCTTTTAAAGGTAAAATTTTGCCATCAAGAAGTCGAACATTCAGCCAAGACCGCAAGCCACTGCAAATCTCGCACAGCCAGTTGGCAAGATTGAGACAAGTCATGGCATTCAATTCTAGAACTACTCAGGCAAATAAGTCTGTTGGGAAGGAGGGAACCGTTGCTGCCGGCGGCCACTAAAAATAAAAAAAAGTATTGAGCCGAAACGGCACCAAACATTTTTTTTTCTTCGTTCTCTTTAATCTCAAACCATTTATAAGAAATATAATTAAATGATAAAATTCAAAAATACTACCTCCTGAAAAAGCATAGTTCGAACTTTTTTTGGTTGTTGCCGTTTTTTTTCCCCTTTTTATAAAAAATTTTCGTTTCAAAAAAAATTTTCCATGAATTTTTTTTTTCTTCATTATGACTTTTCTTTGTAAATCTAATTTATTTAGGTTTGGGGAGCGTGCGTCTACTGCGGTAAGCGCAAAAGATTTATATCACCACTTTTTGTATGCTCACGAATCATGGTAGATGAAGTATCTCAGTTGGAATCGGGGGGCAGGGGTTGGACTTCAAGCTCGACAAATTTTGTTACAGAAGTGATCAGTGAGACGAGTGTCAAAATGAAAATTTCCAAAAAAAGTAGTTTCAAGTTATCGAACTTTTTTAACCATCATCAAAGTGATATAAAGCCCGGACAAACCTCCCCTAAAAAAAAACAATGGTCTTGACAAGTATTCTTCTCTTGGCTACAGTGGTTCTCGGTGCTCCGCTTCCAGCCAGTACTGGCAGCGAAAACTGTCTATCTGATGTCATTGCCGCTCGAGGGCTTGAACAAAAGCATCTCGAGCGCCGTGCGTCTTGGTCATACGAAGGGGAAACCGGTGTTTCTCATTGGGGTCAATTTAATACCGTCTGTGAAGCTGGGTAAGTAGTCTTCGTTGATGAAATAAGTCTAAAAAAAAAGTTAAACCTAACAAAAAAAAACCCCCCCTCAAGTGAATTCCAATCCCCAATTAATTTCGAAGGAGAAAAATTCGCCATCAAGGAGAAACCAAAGCTCCAATGGTCTTCCTTGACCAGACCGTTTGAAATCTTGAATAACGGACACACAATCCAGCTTCAATTGAAACAGTCAAGTCCTACCCTCAACTCAACTCAAATCAATAACTTGGATTACGTTGTGCAGCAAGTTCACTTTCACTCCCCAAGCGAGCACCACGTTGATGAAAAGTGTAAAAAAAAAGTTTTTTTTTTTTTTTTTTTTTTTTTTTTCGAAAAAGTCTTGTGACTAAAAAAAAAATACCCCACTTTGTAAAAACAGATTTCCCACTTGAAGCGCATTTTGTTCATGCCTCTGCAGACGGAAAACTCAATGTCATTGGTCTCTTTTTTGAGATTGGCCGGCCCAATGAATGGATCAACCAATTCGTCTACAAGATGCCAAGAAAACCGAATTCAACAACCAAATTGCGTGCATTGGACATGAAACCAATTATCAAAGCTTTGGGAAGCGCTGAATTCTTTTCATATACTGGATCGTTGACTACTCCGCCATGTACGGAAGGTGTTCTCTGGCTGGTTGCTAGAAAACCACTTCAAGTATCGCAAGCGCAAATGGACAAGCTTATGCAAGTGATGCCATTCAATTCCAGAACGACTCAAGCAAACAAGTCTGTGGGGAAACAAGTTGGTGGCAGTCCTCCTGCCCCTTCAACTGAGCACTGAGCAAAAAACAAGCTGTCATATAATATTCCATAAAAACTCATATTGCATTTCTTTGAATACTATCTTATTTTAAGGCAACAATAATTATCGTTTAATCATACAGTTTCATACAGTTTTCAGATGCTCAACAAGAAACTTGAAAACTTTTTCCCATGTCTTGTCAACTTCCCCTCCAAAGACGTGTCTGGCACTTCCATCTTCATTCATAAACGCATGACCTAATCCATGATGAACGTATACATTGCTTTCGAGACTGTGGAATCCATGTGCATGGGTTCCGCCCAACTTTTGAACAGTCAGATCCCAACTTTCCGCGAGTTTGTGCGCTGTTTTGATGTCGGAGAATCCTTTGTATTCGTCGAGTTCGCCAAAGTGAGCTTGAACTGGAGTTGTAGCGGGAATATTTGATATGTCAATTAAGGAAGGACTTGGTGTTCCATAAAAGCTGACGCAAGCTTAACAAGTCGTTACTACGCCATTAAAAAAACTCGAGGAACTATCAGCCTTACCATTCAATGGCTTTTTGATTTCTGCCATTCGTGCAGCAATAGCCAGACTGAGTGCTCTAAGTCACGAACCATCCTAGTTAGTATGAGTCACCAAGCATCACATTGTCAGCTCCACTCACCCTCCCATGCAAAATCCAAGAGACGCCACTTTTCTGTCCTTGAGCAATTCCGCGCCGTCGTCCGCCGGACGCTGCAACCGTTCAACCAGGCGCTGCAGGTTGTTCAGCGCCAGCGGCCAGTCCAGGTTCGCCATCAAGTGCGCGGCTTCCTCCTTGTCGGCCGTCGTCGTTCCGTTGTAGAGGTCGGGCACGACGGCGATCGCGCCGGTGTCTGCCGCAGCCTGGTTAGTAATCACAGGACGCGTCACGCGACAGGCGACGCACTGTTTGCCAGGCGCTGCGCGTGGGCGAGCACGGCAGCGTTGACGCCCCACCACTCCTGCAGCACGACGACCGCCGGCCGCAGCGTGTTCGGCGCCACCGAGCCGCGCAGCGGGTGCCGCTCGCGCGCGGACTCAGCCGGGTGCACCACGTGCGCGCTCATCGGCAGCGACGCGGCGGCGAGCGCGTCGAGCGTGTCGAGGACCGGCGGGCGGCGCGTCGACAAGAAGCGACGCAAAAACATTGTTTTTTTTTAAATATTATATTATTTGTTTCTGTCGACGATGAGTCACGGCTTGTGCTTCGCTGATCCGAGCATCGATGATGTCGTGCTTTCTTCGTCGCGAAGCTCTTTCCCTGACGTGGAAATGGGGCTTTTAACCATGACATTACAACAACAGAAAACTCACAGTAGAGTTCAAGATTCATCAACACAATCGTGAGAATGTCGAGAATCAGAGAGAACATGAAAAATATCCGGACATCGAGCGTCGACATGGCTGAATTCAAATACATCAAGACTGAGGTGGCTGTTAAAATCACCACAGTTCGCAACACTTTGAATGATGCAATTAATGAATCAAAAAAGGCAATGGGAAGAAACTTTAACGAAAGCTATAATCACCGTTCTCCTTCAATAACTGATGGCTGAGACTCTGAAAGGGCAACAGATGCGAACCCGATGAAAAGAAAGCCACTACTGCACCCAGCGTCCCAACAGAATCAACCATTATATCCGCCAAACTGACTTGAACTCCTGAAAGTGCAAACTGTACAAAAGTACAGGTCGCGCTTTCATTGTCCCAGACACCACCAGACCACTTCAGATCGACTATACCCCATACCAGTCGATTACTATACACCAATATCGACAAAGCTAAATATAAAGGATGTTTCCTCATCACGATATATGACTTGTACAAAATGAAAAAGTCTTCGCAATTTCAGTCGAAATACAGGACAAACAAACGTCAAGCTTTTTTTTTTATATTACCGAAAAGAATTAAGTAACCATGTATAGTCAGATTTTGAGCAAAGTTAACCACAACTGCAGCTCGTCTCTTCTCGAAATGGCGAGACGACTACAAGAACGACAAGAATCATGTTCAACGATGCCAAAGAGTTGAATAGAAATAGTATCGCGTTTAATATCGGTTGCTTTCGCTGCGGTCGATCCGGATCCTGCGACAGTTGCTCTTGTATAATTCTGTCTGCGACTTTCATCAAGGCAAAGAACGACGTGGTGAAGCCGGACACCGCAAAGAAAGTAGATTATTGGATATCCAATTAAGTCGAGTGTTGAGGGTGTTGCTTGTCGGTGTTGGAGATGAGGAGTTTGCCATTGTCTTGAGAATCAACAATATTAGTTCCAACAACAAAGCTTTCCTATTCCCATTGAGCAAAGTTTTCTGACCAGTCTAATACAAAATTGGTTTGCCGACTGCAGGCAATCATCAGATTCAAGCAGATTCAAGTTTCCTCCATTAAATTCTCAACCACAGGGCTTTCGAGAATAATCCAGTTCCTTTATTGCGATTACAGAATTCCAATTTCTCTAATAGTCGTAGCCCCCATTCGCCCAGAACTTGCTGTTGTAGTTTTCCGTGAGACTCTTATCGTTTCCATACTTTTCCTGCCAATGCGAAAAGCCGCCCTGAAGCACAAACACTTGCTTGACCATCTTCGAGACCAACTCTATTCAGATAGACATTGGCGCTCTTTGGTCCTCGGACCTGTGACAACAAACAGTGGAAGACAAGCCGCTTCGGCACTGAGAGCAACGGCTTGTGTTCGTCAGGCCTTGCGCTGAGTTCAGTGCGCGGGGATGTTGACTGCGCCAGTGATGTTTCTTTGTGTGTGTTTTGTTGGGTTTGGAAACAAGCAGGTAGCAACGAAGCGAGTTTACCCGTTGGCAAAGTCAGCATCCCGAACGTCGATAATCATGTAGTCGACATGCGGCTTCAGTGATGCATCTTGGAGCCAGGAGGCAAGCTCTTCGCGTTGCAGTGGTGTTGCCATTTTTGAACTTCTTTACCGTTGACATCTCCATGCACCCGAACAGCCATTTTTTTATGCAACACACTCAGGCTCGGCCACAAGAATCTCCCAGAGGGACCATCTGAATGTAAAGCAGGCGTGGCGTGGAATTTAATAGAGCACCTGACTTAAACCTGACTGCGACACGTGAAGGGCTTGGTCGCGGAAAACTGGACCAATCAAAACCTTTTCAAGGAATATGGAGATTTATGGGACACTGCATTAAACCTGGCTCGAAATTGGCTCGATAATCACTATCGCAAGAAAATTGAAAAAATGAAGTTATCAAATACCCAGGTGATAGTGGGTGTCGCCTCGGTTCTTTCCTTTCCTGCAGCTCTCCTCCTTGTGCATTACCAGTTGGACCAGCCAGCGTGGTGCTTCTCTGACACTTGCATCGATGCAAAAAGAACAATGCAGTCTTTGGTGCGAAGCAACCTTAGCCATCTTTTACGGGTTCTTGGCATTCACGTTTGTAGCCATCATTGCCACGTCAAGACTGTCGTCTGTCAAGCGCATCTTATTCAAAAGAGTACCGGGTACAGCTTTTATCTCCTACGCTGAAAGCTGTATGGTTCTTTCTCCTTCTGGTCACTGTTTTCGCAACCTGGAGCAGTCAACTACAAGTACTGGTACGACAAGCGTGCCGTCAAGTGGTTTGCCTCCAAGAAAACCATGGAGAGTTTGATTTATCAGACACTTTTCAACGCTACCGGCGATACACTGGCTCTACTACTCGGATTTGTGATGCTACCCGTTTCCAAAAACTCGTTCCTCGCTACAGTGTTTGAAATCCCATACACTTCGCTCACCCAAATCCATATTTGGGTAGGCCGCACTCTTTTCGCACTTGTGGTGTTCCATTTGGGATCCGGCCTCGCCATGCATATCGCTTTGGGTACCAATCTTGTCAAAAAGTTCTTGCTTGTAGAACCGAATTCGCCATGGGGAACTTCAAGATACCAATCCGTGTTGGGTGTTGCGGCTTTTGCAGGTCATTTTGCTTATTGTGGTCACGTCCCTTGTCGTATGTTCGACGCAAGTGGTACAACACGTTTTACTTTACACACTTTCTTGTGTTTGCTTTCATTATTCTGAGCTACCTTCACGCGTCGAGTAACATTTTTTTCTTGATTCCTGGTAAATGTCGTTTGGGACTAGGGGAAAACACGAACTTCAACTGACTATTATTTCTCTCTTTTTTATATATTTATTTTAGGGTTGTTATTATATACAATTGATGGAATCACTCGACTTTCCTCAAGATTCTCAAAAGACACTGTCGCATCAACACTTTTTGAAAAATGCGGCTACATTACACTCACCCTATCAACGACCAAAGCCGCCAACGCAAAGCCAGGCCAATTCATGCGGCTGTGTTTTCCAGCCATATCACAACTCGAATTCCATCCATGGTCAATCGTGAAATCAGACTCCACCAGCGTCACATTCATGTTTTCCGCCAACACTGCACCCAACTCTTGGACATCCCGCGTTGTACAGCTATTAAAGAGCCACCCAGAATCACCAGAGAAAATCGCCGTCCTTTGCCAAGGACCATATGGATCGCCTTTAGATTCCCGGAATCCAACAACTGGAAAAGACGCTCTCGTGTTTTACGTTGGTGGGACAGGAATCTCGGCGTACTTGAACGAAATAGGTACCGCCGTTACGAGAAACGAATGCCCCGTGTTTCTACTATGGTCTAGCAAACACAATGATTTGAATACTTTGTCTCATATTGAGGAGCTGTATGGGTTGGGTGGGCAGGTGACTGTAGAGTTGTTTGAAACTGGGCATGAGGGTGCTTCTCGTTCGGATTTGAATGCATTGCTTGGGAAGCATTTGGTGCCCTTGATTGCATCTGAAAAGACGGTGGATGTTGGTGTTTATGTTTGTGGGCCGCGGGAGTTCAACTCGTATGCCATGAAAGCGATACGTGAGTTTGAGGGTGCAAACAAAGGAGTCCGGCTTACTGCAGATGTTGGCTCATATGAGTTGTAGAGTCGCTATGGGGGGTTTTTTTTTGTATAATGTTGCCCAGGTCTTAAGTTTTGAATGGGAATAATCTTTTAATAGATGTTGTGGAAAATCAATCATAGATCATAAGATTCAACTTCAACAGCCAATTTCACTCCCTTCTGCAAAGAAGCGTAGGATGCCACGCTTTCCAGTGCATCTCTGACAAAAGTCTCTGGCCCACAAACAAAAACGCCTGCATTCAAAACTCCACCACAGTCCGACACGAGCGCCGAAACATGTTTTTTCAAAAGTTGCCTCAGATTGGGGCGGTGGTGAATTACACGCGTCGTGGTGATGCTGGTGGGTGCGATATCACCAGGATCGTCTGACGTTTGAAACAACTCAACAGTAATGTTCTTGAGCCCCTTCAGATGTCCCTGAATCCAAGAAAGATTCTCCATCCCCATATTACGTGAGCTCCAAAACAGGAAAATTTTTACAGGAACAATATTTTCAAGAAGCGCGTTTCTTTCCAAAACAAGTTCAATGGCAGCGATACACGAGGAAAGACCTGTCCCAGCAACATGAAAAACTAGAACCTGCTGTAAAGTATCGTAAGCGATTCCTATTGGTTTCCCAAAGGGCCCTTGTAGATGCACAGCCAGGTTCGGGGTTGACGCCAGCTTGGATGCAAGTAAACATGTCCATTCAGTTTCTTTTCCATTAGGTCGAAAAAGAAACGATACAGAGTCAGGAGTAGCTTGAACAATAGATAGAGGGTGGAATTCGAATGTGGATACAGAGGGGACGTTGACCCGCATAAACTGTCCTGGAAGTGTGGAGCCGCACTTGGTTGTGGCTATCGTAATAGACACGTATCCTGATTCTTCAAAAACCACGTTGGTTATATGTTCCTTGGATCTATACGAATGGAGCCGGATGAAGCCGTCAATTGTGTACAAACATATTCCTAACAATATAATTTTAAATCCAAGAAAGCAATATTAAAAATTCAAAACATATATATATACCAGGGATCATGTAAAAGATACTCATGGACGCGTGAAAGTACGCGAAGGCAATTGCAGCCACGAATAGAAAATGGGTCACATAAAAGAAGTTGTAGTGCCGGCGACGAACATATGCAACTGACGTCGCTGTAATAATTGCGAAAAGGAAGAACGAAATCATTCCCATCAGGAAGAAATACTTTGACTTTCCCCAAGGCATATCTGCCGCAACCGTGAAGAACTTTTCGTAAAGGGGTGTCGCATCCAACGAGTAACCAATTATACAAAAGACCAGGTGGAACGCAATGGCCCAAAATATGGCGTATCCAAGCCATATATGAACACGGAGAGTAGAAGTGTATGGAAGGTCCAAGAGTGTGGCGAAAAATGAGTTCTTGGAAGCTGGTAACATGACAAGACCAAGAAGAAAAGCCAGGGAGTCTCCGGTAGCTAGTATCATAGTCTGGTAGACAAGTCGAATCCATGACCAGGCAGGAACGGCCGATCTTAGCATTGACCAGTAGGAGTTCCAAACAGTAGCCGGTACAACTATCAAACTCAAAAGGAGGGCAGATATAAACCAAGCTAGCTCTCCAATGGTGTAAGTATAGCATCGTTGGACTCTGGTTCCAAAAAGGTGCTTGAACAGAGGGAATTTCTTGGCAGCGGCAACTAGAATAGCAGTTGTGGCTATGAACGAGTAGTAAACCCCAAGAGTGTTCCTAACCAGCGGCTGCCTTGCAGACTGAGTTTCGACACAGAAGTCAGCGAAGCACCACTCCTTGTGCTGCATCATATAGGAGACCAGTACCCAAGAAGCGGGAAAGATGGCCAATGAAAGAGCTCCCAGCGCGACTTGAGGAACAGAATGCTTCATCTTGTCTTTCTGATTTTAAATTTAAGCGAAACCCATTCCATTTTTAACTGTCTTGGAATGGGCTTGTGGGGCATGAGGTGCCTCACGAGATACCCAGCATCACCATTTCATCCACCCATCCAAGCTGTGCGAAAAAATGGCACTCCCGATTTCGAATTTCAGACGCTGAGACTCTTTGATTAATTCCAGCCATCTGCAGATATATAGTTAACATATCCTCGTTTTTATTCAATGCACAGCATTTTATTTCAAAACCGCAGGTTACAAATCATAGGATTCAACTTCAACAGTAAGCTTGACCTCCTTTCGAGAGTTTTGAAAAGCGCTAGCGCTTTCAAGGGCATCCCGAACAAAAGTTTCTGGACCGCAGACAAAGACACCACAACTGACGACCCCGGACTCAGAAACCAAAGGCGAAATGTACTTGTTCAAAAGTTGCTTCAAGTTGGGGCGATGACTCATCACGTGATCAGCAGATGGAACTTCGTCATCGCATGTTTGGAACAACTCAACAGTGACATGCTTGGTGTCGTTGATGCTGTTTTGGAACCAAGAAAGAGTCTGCATCCCAGATTTTCTGGAGCTCCAAAAGAGATAGATTTTGGTTGGGGGACCTGAAGCTGCCGCGTTTCGTTCCATAACTTGTTTAATGGCGGCAACTGAAGCAGCGATTCCTGTACCAGCCACATAGAAGACAACAGAATTCAAGGAATTATCCGCTGCAACGTCGATTTCTTTGCCAAAGGGACCTTGCAGATGAACAGCCAAGTTGGAATCCGCCTTGAGTTTATCAGCAACCAAACTACTCCATTCTTTATCTTGAAAGCTTCGTTGGAAGACAAAGGAAACAGAGTCGGGGGTAGACTTGACAATAGACCATGGATGGAACTCGAAAGTGGAAACAGATGGAACGTTCACACGCATAAATTGACCAGGTCGGGCGGAGGCACCTTGCTTGGTTGCTACTGTGACGGTAATATAGCCAGATTCCTCGAAAATGACACTTTCAACAGTTTCTTTTGACTGGAGTGAATAAAGTCGGATGAAACCATCGACAGCATACATACACAAGCCTGTCAAATGAACACGGAAAGGGTGAGACCAAATTTAGAAAAACTGAGTAGATACATACCCGGAATCATATAGAAAATATCCATAGACGCATGCAAGTAAGCAAACACAACCACAATGAGAACAAGAAAGTGCGTCACATAGAAGAAGTTGTAGTGCTTGCGTCGAAAATAGGAGAGTGACGTGAAAGTAACGAAACCAAGAAAAAAGAAGGCTATCATGCCCATCAAGTAGATATATTTGAGATTTCCCCAGGGAGTATCGGCTGGAACCGTGAAGAACAATTCATACAAGGGCGTTGTGTCGAGCGCCTTGGCAAACATGCAGACCAGAAGATGTACCACTGTCATCCAAAAGATGGCATAGCCTAGCCACATGTGCATGCGGACAGTAGACGTGTAAGGTAAGTCCAAAAATGTGCCGAGGAATGTGTTCTTGGAAACTGGAAGAATCACAAGACCAAGTAGCAGTGCAAGAGAGTCACCGGTAGTAAGAGTCATGGTCTCGTAGACAATACGAATCCATGGCCACGATTGCATTTGCATTCCGGCGCCCATGTTCATTTTACCAGATGACATAGATTTTAGCATCGAAACCCACATGTTCCAATAAGGATTCCAAATCATGGCGGGAACGATAATCAAACTAAGTAGTAGAGCCATAGAGAACCAAGCGACTTCTCCAACGGTTACTGTGTAGCGAGGGTGAATCTTGAGACCAACAACTCGCTTGACCACTGCTGACGACTTGGCGGCAAGAGCAACAAGGGCAGAGAATCCGAGGAAGCAGTAGTATACCACGAGTGTGTTGCGAACTGGAACTCGTCTGGAACCCATGGACTCTACACAGAAGTCGGCAAAGCACCACTCTTTGTGAACCATCATGAAGTGCACAAGGACCCAAGCAGCGGGAAAGAAGGCGATAGAGATAGCCCCGAATGCGAGCTGTGCAGCAGAATATTGCATAGTACTGTTGGATAGATGTTAACAAGTCTTGTTCCCTTGAGGGATTTTTGCGTTTTTTGTTGAGGGATTTTTGCTTCGAATGAGGGATTTTTGCTGAAATGAAAAAGACCCGATTTCATTTCCATCACGTGACAGATAACTTATTGAAAATGATAACAGGCCAAAAGGTCGATGACATGCATGAGACCTTCTATTCGGGAAAGGATGAAGCGACTATATTAAAAACTGATTTCAGTGAGATTCCTTCACAATTTGGCTCCATTTGAAGCCTTCTCATTCAAGTCCTTGTACAACGCATCAATCACGGGTCTAAACTTCTCCGCCGCTTCATTTCTCTTTAACTTGAAAGTGGGAGTAATCAACCCATTCTCAATGCTAAATCCCTCGGCATCCAAGTAAATCGCTTTGGCAAACTCGAATCCTTTCAAGCCAAAGTCCTTTCCAATCTTGTTCAAGTCCTTCAAAACCAACTCTTTGAGCTTTTCGTTTCCGCAAATGGTCTTCAAGAGTGGGTGGGGTGGCGCATTAGCTGCAGTAGGGCCTGGGTTGGGTGTGTTGGCAGGAAGAATTCCCATGCTCTTTGGCCAAAGGAATAAGGTATTCAGCATCTGGAACAACAACGGCAACTAATTCGGCCTGAAGACTGTCACCATGAACGTAGATTTGAGTGACAAAGTTACTTTTTTGATAAACATTCTCAATTTTCTCTGGCGCCACGTACTCGCCTTGTGCGAGCTAAAAAAGAACCGAATAAGAACCTCCAATTATACTGCAAAAAATCGATACCTTGAAAATGTTTTTCTTTCGGTCAATAATATGGACTCGGCCCTTCTTGTCGATGAATCCAATGTCACCAGTTTTTAACCAACCGTCAGGAGTAATCGTCTCTTTTGTCTTTTCCTCCTCCTTCAAGTATCCCGCAAAAACGTTTGCCCCTCGAAGCCAGATTTCTCCTCGTGGATAAGGCTTATCCGTAGCCAAATACTTCATCTCGGGTACAGAGGCGAGCTTAATTTCGTTACTAATACCACATTTACTGATTAGAATGACATTCCAAAAAAAATTGCCAAGTTTACCAAGTAAGCGGGGCTCCGACGTGGCCAGGGTCAAAATCTCTCTTAAACGCAATGGTCAATCCAGCAGCACTCTCGGTTTGACCATATCCTTCAATAACAGGACAACTGAAAGCAATACGCAAAAAGTTGAGAACGTCAGAAGTGATTGGTGCCGATCCCGACGTGACGAGGCGAACACGGCCACCCAAAACAGCTTGGACTTTCCCAAACACGAGACGATCCCAAAGAGAATGAGTCAGACACCCAGTCGCCTTCAAATTAGCAAGCTTAGCTGCAACTGCACGGTTGAAAAGAGCTGTCGAAAAATGAAACAATTCGGTTGAGAAATGAAACAACGTTCAATAAAGACAGACCTTGCTTGACAGCTGATCCACTCATGGCCCCCGCAATAATTCTTTCATAAATACGATTCAAAAGACGCGGAACAGAAGTAAAAACTGTGGGCCTCAAAACACTGATATCTTCCAAGAGGAGAGCAGTATCTCCTCTGGAGAACCCAATGGCAGTTCCATGGAGAACAGCAGTGTTAAGGTTTCCCTTTTCATAAATATGAGCCAGAGGAAGATAGCTCATGTGAATATCATTTGCGTGGAACGGAGCAACGCCAACATCGTAGTGGCTTCTGATAAATGACACGATGTTTTTGTGCAACACGACAGCACCTTTGGGTGTTCCAGTTGTGCCTAGGAATAAGAGAGTTTAGTCGGTCGCGTTTGGAAAACATTTCAACTATCATACCTGATGTGTATGAAATAACAGCGGGGTCTTCAGGGCTTGGCAGGCGGTGAGGAACGATATTCTTGCTACCCAAAACCTCGATTTCAGAAAACAGAAAGAGCTTGACACCTCGCTCTAATAATGCTTGTTTTCCCAAAGCGAGAGCTACTTTCAAGTTTGGCGTCTTTGCCAAGTTACCGTCCATAATGATAACAACCTTGAGGAGGGGGCATTTTGGAGCCAAAGAAACCAGGTTGCTGATCTTGTCCAAAGTGGTTACAATGATGGGAATTTCTGCGTGGTTCAAAATAAATTCCGACGTTTCCGGACCAAGTGTGTCGTACAGAGAAACAAGAGTGTTTGTGAAACGCTGAGCTGCGTAGTCGGCAATCACATATTCTGGGTTATTAATCTTGTAGAGCATGGCGATAAGCGAAGCATTAATAGGAAAACAGTCAGACTTACGGAATAAACTCCTAGTCTGAATTTGACATCTTTTCCCGCTAGGTCCTTGTGCAATTTGACAATACCGCAAGCAAAGTGATTGATTCGGACTTCCACTTCTTCGAACGACTGCCACACGTAGTCCTTTGCCTTCATTGAGTTTGTTTCGGGGTCGAAGTAGACTGGCCGGTGGCCGAGACAGTTTCCCTTTGGGTTTATTCTGAGCCCGCTTTGGAAGACATCGTGAAGAGTTTTGATCTTTGGAAAGTCCGTTCGCAGCTCATCAAAGGACTGCACATTGCGGAAGATACCTGGATTTATTTGTTTTGATAGTTTAGTTATCGGGTTGGTTTGCGAGGGATTTAACAACAGGTGCTCGAGGGGTACATTCTAAAGCTCTTACCGGTTGTTGAGCCATCGCTGGGCGCAGTGCCCGGGACTTCCTTCGCGTACACTCGGAGCTCGTGCATCCGCGTGTCGTCGAAGGCGGTGACTCCAACGAGTGGATATTCGTACTTTGGGGGAAGCGGCATTATTGTATTGTTTTAAAAACCAATTAAATAAATACAGAAAAGAGAGAATCAGAGACGCCAACTGATGTTTAAAACAAGAACACGCAAATGCTAGAAGATGTTAAAAATATAGACTGATTGGAACGACTGCGTTAAATGAGTGAAGACCATCAGCCAGTTTCAATATGAATTCCAAATTTTATTTATATCATGATACCTATTTCTTTGGTCTTGATGGTCTGGCGTTGATGGCAGCGGCCTGAGCAAAAGTGTGTGAGTTTACTGGTTGTTTAAACTACCCTCCGTCACGAACACCAACCATTTTCTTTGCTTCCGCTTCCTTGATTAAACCCTTCTTTTTCTTTTCCGCAATCACGTCTTTGAGCCCTTTATCTGCAACTGACTTCATAATTGTCAGCTTTCCAGTACTCCCGGCTTTCGCAGCCATTTGCCTTTCTGTGTCCGTGGTTGCTCCAGCAGTAAGTTTCTACGCAATAAGAACGTTGGATGAGCATATTCATCGATTGTGATATGTTGTGGTGAACGATGGAGTATCTAAGCCACCTTTCGCAGCGCGCGGTTTTTAATGAGAGCAGCTTTTTTGGGCGCAATAGCAACACCTGCATATCAAGATATATACAGAATTAGACCTCGTTTGTACTTGTTGGAATCGAGTTGCCCTGGACTGTTTCACAGTCCAACTTATCAAAACAGGATATAGTGAGTCACAAACCGCCACGCTTTGTCTTTCCGAGATCTTTCTTTTGTTGTTGGACAGTCTTTGACGCTGATGCAGCCTTCTTGATCAATCCTTGAGCCATTATTATAACAGTATAAATAAAGTGTGACTTTGAAAAAAATAAAAAAATAACAAACTTAAAATTACACCAAAAATAAACCAAAAGATACAGAAAGATATTAGTCTTTATTCTTCGCCTTCGTTTTCACTTCCGCCAGTCACTTTGTCCTTGCACAGTGAATCCCTTTACGCTCGGTGAAGTGGTGCGTGGTTGTGGGGACGGGCTGCGTTTTTCAGGTGACGCGCTTCGCGCAGCAACAGCAGAATAAGATGTCGATGACGACGAATTTGACGGAGTTGCAAGCTGCCAGGCAGGAATGGCTGGCTTTCCCAGCAGTGATCCTACCCAAGAAAGAATCAACGGCACCGCCACTTTCACCATCACTTCGACGGTGTCTTCTTCGGTGATGATGCAAAATTTGTATTGCTACTGCTGCTTTGGTACGCGAGAGGGGGCGGGATGGGGCTTGACGTGGGAATCGGAGGGAATGCTTTTCTGTTCAAGAGAAGGTTTTTGAGCGACTTGATTTCTGATTGAAGATCTGCGATAGATGGTTCTCCTGGATTTGGTTTCATCATGCCCTAGTATATGGTCAGGTAGTCCCAAGTACCATGAAGCAAGTAACTCAACTGGTAAAAGATCCTTCAAACTTTCCAACTCGTCCCGCATAAGTCGAACATCTTCCGCATTTCTTTCCTGCTCGGCAACGCTGGTATCCAACACAATCTGCAGTTTTTGCGTCTGTTCCTGAATCGTCTTTGTTGCCAACTCTAGAGCAGTTGAAATACTAGAGATCTGCGTTTCGAGTCGTTCCTGCTCTTCTTTGTGCTGAGCACTTCCGGGCCATGAAATATTAGGGACAATATAAGTCTTTGGTTATAAGGCCATCAGAAACGTTGTTGGAACTCAGATATCACAATCACCTGGGCGAGATGATACACCCCATAGCCAAAACCCAGAAGTCCAATCAATCCGAGCGAATAATCTCTCCAATCTCGCTGATATCCTTGCTGTTGCTGTTGCTGTTGTGGGTATGGATAGACTGGCCTTGGGGGCAAATCGGGGGCCACGTCGCTTCCAGCGGCTGCCCGTTTGATTGCCTCGTTGATTTCATCGCTTGTTAGTCCTTTTGATTCGAGGAACGCGATTCTTTTGTTGAGAGGTGCAGACTGGACTTTCGGATCAGAGAGAAACTTTACAGCAAGAGCAATGGACTCTGGCCGAATAGTTGAGTTCGAAGGAGGAGCTGCTGTTGCGGTAGTTATGGGTGTAGTTGGAAGGGGTGGCTGCTGATTGCTCATCTTTTTT
This sequence comes from Obelidium mucronatum, assembly GCA_025765595.1. Taxonomy (NCBI): domain Eukaryota; kingdom Fungi; phylum Chytridiomycota; class Chytridiomycetes; order Chytridiales; family Chytriomycetaceae; genus Obelidium; species Obelidium mucronatum. Next base: position 1,025,621 of record JAIVFH010000001.1, on the reverse strand, counting down.
ATTATTCACCAATGGTCTTCAGAGATGTACACAGAATCAACATCCTTCACTTCATCTTTAAACCAACGCTCTTCGTTCGTAATTGGTACATCATTTCCGCTCATTTGACGCTTCTTCATCTTTCCCTGTTCCATATCAAAAGTCCAATCTTCCAATCCATAGCATCGAAACCATTGTCCATTCTGGTCGTGGAACTCATACCAAAACTGAACTGCGATTTTGTTTTCCGAGAAAGCAAAGAGCTCTTTTCGAAGGCGGTATCCGTTCTCAGTCGCCCACTTGTTCTTCAAAAACGAGACAATGTTACCGTGGCCTTTGAAGAACTGATTGCGGTTTCGCCAAACACAATCGGAAGTGTACGCCTTCGCGACGGTTTCAGCGTTGCGGGTATTCCAGAGGGCCTGTGCGCCTTTGACTTTGGCGAGGGCCGTCTCAAGAGTAAATGCTTTTGACATGTTGTCGTTTGATAACTTAGTTGTGTTTTTCCTTGCGGTTGTTGATTTTTATAGTCGTGGGCGATTTCGAATCTTTCGAATCTCAAATATTAGTATCAATTTCGAAAACTACTCTCATTCTTTATGGGGCATTTATTATTGTTTCCAAAACGAATCTATTTATTATTTCTTAAACTGCCAAGCGGCAAATGCTGCAACGGCACTGACAGCCAAAACAGTAAACAACCCTCTCTCACTGGAGAAACCAACAGACTTCAAAACACTTGTTGGAGCTGGCTTATTTCCTCGGAACACTTCGCTATCACGTAGGTAGTACATGGCGAAGAAGTCGTTTTGGATCCACAGCAATTTACTGAATGCAGCCAATGTCTTGGCTCTTGCAGCAGTGACTTCTGGTCCTCCTTGAAGCTGGGGCAGAGAATCCACAGTTTCAGCAAGGAATCCGTGCAACCAGCCAAAGAGCGCGTTGCAGTGAATATATTCAACGTTTATCTTGCTCTTCTTGTCTGGAGTTGTGGTGTGGATTTTTCCCACACGATCCAAGTAAGCAACAAACTTGGCATCGTATTCAGCAGTGACAAGCTTCACAAGATATTTTCCCAAAAAGTCTTTTCGGAACTTGATTTGCTCGCTTTCGAGGGTCAAGTCGTTCAAGTTTGAAGGCATGTGGCCGTGGAATCCATCACCGCGTTGAAGAAAGATTTCCTTGGTCAAGTCAAACGAGAACAGGTGGTCATAGACGGCGTCAACAATGACAGGCACAAGAGGAGCAATCAATGGGGCAGCAGCTTTGATTGCTTTGATGTCAGTTTCATCGAAGCCAACAAACTGGGAAACGTATTGGAATCGATACATCAAGTCCGTGTACAATCGCTCACGATCGACGGTGGTGATCTTGGTAGCAGGAGCCATATTTGTCTTTTTTAGTTGTGAAATTAAGCGGCGACGGTTTGCTATTTATGGATTGTCAGGCCAATGACTCACACTTGCATGTTTCGATTTTGTGACTCATTGGCCAAATCGTTTCAAAATTTCGACAAATACAAACAATCCGATCCAATCTTGCGGAACCTGGAAAACTTCAAAATTGATGATCCCAAATCAGAAGTTCTTACCATTCGAATACCCTAACCCACTGCCGGATATTCCACCAGGAGGAATCTCTCCACACCCGCCGCGTCCCCTTCAATTCCCTCTGCCAGTTTCAATATTTTTGACTGCTCTTCTTATTTTGTACCTGTCTGTTCCCAGTCAAACTAAGTTGTTGTCGCTGGTAGTTGCCATATGCTTCAGTGGAATCGAGCCAGTCTTTTACATGATGACAAAAGAAGATCCTATCACAGGAGCTATTGATATTGCGTGGGAGTCACTGCTGCGTGGAGAGTGGGGACGGGAGCCACATACAACTTACGAGCAGTTCTTGGCCAACCTAATTTTCGCAGGACCCATCTTTCTCATCTATTTCAACACTTTTGAACGTTGGAGACAGGAGCAGCCCAAGCCATCAAAGGTCAAGGCAAGCTTCAAACCCGTCAAACATGTTTCTCAAAACGGAATTCACATCGCTTCACCACACACATGGGACGGAATACAATGGCTGCGCGTTTTATTGACTCCGATATTGATTTGGAGTCTGGAGGTTATGGAAGGCTTTACATTGATTGCGGCGTATGGTTGGAATCCAGCCTGGATTTACTCGGGGACTGATGCCTGGTTTCTAGGAACAATTAAGCTTGGATATTGGAAATATTGGATTCTTCTTGGCGCGGTTTTAGAAATTGTGGGTTGGAGTGTTTTGAAGAGCGTGGGCAAATAAACCGACCTTAAAATAGATCTCAAGAGAATGAAGAACCTCATCACGTTGCCACCAGAAACTCTCTTTAAGATCTTTCTTCAAACAAACTCACCCAAATGTATCCTTACTATTATACCAAGAGTCTGTAAAACGTTTGCTGGCGTCTTGTGTATGTGACAGTGTGAATAGGGAATACTTGATTCTCTTGATCAATTAAATACTAGCGCAAAGATCCAATCCGATTCTCGCAAACGTTGAAATCATAAGCGAAGAGGAGGAAGATGGAGCAAATGGAAGCGTTGTAGCCCTTATTCAGAGCCCAGAACGGCCTTCGTTACTTCCGCACTTCAAAAGAGTGCGCGTTGTTGGTGCTGGAGCAACGCGCAACAACAATAGTCAATCAACGTCTACAATCAGGGAAAATGATGCTGATAACTTGAACTCGAGCGTTGTGTACGTTGGCATCGAGAGATCCATCAAAGTACGCCTTTGTTTGTCATTGTCCCCAAATCGACCAATCAAATTTCCTCGGTACTGTAGGTGCATGTAGGGGCGATTCCAGACAGACCAGAAACCCTGGTTCAATACATTTCAGATTTGTTGCGCCGCGGAATATCTTCTCAGGCGGGATTTTTCAAAAGGCCAATCAGAGTCTTGTTTGGAACTGTTCAAGTTGCTGGACGCCGTGGAAACACTTCTGCGCAATTGCTAGGTGACATTACATAAGGGGTTTTTAAATCGGGAGTTACACCTTCTGATTCCCCATTTTACGTGTCCAGGTCGATTCTTGTGTGCCATGAAACCCGTGAATATCACGTTGTGGCACTGGGACAACGAATTGATCTCGAACCTTCCAGCTACAGCTGCAACAAGCCTTCGATTACCTAATATGCGTGCAGACGGGCATATTCAAGCACGAGACTTGGCACTTCTAACTTCAGGAGGAGGAGTGCAAAGTCATCTCAAAAGGCTCGAGCTCTTCAGACCAATGCCCCGACAGCCATGGGGTCTTGAAGCAAGCTCTTTTACTTCACTTTGCTTGCTTTCGGGTTTACGAGAACTCGTTATTCGCAGTGGGCGACTCATTGGATCTCATGATGCACTCATTGGAGCGGTTCTGGCATTAAAGAAATTGAGAATATTGGAGTTGCCATGGAACATTGATTCACGCTTAGGATCCAGAATATTGAGAGAGTTGCCGGAATTGGAGAGTTTACAGTATTTGCAAGTGACGAGCCCAGATTTTTTCCAGAGCCTCCCAACGCACCCAATGAGAGAGCCTGCAGGAACAAGCTCTATTACTCAAAGACGAATCGGAACTGGAGTGAGGCTCAAATGCTTGGGACTGAATTTTATGGAACCCGATTCAGCCGATATTGCAGTCATGGTAAAATATTATAAAACAACATACCAAATAACACTACTAACGACGTTTCGTGCGTTGGACTAGGTTGAAGGTATTATTCGATGCCTCCCTGAACTTGAAACACTTTTGATTAGAATCAATTCGCGCCCAAGCAATGATAACAATGGATCCAGCCCGTACTATGATTTTTTTGGAACCATTTCGCGTGAGTTGTTGAGTCGCTGGTTGAGAAGGTTGGAAACGGGTTGTTTGAACCTAACAGATGTAGGGCTGGAGCTTGGTTTAAGGATGTGGGGCAGTAGAAAGTCATATGCGGATGAGCTTGTGTTGTCTTTTTCGCCGTCAAGAATGAAGGTGCGCATGTGCAGTCCTGTGGGAAGGATCGGGTGAGATTGCAAAAAAAATAAACTATTATAAACATCGAATGGACGTCTTTCAAGCAAGCATCAACTTTATAATTGCGTTTGGAACTTTATCTTTCTTTGCAACACTGTTCATTCCTGGCACGTATGGTACGTTAAAAGAGAGGCGGTCACACCAACAGTAATGAAACAAACAAAACACAGGCAAGTTCTTTCGTCCTTGGATCTGGACAATTGACGGAAAACTCGGCTGGTTGTTCTTTGAATCTGTTCCTTGGATCATCTTTTCCTTATCTTTCGGAGATTTGACTGTAGTGTCAACACCAGCCCTGATTCTGTTCTCTCTCTGGATGATCCACTACCTCCATCGATCTCTGGTTTATACATACTTTGCGCCGTCAATGTCTTCCACGAATATTGTTATAATTGTAATGGCCACGGCATTCAATATCCCAAATGGCTATGTCAACGGGTTTGCAGCATCAGTAACGCCATCCGACAGAATATATGACTGGAAGTTTTGGGCGGGAATTGCTGTATTTGCCATTGGAATGGCCATTAACATCAGCGCTGATTACACGCTTTTTGCTTTGAGGAGGAAGAAGGTGAACGAAAAGGGGCACCAAAAGTACTTTATTCCTTATGGTTTCATGTTTGAATACGTATCAAGCGCAAATTATTTGGGAGAAATCATTGAGTGGATAGGCTGGGCCATCGCATGCGGCAATCCGGCTGCGTATTCCTTTATGTTCTTCACAATGGCGAATCTGGTTCCTCGTGCCTTGTCGACTCACAAGTTCTACAAAGACACGTTCAAGACCGCGTACCCGACCTCCCGAAAAGCAATTATTCCTTTTTTGCTGTGATGGATTTTTTTAAATAAAATGATACGACGAAGTGTTTCGTTTTTCTCAAAATCCCACTTGTTCCGAACTCTTCCGCAAACCCGCAACATGACGCTTGACGCCACATCTCAGTTTATCGAACAATTCAATGCTTCTTATGAACAGAAGCATAAGGCCTTTGAGGACAACTTCTGGTCGACTAAAATGAATTTGAAGGGCTGCTCATCTGGTATTTGAAGTAAATTCAGCCACTCTATTCATTCACTAACTCGTTCACTCACTCTTAAACACAATTCAGATGAATTAACTCGCACTAAAAACGAACTTGATGCGTTTCTCGGAGACGAAACTTTGCTTGCCAGAGTTCAGCAACTGCTCGCCGCTGGAGGCTTGACTCCTGAAAACGAAAAAACTCTCAAGATCTTTGAACGAACCTTCAAGTGTTACATTATTACGGATAAGGAAGGAGTTGCAATGAGAGAAGAGTTGAACAGACTTGAAGCAAAGTTGGCGGAAGATAGACGCGCTTTTAAACTCGGATACAAGGACCCGGTGTCCGGCACTTTTGTTGAAGCTTCTTCGGTTCAACTGGTAACGCGATTTTTTTCTATTTCAACTGCACTATGTTTAAAACCGTTCTTCAGAGAAGTATCATGCGCACTTCCGAAAATGAAGCTCTAAGAAAAGCTTGTTTTGATGGAATGCGTTCGATTGGGCCATTTGTCGCTCCTCAGTTTGTTGAAATTGTGAAACTGAGAAACAAACTCGCTCGCTCCCTTGGTTTTGAGTGCTACTACGACATGAAAGTGACAGCCGCCGAAGGCTTTGGAAAACACACGTTATTCCCGATGCTTGAGAAGCTCGTTACGCGATCCAAGGGAATTCGCGACAAGGCACTTGCAACTCTTGCCAAAGAAAAGGGAGAATCCGCATTGCAGCCATGGAATATGGGATATGCGTTGGCTGGAGACTTAAGTGCACTCCAAGGTAGGGGACTTATTTGGTTATGATGAAACCGTGTTGATGATTTTTCAGACCCTTACTTTCCCTTTGAAACCGCCGTAAATGCGTGGGCGCGTTCATTCGCGGCACTCGGAATTACTTATGAAGGAGCCACGATGCGCTTGGATCTCTGTGACCGTCAGGGAAAATACTCAAACGGTTTCTGTCACTGGCCCCAACCCGCATGGGTATCATCCACTCGTGGCTGGGTGCCCTCTCAAGCAAACTTTACCTCGCTCGCTACTCCTGGACAAGTTGGAAGTGGCCACACTGCGCTTGTGACGCTAATGCACGAGGGCGGTCACGCCGCACATTTTGCAAATGTTCGTCAACCATCGCCCCTCTTTTCCCAAGAACGCGCTCCGACTTCAATCCCATATGCTGAAAACCAATCGATGTTTTTGGACAGTTTGGTTGGCGACGCGGCTTGGCTGGGTCGTTACGCTTTGAGCAAGGAGGGAAAAGTCATTCCTTGGGAACTGGTCGAACGCGAAATTCGTTCTTTGCACAATTACAAAGTCTTTGCTTTGACTTCCATGCTGGCTGTTCCCTTCTTTGAGCGTGGATTGTATGACATGCCTGAAGACAAACTGACTGTGGATGCAATGCTGAAACTGGCCGATCAAGTCGAATTGGATGTCCAAGGTGTATTGAGTTCTAGGCCATTGCTCTCTGTCCCACATCCTCTGACAGATGAAAGCGCTGCTTACTATCACGGGTACATTCTCGCTGATTGTGCCGTTCACCAAACACGGCGCCATTTTTTGAAGAAATACGGAAGCCTTGTTGACAAAGAAAAAATTGGCGCTGATTTGAAGAAAATCTACTGGCAACCCGGAAACAGCAGAATGTTCCTTGATTTGATTAAGGAAATGACGGGTTCTGAATTGAGTGGTGACGCGTGGATTGAAATGATGGAGCAAAACGTCGATGAACTGGTGATTGAAGAAAAGAAAGCATTTGAGGAGGCGGTCAAAAAGGGTCCAAAGTATGGACCAAAGGATAATGTGGATTTGGACATGCGCGTGATTCTTGTTCATGGTGATGAAGTGATTAGCGACAGTAAAGAGTGCAAAGGCGGACTCACTGAAGCTTGTGAGAAGTTTGAAGAGTGGATCGGAGTCAATTTCCATGCGAAGAAGTAGTGAAATAGTTAAAACAAAGTCTTTTCGTGTTTTTCTATATGTGTGTTTCCTCTTGCCAGCGGCCACACCTGTGTATTAGGTAACAGCCGAAACATAAAAGTAAGCTCCGATTGATGGTTTAGCGTCGAATTAACCACAGATTTTTACACGTCAATGGGTGATTGTGATTCCGAGAAGGAAGGAATAGTTTGAAGAGTTGAGTGTGAATTCTGTTGGATTTGCAGGGGTGTTGCTCGCTAAATCGCAAGATCAAGTGGATCAGCGTGAGCGAGGTAGTGTTGAGAGGGTTCTGGCTGGAGTCGCGTATGAACTTCACGCTGAAGATAAATTCTAGCCTTCATTTTTTCTTTAACTTATGATTATTGATCAGATTGACAGATTCAGTCGTTTGATTTCACTTTATTGTTTGTTGCCAACCATTTTGTACCTTGAACAGTTGATCCCATTGTCTCCCGTCAACAAACTGAACGATGGGACGCGGTTCTCTTGCCGTTGACTACCGCCCTCCGCGACCACTCGAAACCAAACATCTTCCCCTCTCAGTCCGAAGACTTCTTGAAGCTCATGATATCGATTCGCTGCAAAGCACAAAGCAAGTCCCCACCAAACCGCACAATCATCGCGACCTCCAAACGCCTGGCCTTCACCTGCTCCCACTAAACCAACTCCGATTGCCTCAAGCACATTTAACCGTTCAGCAAATCAAACCAGGCCATCTGCACACACCCGAAAAATTCAAAAACACGTTCGAAATCAACGAAACATTCCTGGACCCACCACGTGTCCCGAAAACTGCGCCTTCAAAATTTCGCAAAGTACCCAAAGTACTTTACTTTCCCGTGCTTCGTGCCATAGAAACAGACCGTGGCGGTGAATTCCGACACAATCGAGGGGAAGTCGAACGTGACCCATTCTTGAAGACAGTTCTTCCAGGAGAAGTAGGCTTCATTCGCGGACAAATGAAAATGATTCGAGACTTGGTCAGTGTGGAGAGAGGTGGAGAGTTGCGTGATCTGTATGAGGAGAGGTTTCGGATAGAAAAGGCGACGAGGCATGATATACAAGTACAAGTGGATGAATTATTTGCACAAACGAGAGAGTTTATGGAAACCAATTGCTTGGATAAAGAAACGGGAAGGTTGAGTGAGATGTGGACTGGTAATCGCGCTGTGGATCGGTTGGATACTGTGGAAGACAAGATGGATTATTTACATGCTGTTTTCATGTGGATGGTTCAAGGCTGCTATGAAAGGCGTGTGTGGGATGGGAAGAAGGAAGACGTCGAACCTGGAATCAAGAAACAAAAGCCGAAACCTGTCAACGCTGCCGGTACGCCTTCATGCAAAATGTCGTACTCTTTATGAAGTTTAATACTTTTTTTTGAAGATGAGGAACTGCACCATTCAATCTCAACTCTTTTTGGCGCCTCAAAATTCAAGAGTGAAAAAAACAAACTAATCGAATCATTGAGACCACCCAAACCGATACCCCCGCAAGACATCCGCAGTATAGGATGGAAAATAAGGCGTCAAGAAGCTGCATCACTCCATAACGTACCACCCGAAACTCCTGCTTCAGTTAAGAAAATTCTTAAGAATGAACGCCATTTAGAAGGCGCGACTCTGGAGGAAATCAAAAGGGTGCGCAAAATTCTATCCCATTATCATAACGAAGCGCGAATCGGGAAAGATCAATTGGATTTTAGAGAGAATTTCGTGACCCCAGACTCAAAATCATTCATTGATTGGGTAAGGAATCGGCGGTTCAAATAAACCCAGCTCATAAGTTTCTAAACTAGGTCCGAGAGAAGGAACAATGCCTTTTCGAAACCACAAGCGATGAAAACAGCTCTGTATTTTCTGTTCGCGAATTCGTAGCCAACTTCTTGAAGCTTCAAAAGACCAATGCTCAACTAAATGGAACAGCAGAAACGATGTCTGCTCCTTCCACCCCTCACAAAGTGGAAATTCCGTCCATTATTCGGCAAAGTACCACTGGAAGAGAGAGTGTTCTCGGGCATCGCAAATCAAAAGCGGGCGGACGCCGTGTTTCCATACTCAACGAAGCAGAAATTATGACGTCAAATCCCATTCTCTTTGCAAGACGCAAATCGGGTTCTCAATTCCGTGACAATACCACTAACAAACCGCTTACCTTCATTGGGGCAGCAAACGGAATTCAAAATCATTTATCAAGTAGAAAAGTGGAACAATCCGCTGTTCTAAAATTTTCAAACGCAGTTAAGCGGCGAGCTTCATCTTTTGGCATACAACGACGAAACTCCGCCAAGCCGTTAAAAACTCCTGCCGAGATAATATCCTACAAAGTGCCTTCGTCTGCATTATGGAACATCTTTCATGATGAGATTGTTGTCATTTTGAAAAAGTCAGCATGGGAGCGAACAAGTGAGGAGATTCAAATTCTTTTCAGTGTATTACGGTGCCAACCAGCATTCTCAAAGCTGAGTGATTTTGTGGTGAAAGAAGTCTGCTATAGCAGTTTGAATTACCGCGAATACCCTAGAAATTGTCCCGTTTTTCGACAAAGTAACTGATCGTTTTTTGAAATTCTGGTTCGAGTCCTACCTAAAACTATGTTCTTCAGATGACGTGGCGCAAGCGTGGCATATTCTTTTGACAGGGCGAGTCAATGTCATGAAATCTTATACTGGAAACCTTGAGGACGAAGTCAAACTCCGGTCGCTCAATCAGGGTCAAGGATTTGGTGACATTGGACTTATGAATGACACAATACGTAGCGCCAGTATCGTAACGGCTGAAAGGTGTGAGATTATTGAAGTCGAAAAGTCAGATTACAATCGCGTCATAAAAGCGTCTCATCGAAGTTCGTTCTTTTTCGTCTTGAAATATTGGCTGAAACATTTATCAGGATCGCAAGATGAAGTCGCCAATTTTCTGAAGTCTAATGTACGTATTTTCTGCATGGAGTCGCGAGGCCTTGCAAACCGTCGCATCTGTAATGTGGTTTCAAGTGTTTGAGCAAGGAAACCTTATCATCAAGGAGGGCGACCCATGCAAAGAAATCTACTTTATAAAAGAAGGAGCGGTCGCGTTGTACAAGCAAATAGAGTACAAAAACAAACCCGTCCAAGTCAAGGTTGCAATTTTGGGCTGTCGAGCAATTCTATGTTCTGAGGCCATTGTATTTCAGCCGCACAATATGTATTTGAGTGCAAACAAACCGGAACAGCAGGTAGATAACCCGAGCTTATTGATGGGGACAGGGGTTCAAGAAGGAGAAGGAAATACACTCCCACCAAGAACTTCCCGCTTTACGATTAAAGCCGCGACAGAGCGAGAAGCGAACCTTCTTCATGCCGCCTACAACTTGAATTTGGCGAATGAGGACAAGATGAAAGCCTGCGAAATGGAAGGAATGATTATGGATTTCAGAGAACATCACGATTTTTCAAAGTTGGAAACGCAACATTGGGTGTACGAGGATTTAGGTGATGTTATTGCTAGTGCTACAGGAAAAGAGTTTCGGCAGGTTAGAAAGGCGATCGTGGAGTCTGAAGCATTCAATCCTTCAAAGAGGCCTTCTATGCAAGCTGCAACAAAGCCATTACATACGAAAGTTAGGCGCAGTGGTGCCGTTTTAACATGTTCCGCTGCAAGTACAGCAAGAATTGAGTTGAAGAATTTGGGAGCTCCTGTGGCGCTGTTGGCCATAACAGATGCGGAATGTGTCGAAATTTATGAGACGCGGATGGAGAGGAAGAAATGGCACAAGTTCAAGAAAGAATCTATGAATGGAATGATTAAGGAAGTGAAGGCCGATTGTCAGGTTGAATATGGAACAGTGGTGGGCGAGGCTTTGAAAGTAACCACTGATTTGTGGAGGTAGTAAAGGCCAGTTCAATGAACAACTTAGATTTAGCAAGTTTATTTATGAGACTCCGTTAATAAACAAGTAGAGTGATTCACATTCCAAATTTCTTAAACCTTCTTGACTTTCAAAGGGTTCTTGACAGCAAACCCAACATAGTACTTCAAAGCTTCATAAATCTCTTTTCCAGTGGGAACGATTTGTTCAGGGGGGAGAATAAAACCTTGACCACCGTTTGCTTCGTCCGCCGAAGGTCTCAATTCGATTGTATATGCATACAAACGGCGGTCTGGGAGCCATTCTTGTACTTCTTCGTCATAGAACCAGTCAGATGCAGTGCCGGAAGCCTTGTAGAGATCAATCTCTCGCTCAGAAACATACTTTTTGCCAGAAGTCTTTTTGATGACATCGCGAATTCCGTCACCAACTTCTTTCAAAAGTTTTTCATCTGGAGCTGGTTCCTCTGTCCAACCTATACAAAAAAAAAAAAAACTTCATCAGCACAGGTAAATGTAACCAATTGATGTGTACCGTAAGGTCTCAAAACAAGCTGCGAAAACGAATGCAAGTCGATAGCACCAACCAAACGAGTGTGGTTGTCATTCTTGAAGAACGAAATCAAGGCCTTGACTTCAGGCTCTGAACCTGCTTCCGGGCCCATATACACATCAGAAAACGGCATATCGGATGAACCTCCTTCTCCCCACTATCAAAATACAATCAGAATCGACTATAAAAATAATAATAAACTCAAACAAAAGCCACATACGTGAGCTGGCCAGTTTCGATTCAAGTCAACACCAACACTTCCAAAAAAGTCCTTCTTGATTGGTCTTCTGTTCTTTCTCCATAGACGAGTTCCAGCCCAAGTGTGCTCGTATCCATCAACATTCATCAAAGGAACAATGATGAGTTCAGCAGAGTCGAGGAGGGCGGGGTTAGACGCGTGATCAGTTACAAGGGAGTGGACAAAATATTGGACCGTGGCAGGACCAATCCATTCCCTTGCGTGGTCTGGCGAAAGAAGATTATTGGAATTATTGGATGACAACAAGCGCAAAAGCAACATGATAAATACCGCCAGAATGAAACCAGAGCTGTGGTTTAGTTGCCTTATTGACGCTAGAAGTGACCTTTGATGGCAATGATGTCCTTTTTCAAATAAGTCTTGCCGATGGAAGGAAGGAATGTAATCAAGTCAGGGTGCTTGGCAGCCAAATCCTTGAACCAAGCAACAATTTCATCGTACTTGTGGTATTCAGAGAACCAGTTTTCAGGCTGTAACATTTTAAACGCGTGAGTTGACAAGTTTTGTCTGGGGTATTTTGTGAAAAAGGTGCCACTGACCGCATACAACTCATCTTGGGACAATGTAGCAAGCTTGGACCTTGAAACGGCCAATCGGTTCATTTCTTTGTCGACCAGAGCTTGCACGTTTTCAACGACAATTCTGTCATCGGAAGCATCGGAGCCAAGGGAGAGAAGGGAGGCAAACTGGGAGTCAACTTGGATCTGTGATGAATCACAATGAGAAACAAAACGACAGCATAGATGGCCAGTTGTACTCACATCGACATAGTTTTTGCCCCAGGAAAGCACAGAGACAACTCCGACAGTGTTGATGAGTCTCTCACTGAGGGCACCTTTGCCACCGGGACCAACCGGAAGTCTTACAATTCGGTGACCAGCGTATGGACCTGTAGATGCTGGCGAAGCCGCGGAGAGAAGGTTTTGGTGATGGCTTCCTAAGGAAGCCGCAGTTGCGAGAGTGGCAACAAGAAGCGTTACAAATGGAGACCAAGCAACCATTTTCCAAGTATTTTTATTTTTTGTTTTTGCCTGGATGACACAATCCAACACGAATATTATTTTATTATTTGTAAACTGCGTGATTTAACAATGAGCGAAATTAAAGAAAAAAGGGGGGGGGGGGGGGGGGGGGGGCAAAGTCACTGCTTCTTTGGCGAACTGAGCGCCAACATGGGGAATACGCCTTGCCACCACTCCAAAACAACTTCCTTTCTATTCAGCGCCAACATACGCATGTAAACCATCACAAGAATACACGCATATCCACCTGCAGCCGTACAGAAATGCCAAAACACATGCAACTCAAAGACAAACCCTAGAGGGGTTCCCAATTGCGCTCGCATGTCTCGAAGAAGATCGCAAAACTGGTTGTCAACGGTCCAGAAACCAATCCCTGCCAAGTAGGAACTAACTGCAAACGTGTATAGTTCCCAAAGGCCGACGACTTTGTTGCTTAGGTGGGGATATCTCTTTTGGAGACGGGAGATTTGAAAGGGAGTGAAAAGTACCATACTGAATGTGAGTACGCCGTGGGAAATGGCAAGGAATTGGGGATTTTTGTAGGAAAGGTAGATGCCAGTTACAGCAGCGGAATAACAAGTGAACAAGAGTCCCAAAATGAATCTCTTGGACTTGGATTCTGGAAATGTCTGAAGCAGGCAAAAGCAGATGATGCAGCCGTTCTTAAGTCAAAAAGGGAAAAAATTATTAAGATGATTTTCGAAACTACAATCATGCCTTACATAGATCATTGGAAGCTCATCAGCCTAAATGCAAAAAAAAATAATCGATGAATAACGAGCATATTTAAACCTTTGATGGAATAGAAGCTCTTACCATTTGGGCGTTATACCTATTTTTTCGAGTGGGGGCCAGGGGGGAGATTTAGATTTGTAACCAGAACCCTACCCGCCAAAGTAAAAAGTCAAACTTACCACATTGTTCCATGAAACATCATGGATCCGATTGCAACGATAATAAGACTTCCAAACGCCATAAAATGGCGTACTTCGGTGGCGCCGATCGCCTTCAAAGTCTCAATGCCGAACCAGGCAAACGCGATAAAAAACAGATTCGAAAACGTATTCCAGAACTCAGCTACCCAAGTCGTAATGACATAGTTTTCTTCACACCAATCGAGGGTGCTTGTGGTTGGTCTGTATTTGACATATGATGGTTGTTTTGGACGCGAAGGTTTAAGGCTAAAGTTGAAAAGGTTGAACATATTCGCGTACCCCCAGAAACCTTCTTTGCTAGCCGGGCCACCTGGCCAATAAGAATATCCGCGCTCTGCCAGTGGTTGCATTGCCAGCTCGTAGTGTGTGATTTTCAAGAAAGATCGGAAAAATAAAGAACATGACAAAACTTCGCCACCAAAAACATCATGCGTGGGATACTGCGACCAAGCATCGCAACAGCAAGGGGTTGAACACGAATTTCATGTAACTTCGTAATCAACCAAACTCCGACGCGTATTTTTGAAGTTGGAGCAAAAACTGACAGAAGTGAACTCATCACACACTCAAGAATACACGCGCGGATTTTTCTAACTGTCGTTCACCATTTGAAACTCTCATAACAAACAACATCCAGAAACAATGCGATTAGCGAAATTTACGAAATTTTGGCTCATTCTGACAACTTTTGGGTCGCAGGGCAATTGCGTCATGGTTGTTTTCCAATTTCCAAAAGACTTACGCAATCGCCACAAGGTGTAAACAAGCCCCAAATACAAAAACGGGCTCCCATGACGGGAATAGCATCACTATACACTTTCTCCTTGTAAATCCATGTCCCGACTTTCCACCATTCGTGCCGCCACCGCCATTCAACAGCAAGATACCCACAAAATGTTCCTCTTTGCCTACGGCTCCCTCATCAACCCTCTATCCCTGAAACGAACCATCGGAAGAACTGAAACCGCAGTTGTACCAGTAATCGTGTCTGGCTTCCGGCGATCATGGGGATTCAACTGCATTAAAAGAAGCTACACAGCCGTATCAATTACCCAGTCAGATTGCACCGACGATAAAGTCAATGGAGTTTTGATTCCAGTGACGGCTTTCGACCTTGTCAACTTGGACGAACGCGAGGCAGGATTACCTCCGGAAGCAAGTCTCTGTGCAAGCTATTTCGCCGTATCTTAATGATGCGGACTCCTCAAAGACCAGCAGCTCATGGGTTTTTGTCGCTGGCTCATGTTCAAAATGCCACTGTGTTTGCATATGTCCTCGAGGAAGAGTACGATGAAGGGTACGAGTCAGACCACCGTGGGCTCAACTTTGGCCACTACAATCTACGCATGTTGCAAGCGCCAAGACCCCGATTCCCCAGTCCTATATTGATTGCATCCTGACTGGCGCATTACGAGAATACGGTCATGCCTTCGCAAGAGATTTTGTCAATTGGACGCAAGGTTGGCAGCAGAGCCATTGGATCAACGATCGATACGCTTCTGATCCAATCAAGCGGTATATTCCCAACGTGCAAGCCGGCGAGTGTGGAGTAGATCCTTTGCTTGCGGAATCTGTTGATTTGATGCTTTCTGGAATCATTCCAACGGCATTCCAGGCTCGCATTGATGTGTGACCGTGTGTGACCGAAAAAAAAACAAGCGACCACACATTATCTGGGCATATTATAGATTAGAGGACTCATTTGTTCCATTTTTAAGCTTATTCGAATAAAGCATTCACACGTCGTACCCATAACTTTGAATATCCATCACACTCTCCTAAGTTTTTTATTACATCAATGTGACCACAAAAACGACAAAAAGATATCTTACAACAACAACAGCAACAAAACCCCCCCAACAAACATTCACAATGGCACCAAATCCACCAAATCCACCAAGTTCCCTTTGGGCTCTCGCATACTCGTTGGGAAGTAATCCAACAAGAGCTCATATAGTTCAGAACGCAACTGAAATGAACTTGTTCCTAAAATTGAACCGTAAATCATACAGTTAAAAAACAAACACAAAAAAAATAAATCAAGAATAATCTTCACCAGCACTGCTTGAAGGTCCAGTAAATCGACTAGAGTCTCCAGCAACGAGACCGCCCATTCCAATCGGTGCACCACTGCTCGCCGAAACATCCTCCATCATCATTACTGCACCACCCGATGACGATGATGATGACGCCATGGTGGTTGTTGTGGATGATGGCTTCTTCCAATTAAACAGCAACATTGTCATATCCCTAAACTCTTTCGACTCTTGCTCATCTGCATGGTTAACCATCGTACTCACGTGAGTTTTCAAAAACTCTAAAGCTTCTAATGAGTTCCCAGCGGCACACATTTCCTTGAACTGTTGACGCCGAATTCTGAATTTAGCGCGTCTCGCAACATCTTCTGCGTTGGGTCTTTTTTGAACAAGAAAAAAGAAAAAAAAGCAAAGTTAATCCGAATTTCGTTAAAAAAAATAAAAGACAAAAAAAATCACCTCAACAAATGAAGCTCCCACAAATCATCCAACCTCAAATTCAAATTCGTTGGATCCCCAGGATTCCCTCCAAACATGTACTGCACGCGTCTCACAGAGTCATACACCAACTGATGCGCAAACCGCGGACACGGTTCCTTATCCTTCATTTTACTCCAATAATCCGCAGTCGTATTCTCATTATAATACACGCGTGTCCATTTCCCTTTTTTGATGTTGTAACACCAGAAACTGTTTTTAACACTCTCTTGAGTCGTGTTCTTGTCTTTTTGGAGACCACTCAAGACGTAGAATTCTCCCAGTGCTGGATCGATTGTAGCGCGTTGTGTGAACCCAGCGTCTGGACCGCCTTGCTTCGAGTAGTCGCGGCTGATTTCATGGACTTGGTCATTCTCAATGTCGTATACATAAAAGTCGCTCAGATAGTCCTTATTGCGTTGCCCTGCAAAAATGTATAGCTCTCGGGTGGTTGGGTTGAGCAGCATGCTGTGTCCAATCCGGGATTTGAGTTGGATATTGTGGTCGTTGGGAGATGGGGTTTCCTGGCGGAGACTTCGCCAAGTGTTTGTTGGGATATGGTAGGAGTAGAGGCCACTGTATGAAACTTGGGCAGCGTCTGGGCCAATCGCGCGGCCCCCAAAGACGTACATTGTTTGAGAACTGGTGTCAACAATCATTTGGTGGTCGTAAATAAGTTCGGGGCCGCCATCCAGCTGAGTATATGATTTCAAAAAATCACCCAAGGACAAAACGATTTTTTCGATATTTTTTTTTGGTACTTACAACTGTGCTGCTACTGATTTTGGTCCAGCGGCCAGGAACTGTGTCATATCTCCAAAAGTCTCCGTCCAAATTCACGTTGGGTCGATTATCAGGATCAACATATCGACCCATCGTATAAATTGATTTGGAAGAAGGGTCAAAGCAGATTTTGTGGCATGATCTGGGTCCCGGACCATTCATTCTTTCAAAGATGAAAAGTCAGTCAAAACACGAAAGAGAGATAGAACAAGCCATGATATGTACCTTCGAGTATCCAGACTAATGCATGTCCACTGCTTTGAAATCACATTAAAGCTCCAAAAATCTGATAGATCCTTTTGCCCATCCCAACCACCAAAAATATATATCAAGGCCACCCTCTGAATCGATACACATTTGATGCCCTCCTCGCATACATGGTGTTTCTGACGCTAAAAAATGAGAAATAAAAGAAGTGAGTACAATGTCTTCGCGTGTGGAGAAGAGAATAATACCCCGCCTTCGGCGGGTAGCTCTCGCGATCTCTCTACTCACCAGGATCGTTCTTCACTCGCCTCCATTCTGGCTTATAGCTATATTCATGAACATACTCGGAAAACATGTTTCGTTTATATCCTTGCTGAATAATTTCTTCAGCAGCAGCAAAATCCCCATTAATAACCTGTCAAAAAGAATCAGATATAATTATTTAGTTGAGTTTTTTTTTGTAGTTTACCAAACAGGAATGCAGCTCTGTCAGCAAAGGATCCTCCAGCTGTAACTGAGTTCGATTTTGTAGACACTCAAACGCGTCCAAATAATTGCGCTGCCTGAAATGTTTCATGCACAAGCGAATGAACCTCATTTTCGCGATACTACAAGATGTAATAAAAGAATTAAATTGAAAAGAATTATGCGCCTATCCGAGTTGCTTTTTCTTTACATTGACATAGTTCCAGTGGATTTTGTCTACAAACTCGTGCTGCTGGAGCCCCTTCAGCTCCACAAACCAGATGCTAAAGTTAAAATTGGGACCCCACGCGAGATGGGGTACAATTTTAATGTACTGACAGGGGAATACCTAACAAGTGGTTCGAGAGAGTAAGAGAATGAATTGACAGAGAAGAGAGACAGCCACGCACCACGTCGTTGACCTTGTGCTTCAGCGAAAATGTCTCTGGCTCCGTGTCGTTGCGCAGACCCGCGTGCAGCAGCTCGGCCATGTTGTTGAGCGACAGGCCGCCGTACACCTTGAACTCCTTGAGGTTGCACACGTGCACCTTGTGGTACTTCCCGAAGGTGATTGTCTGCACGACTGCGATGCGGTCGAGCTTCAGCGTGACGTGCTGCAGCTGGTTGTTCGAGCCGGACGACCAGCGGCTGCTCTGGTCAGCGGGCCGGTTGGTCTTGATGTGGCGCGGGTGGTACGTGGCGCTGTGCGAAGACCAGGCGGCGACGTCGTAGGCGAGGACCTGCGGCGGCGCGGGCGTCTTTGCGGGGCCGGCGTTCATGTTTGTTTTTTGGATTTTGTTTATTTATTCAAAGTATTCTTTCTTTTGATGAAACCCCTCCTTGCGGCTTTCTACGCGCCAGGCGGCAGCCAACTGGCGCCAGCACCACTCGCGCAAATAAAGTCAAAGTGGGACAGCGACAACAAGTGGGCATTCTTCCTAGCCGTCCTCGAGCATGGGCGGCCAGAGCATGCAGATGCACTCAACACCGCCTTGCTCTGCGAGTCCCCTGCTTTCCACCAACAGCAAGTCTTCTCTAAGCCGCCTCAGTCCCGCACTCTCCTCGATGACTTGTTTGACTTTTACATTACTCCCTTTCATTCAGGATACAGCAGTTCTGATGACTGTGACTCGGAGCGTGCTTCAACAGCCTCGTCCTCAAAACCAAACTCAACAGATGATATTGATTACCTTTCTGATAATACAAATGCTGCTGATACTGATGACAATGCTGCTGTTGTTTTGACCCACCGAAACTTTAAAAAAACTTTGGAAAAGAGAGACAGAGTATGCTTATTCTGCTGGACTCGTTCTTCTTTGAAAGCATGTCACATAATTGCGCAAAAAAATCATCTAGCAATACAATATGATGAGCTTGGTTTGTTTCAGAGAGCCGGTTTGAAACAGAAACATCAAATTCAAAATGGTCTCTTGCTGTGCGGAAACTGTCATGATCAATTTGGTTTATTGAAACAATATGTGGATGTCGTTGGTAAGAGGTTTTAATTGATTTTACTTTTCTTATTGTTCAATTGTTTCTTAAGAAATGCTTCAATATTTTTTAATCTGAACAGGCGAGCAACTGGTTCTGAGAATCATCAATGCAGATGAAAAGGACCCTGAAAAGTCAAGAGAATGGCGGGCGGCTGTTGGAGGGGTTCAGGCCAGTCGCCAAAATCAAAAGTTGGCGTTCTGGAATGAAAGTGACAACAACAATGATGATGAACGCCAGGTTTTGGACAATCATGAGATGGTATTATACTTCATCAAGACGAATCCCGACATTCAGCTAAACAAAAGAGCTCTCGAATTTCATAAAGCCGCCTGCCTTATCTGGAAGATGGCTGGAGGTGCTCAGGAAGATGAGGAAATATGCCCTGACGACAATAACGAAGATGGAATCATTGGAGTATCAGACGACATCAAGTTGACTCGTACAAGAGAATGGCTCCATTCATGTTCCACATTGATTGGTCCGGAATAACTTAATTCCCAAGGTTTCCATGGAAAGAATTATGTGAAAAAGAGTTATTGCAATAAAAATAAATGAAGATCCTGAGTTCAGAAGAAGTTTGCGTTGAGTCAATATCGCGAAAAGCTACATTACAATTCTATCTTTTTGATTGCTCTCAAAAAATGCTTCCCATCCTCCTTTACATCAACGCCTGGCCCGGAACAGGAAAACAAACAATAGCAACAGCCTTGATCCCCCATCTCCCACAAATGCGCCTCCTTCTCGACAACCACAAGATAATCGACTTGGCCAAAACAATCGCCGGCGGCACAACCCACCCCAACCAACCAGAAACCTACCAGAAAGTGCGCTCGCAAATCCTAGAAGCCGCTGTAACAGCTGCCCTAGACACCATCAGTACCACCAACCCTGCAGGCTTCATCATGACTGGTGCGCATGCCCGGGATTTCCCAGACGTGTATTTAAAAGTGCAGAGCCTTGTCCAATCGCATTCTGCAATCAGTGGGGTTACAATGGTCGGTGTGGTGTTGACGATTTCAGAGGGCAGGAATCTGGAACGGTTGACGAGTGGACTGAATCGCGGGAATAAATTGCAAGATCCGCTAGTATTGAAGGAGATTCGTGCTTCGCGGGAACTGTTTAGAATGGATACACCTTATTTGTTGGAATTGGATGTTTCGGAGTTGACAGCGGAGCAATCGGCAGAGCAGATTCGCGATTTTGTACTTCCCTTCATGGGTAATTCAACAAAATAATTAATAACAACAACTCGTGTGAATCTATAAACTCTATTTTATTTATTTGTTATTTCAATCGCTGCAAGTGCTCACGCCAAGAAAATAATGAAGCTGAAAACAAAAAATAATGTTCGTTTAAACTTGATTCAGTTTCTTCCAATTCACGATACTCTTGAACACTGCCTCCAACACATTCCGTGCATCTCTCTGTCCTTCAGGTAACTTCTCATTGACACCCAGGATTTCCCCACATTCGCGAATGTAGTACTCCAAGTCGTCGTCATTGCACTTGTTTGTCAATTGTGCTAAACGCACGCGTTCAGATGCAAAGTGTTCGTCTAGGTCAAATAGGTCGAGTGCTGGAGGCGGGAGCTCGCGGAGGGATGGTGGGAAGACTGCAGGTTGCAGTGGCGGTAGTGGTGTTTCAAACTTTGAAATAAAATAAAAAAGCGGATGAGTTCTTTTTTGTCATGTATGTTTTTTTCTTCGTTCAAGATGTGTATACCTGGGGTTGAATCAGACTCAATGGTTCATGCTTCAAGCGCAATTCATCATACAGTTTGATGGCTTCAGGTACAAGACTTGTATCAAAGTTGAAAAGCTTGACATCAAAGAGGGTTGTGAAGTCTTTGGGAACGTCCTCGCTTTCCTGTTGTGTATAAAAACATTTTTTGTTTGTTTTTGGTTGTTTTAGTATTCATTCTTTCCACTTTTTAGGAAAATCCATTACCTGAAGACAACTTCTCAAGTTTTCCGATAACTTTGCCGTATCCGGTAAATAATGATAATCCGAAACATCCGGCTCATTTGCATCGATGGGGTTCAAGACGACTTTATCGTTGCTCGTCAAGAGTTGAATCAGAACGTCAAACAGTTTCCCGTTTTCTTCCTTTTCGATGTAACTGTCAGAGAACATGAGGCCTGATCCGACAACTACGATTTTCCCGCGTTGTTTCTTGATGGCGACGGACACAAAAATAAATGAAGGGAATCGAGGGAGTTACAATTTAAATAAAAACAAACAAAAAAATAAGATTACTTACAGGATGGATATAGGCTGCTGCGATGGGTCTATTGAGTGGGTACGAAACCGTTCCAGTCGACAACAGCGGAACCGATGGTTTTTGAACAGTCAAGGAGGCGCCATACGGATAGACAAAGCTTAAGCTATATTAAAAATAGAGCTGTAAGAACTTTAACAAAACACGTGAAAAAACATACCCTGTGTGATTCTTATGGTCATGATGCCCACCACCAGCCATATCCCCAATCATACCACCGCCGGCTGCCTTTGCCGCAGCAGTTGATATATTTACTTTTTTACCAGCTGCACGGTTGATTTCGCGGTTCAAGATCCCGTTGGATACAAATACTTCTTTTGGGTGAAAGTACTTGTAAAACACTGTTCGAGTGACGCAGTCTTCAACAAAAAAAAATTAGAGGGAAATTAGTACATGCACAAAAAAAAGGAGTTATTTATACATATATATACCTGGATTAACAACCATTCCATATTCTTCAAGAAGATAGTTGAAGTTTGTGTTGAATTCGGATTCACCGCCTTCGCCGGACAGATACAGAATTGAACCACCGCGTTCCAAAAATGTTTTCAATGCACCAAACTAAGTGGGATAGATTTTACGTATCAATACAGAATCAAATCAACAAAAAAAAGGTAAATAAATAACGGGAAATCACCTCCGACATTGAAAACTTTTCTCTAGGAGCACCAAAAATCAAGAGCGACGTGTCATTCAGTTTAGAAAAGTTCATTTCGTCCTTGTTTCTAGTGAAAGGACGCGTTCAGAATTCCGATAACTCCCCAAATTGAAAGATATTAATCAAGAGCACAAACAGGCCAATCTTGAACGCGTTCCGCAGCCGCCGCTGCAGGGTCTTGAGCCCGTTGTTTGGCGTCAGGGCCTCCTTCTTGCTGATGTTGAACAGCACTGTGGGGGTGGCTTTTCCCGGCGCGTTCTGATTGGCTGCCTCGGCGGACAGCGCGGCGGCGAGGCGCGCGTCACGTGAGTCGTCGGCGGCACGCGACTTGCGGCCGGCGTCGGCGGCGGCGGCGGCGCGCGGCGAATCCGCGGCGGCGGCGGCGGCGAGCGGCGCGTGCGGCTTTGCGCTTTCGCCGAGCTTCGCCTTGTGGCTCGGCGGCTGCGGCTGCGCCTGCGACTGGAGCATTTTGTTTTTTTGTTTTTTGTTTTGTTTTGATCGAATCAAAGAAAATAAAAATAAAAGGAAAAATAAATAAAATAAAAGACAAATGCGCCTCTTCTCATCCGCTGCACTCAAGCCGCTCTCTGCAACCCAGCGCGACACTTTGATCGCCCCGCTGCTCGGCAAGGGCTGGAGTCTCGCCACAGCCCCCAAAGAAGCGCTGACAAAGACTTTTGTGTTTGGCGACTTTAGCGAAGCATTTGCATTCATGTCGAGAGTTGCCCTGGAAGCGGAAAAAACGGATCACCATCCAGAGTGGTTCAACGTGTACAACAGAGTCCAGGTTGTGCTGACAACCCACGATGTTGGAAACACAATCAGTCAACGAGATGCACACTTGGCAACTAAAATGGAAGAGTTCGCTTCCAAGAAGTAAAGAACGAAATAATAAATAAAATAAAACCCCGTCCAAAGGGTGTTGCAATCAGATGGTTGAAAAAAAAAAGTTAAAAAACATGATTCGTCTTGGCCTCAACGTCAAAGCGCCCTCCCAAGACTCAACCCGTCTCACCGCCACTCTCGCTTCATCCTCAAACAAACTCAAACCAGAAACTGATGTCACAATCGTATCCGTCAACGGCCAACTCTACTGCATCGAATCCGTCTGTCCCCACTCAGGCGGCCCTTTACAAAAGGGACCCATTGAATCACACCACGATGATAATGACATTGAAGACTTGGATTCATCCACCGCTGCTTGCAGAGACCCCTTCATTGTCTGTCCATGGCATTCTTTCCGTTTCAACTTGAAAACCGGTGAATGCGACCACGGGAATGAGAAGGGCCATGAAGCAATCACATTCACTGTGCATGTGGATGAGAAGGATCAGTTGGTTTTACTGGTTCCTTTGGAGCTCGGGCTTGATACTGTTGTTTCTGTCCATGAGTTTTCTGTCAAACCCAAAAAAAATGTTGGTGGTGCTTTGGGTTCCAGTAATGCAGACAATGACTACTCTCAGAAATCGACCAGAAATCAATGGTGATCAGCGTGACGACGACGATAGCACACCGTCTCGTTGGTCGTTAGTGGACTGGTCTATCCGTGTCTTGAATGAGCCAAACCCGACGTTGAAAGTGCAGCTTACATTCCATGTCTGGAAGCTCTGGAACAAGGGGCTAATAACAGAGGTATATACATATTTGTATACATAACCCAAAAATGTCTCTGGTCAAATTCCAATTACTAATGTTCCATCTTTTAAAAATAAAAGATTGGCTCTGGAACACCACCAGCAGAACCCGCACGCGACACAACCCTAGCAAAAGTCGACTACACCAAATCCAAAAACCGTGGAAAGGGTGGCTCCCTCTCCTCCCGCATCGCGATCCTCCATTCTCTGGCCAGTATCGAACAATGGGCTATTGACCTCGCCTTTGACATTATCGCAGCGTTTCGCAACAACAAAAGCCAACCAAACACACAGTCTCCCCCAGTGAATTTTTCCACGACTTTCTCAAAGTCGCAAACGACGAAGCCAAACATTTCACATATCCTTGTCACCCGGTTACAAGACCTGGGGAGTTATTTCGGGGCCTTACCTGTTCACGCCGCGTTATGGGAGTCCGCGGAAAAGACGAGCGGGGATTTATTGGCGCGGTTAGCTGTCGTCCACATGGTTCATGAAGCGCGTGGGTTGGATGTGAATCCGCAAACGATTTCTCGGTTTGAGAAGGCTGGGGATAGCGAGAGTGTTATCAAGTTGACGGAGATCCATGAGGATGAAGTAACGCATGTGGCGGCGGGGCAGCGTTGGTTTTCGTGGATTTGTGAGGTTGAAGGGAGGGAGCGGTATTCCACGTTTCATGAATTGGTGAGGCTGCATTTTAGAGGGTTGTTGAAGCCGCCGTTTAATGAAGAGGATCGGGCTAAAGCGGGGCTTGATTTGCAGTTTTATATTCCATTGTCTGTCGTTGCTGATGGTGCAAACGAATAATAAATTTATGGTTTTTTTGAAATGCAAATTAAATTGATAATGTATGAAAAACGAAGGGTAGATTCCAGAACTGAAGGACAGTGCCAGCATGCAAAATGGAGTGGTGTTTTTTTTTATGTTTTCAGGCACTACAAGCCGATGCAGAGTCCATGTGTCCATTGTTACAGACGACGCCAGCCGAAAGCGTCAAAACAACACCTACACCGCTACCAGTACATTGAATCATTGTACTTCCACACTGCTGAACGCATAGAAACTCTCCTGCGGTTTTACAGCTGGCAGCAGTTCCCTCAGCCTTGCCACTGCCGGTTGGTTTCTTTGTGGGCTTCTTTGTTGGCTTCTTTGCTGGCTTCTTTGTAGGCTTTGAAGGCGGTGAAGAGGTCTTTGTGCCCTTTTTCTTTGTGGCAGTCGGCCGTGGCTTGGCAGGCTTAGTCGGCTTGGTCGGGGCAGGCTGTGGGGGCGGCACCTGGTTACCGCCCCCGATCGAGCTGATCTCGATGTCCGCGCAGCTCTGGTAGTGCTCGGTAGGGAATCAGGTTCGTGCTCGTCCACACCCAGCGCAGCACGCAGCCCGAGCGGCACGCGACCTTGTCCATGTTCTTGAGCGTAAACGTCCAGTCGAACAGCGCGCCCGGCGGCGTCGCGCAGTTGTTTCCCGACCCGATTTCGACCGCGAAGCCGCGCGCGTCGACGATCTCGACGGCGCACGGACCCGGGTGGTGCGCGTCGATGGCGAGGCCGATCGAGTGCCGTGCGCCGTTGCCGCCGAACGAAACCGCAGTCGCGCGCCCCGCCGGCAGTCCGCGGCAGAACTTGCCCGTCGTGTCCGGCCCCGAGTACACGTCCGGGTTGTCGATGCCGGCCCCCCGGAACGCCCCGCGTCCGCTGCCGCTGATGCCGTTCGGCGAGATCATGTATCCGTGCGCGGCAACAGTGTGTGCAAGCCCAAGGAGCGCGAAGAAGAAGGTGAGAGGCATAGTGAGGATGATGTTTGGATCGTTTTGGTAACAGGGATTCCTTCCTGGGTTTGGCTGCTATTTATGTTTCCACAATCCAGCAAAAATTTGGTATCGCTCATCAAGCGGCAGTACAAAAACTTGAAACAAACAGAATTTTTATAGTTGCTGGGTGGTTTGTTGCGGGGTGAAACAAGAAAATTTTATTTAGCTACCATACCTTCAAACACACACATAGAGTTAAGAATCAACTGCCAAAAAAAAAAAAAATCAAGCACCCCATCCAGCACGAACAGCATTCACCAACTCCTTGTTGTAATCTTGCGACAACTCCCAAATCATGGTTCCACCCAATCCTGCACTCTTGGCCCATGCGGCTTTGGCTTGAATAGAAGTCGGGTCATCGTAAGCAATGAAACTGGACTTTCCGTTGTAGTTTGCAGTGTACAAAGTTGGGTTCTGGGCAAATGCGAAATACTGGCGGTTCCATCCATTGGATGCTGTCAGAGGACCACTTGCAAGGGGAGCTGCCGGTTGAGCGCCATAAGCCGCCAAAGCTTGTCCACGCAAGTTGTTATACATCCACACGCCAGAGTAGTAACAAACGTTACACGGGTCGCACCAAGTTCCAGCTGGGCCACTGTAAAATAAAAATAAAATTTTAGCGAAAGGTTCAAGAAACTATCCACACAAAAAAGAAGAGCAAAAATAAAATAAAAAAACTCAACTTATTCTTGTTATCCAAGAAGTCACCAACAATTCCATCACACGCAGCACCATTCACACTTCCCGTACAGAGCTGGTACAACCCATTGTTTGCATTCGACTGAACAGACCAAGAACGACCATAAAACGCAAGCCCATTCGTCAATTGAGAAGCACTAGCCCCAGCAGCAAGCCACAACCCAATCGAACTCTTTTGAGTCATTGGCGTAGTATATCCATTATTGTTTCCAGCTGGTTCCTGAGGATCCGATGCCCCAGGCACATCCAACGGCGAATTGAAATCAGAATGCGAAACCCAAGACCCATAAAAGTCGTAACTCATGACTTGCGCATAGTTAATATACTTCATGTACTCTGGGATATAGTTTGTTCCGTTAATCACGTAACGCGAGGTTTCAGCAGACCCTGCAATGGAAATGGAACGCGTGGGTCCCAATTTGGCACGAAGCGCCGCCAACATGTCGACAAAGTTTTTGGCATCCATGGGGTCTACGGCGTTACATGTGACACCGTTGCCGCCTGGGTATTCCCAATCGATATCGACACCGTCGAAGCCGTTGGTGCTGAGGAAGTTGAGTATGTTGGTTGCAAATGTTTGGATCAAGGTTGCGCTTTTGGCGATGGTGGAAAAGGTGCGTGAACCGGACCATCCGCCGATGGACACTATGGTTCTCAGGTTCGGGTATTTGCTTTTCACGGCGTTGAACTTTGGAATCCATTCAGCGTCTTTGATGGGGTCAAAACTGACAAGGCCTCCGTTAGCATCAGTGTTTACTGTTGGGCGGAAAAAAGAGTCAGTGACATAACACTTTGGAACTAGGGAAAAAAAAATAAAACACTCAACAAAACGCGTAGTTGATTGCAGTAAAACCAGTCAAATCCAACTTATCAATAGAGTTTTCAGATCTTGAATAGGGACTCCAGTTTGTCCAGTATCCAATCACACCTGGAGTTGTAAATGGGCGGTAGGTTCCTGTTGGACCTGTGCCGCTTGTCGTGGCTGTTGGGCCACCACCTCCACCAGAGCAGGTACCCCATTGGTTCCACACCAAGTTACCGTTTCCTTTTGGATCGTAAACGCACTGGTATTGTACTCCGTTAGCGCATCCAACGGATCCGAAAGGAGAGCAGGCGCCTCCTTGGGCTGGACCGGAACCACTACCTGTGGTAGTTGGAACCAAGGTTGAGGTTGGGGCCCCAGTTGTGGTGGTTGTGGTAGTCGTGGTGGTGCTCTTGGTAGAACCGTTTGTGGTGGTTGTCGGCTTGGTGGAAGTTTTCCCAGTGCTTGTCACGGTGGGCTTGGTGGTTGTGGTTGTGGTTGTCGTTGATGTCTTGGCAGAAGACGAAGCCGGGGGACTGTTTGAGCAACCAACGTAACCTGAAGCAGAACAATAGGTTCCACTGGAACAAGTCTGCAATGTATACCAGTTTCCAGTGCCATCGCACTGCTGGAGAGCTTGACCAGAACACTGGTAGGAACCAAAGGTACAGGCTGCTGACGCGAGAGTCGTGGAAAGGAGGGAAAGAACAGAACTGACAAGCATAGATGTGTGTTTCTTTTTCTGTTTTTTTGGTGGGTGATGAGATGGTCCGTTTTTATACTGCGTTTTCTGATCCAAGCAGCAGCATCAGGCACGGTCATGCGACCCAAAAAAGCCATGAGCGGGGAGCAAAGCGATCTGTGTGATGTATCACGGGATGGAAAAAGACAAAATTTCCCAAAAAACATGGAGGTTCTCCCCACTTGAGCACTTTATTCGTGGAATCATAGGCGAATGGAAACAAGGACTGCCCAAAAGGGTCCCATCCTCACGGCTTCAGTTAAGTATCGAGAATAGCGCAATCGACGTGAACAGGCCCATAATGAACCCCAACCGCAGTACTTTATGCAATTCAGACACTGGTATGAGAATAAGGTTGAAACCTGCTGCCGACCAGTCCAAAAGCAAATAGATGCAGAGAGGTATTCCAAGCAAAAGGAATGTGTCTACAGAAGCTGATAGAAGCAGAATTGCGCCAAGAGGGCTGCCACCAGTGAACCCTGCCAAAAATAGGATCCATGATCGAGAGTTTTCCATGTATAAGGATGGCGGATCTTTCTGCACGGTTCCTTTGGGTAGAAGAGGTTGAACGTAATTGGCAGCTTTCTGCTGAGTCCGGCCCCCTTGGTAATGGTTCCCGGCATTTGCCAAAAAAAACCCAAGGGCAGCTGTGCCTGATGGAATGGTGATTGAATGGGGCCCTCGCTGTTCAACATGACCCTGAACAAGACCTGTCATAATTATTTTATGTTTCAGGTTTTGTCTCTGGAATCTTACAAAACTACATGCATAATAAATACTATAGCAACCTTATCCGAATTATGGAATTGTAGACATTTTTTAAACTCAACAGTAGACTTTTTGCATCAAAATGCAAAACCTCGTGCAACAGTTAACAAGCAAGCTGAAGGAGCTCTCGCCGGCAACGATGCGACTGCGGCGCTTTGACGGCTCCGTTGTTCATTTTGAACCCGGAAAAGGAACTGTCGAACAAGATGGCGTTAGAACCCAGACAGAACACCCACTCCAAGGCTACAAATTCAACCCAGATATATTGGCCTGGACTCAATACTCGGCTGCAACATCGACGACATCAGAACCTCTATTAACATCCCGTGAATGTGAATTGTCTGTTCTGACGTGGAATGTTTGGTTCGACCCAGAGAATCTTGCCATACGCGCAAAAACGTTGGTGGACGAAGCGGTAACAACAACGAATGCAAGCATATTGTGTTTTCAAGAAGCAACGGATACATTCATTCAAATACTGAGTGAAAATCCAGTGATCCGATCAAAGTATTGGGTTTCGCATACTATACCAGGACCGAACTCCTTGCCATGGCCATTCTACACATGCGTGGTTGCCGTTTCTCTGGACCATATCATGCAAATAGTCAAATGGGCGCGTATTGAGGTTCCATCAACAATGGGTCGCTCGTTGTGGATGCTGGAGGTTAAAATCCATCAAATCGCTGTCATCATCTCAAACCCATCTGCGGCTCATCACCTCTCATTTCGAATCACTTGACCATGGGCTAACGAACCGGAAATTGCAACGATCGATCGCGAAAGCTGTGCTTTTGGAAAACTTGGATCCTGAGACGCATTATCACTTTATCGTTTGCGGCGACTGCAATACGACCGAGGATTCAGAAGAAGAGGCTTTTGAACGGTTGGGTTTTAGAGATGCTTGGAGGGAGGTTAAAGATAAAGGCCGACTTGCGGATGGTCAAGAAAACGGATATACCATTGGCTATCACTTACCCATCGACTCAATACAAGGCGATGAGGTTTGATCGCGTGTTGACTCTTCCTTCTACAGTATCTGCTGGTGACGGTGTTGTTGCCGAAGCAAAACTCCAGCCCAAGGAATATCGCGAGTTGGGCCGAGCTCCAATAAGTGAGATGACGGATTCGAAAGGACGAAGGGTATTTCCTTCTGACCATTTAGGCGTGATGGTGTTTTTTCGTGTTGAGTAAAATAATGAATAATAATTAAAATAATCTAGTAAATATTGAAAATTCACCAAAAATGGGACGCTTGGACGGCAAAGTTGCAATCATCACCGGCGCTGGCTCGTAAGCGGCCTGTCCTTTTATCGACATCCTTGTCTTATTTCTCTAAGCGCGGTTAAATACTTAGTGGAATCGGATTCGAAACGTCTCTGCCTCTTCGCAAAGGAAGGCGCCAAAGTCGTTGCATGCGACATTAACGAAGCGGCTGTCAATACAACGGTGCAGAAATTGAGTGCACAGTTCCCGTCGAAGGATTCTGCCCCCGCCGCTATTGCTGTGAAGGTGGATGTGTCTAGTGAGGCCAGCGTCAAGGCCGCGTTTGATGAAGCCGAGAAGGTCTTTGGAAAAGTTAATGTCGTTTTCAATAATGCTGGAATCATGTATTTGGCTTTTTTTTTAATTTTAATTGGTGTTATTCTGATATGGTTCCAGGCATGGGAGCGACGACAATGCTGAAACCACCCCTGAAAACGTCTGGGATCTCACCATGAATATTAACGTCAAGGGCGTTTGGTGGGGATGCAAGTATGGAATCCCAGCGGTAGGATGTCTTATTTTTGTTCAATATTTTTCGTCTGACGCGTTTTCTGGTGGCGTAGCTTCGACGGGCTGGAGGCGGAAGCATCATCAATACAGCATCTTTTGTTGCTTTACTCGGAGCCGCTACACCACAACTTGCATACACGGCGTCAAAGGGGGCCGTTCTGGCTATGACGTGTGTTTGTATTTTATTGTAACATTAGTAGCTCATATCTATACATAATAGCCGCGAACTCGCCGTCATTCACGCTCGTGAAAACATTCGCTTCAATGCTTTGTGCCCAGGTCCTCTCCGCACTCCCCTGCTTATGGACTTTCTCAACACGGAAGAGAAGAAGGAGAGAAGACTTGTCCATAATCCAATGGGTCGCTTTGGTGAAGCGATTGAACAAGCGTATGCGGTTGTCTACCTTGCAAGTGATGAGTCTACTTATGTTACTGGCACTGAGTTTATGGTGGATGGTGGTTTGACTGCGGCTTGTACGTTCACCCCACTTTTTATTTCATTTAGACCAAACAATTGACATTTTACCTCAAATAGACGTCACTCCTACCGGAAGTACTTCCTCCAATCCAGTGCACAAGAACTTTTCAGGCGTTTAATGTGTGTGACTGATTTTAACCATGAAACAAACACGAAACCCGAATAAAATTCTGCCAATATTGGAGCGCACAGATTCATAAAGCTGAACTCATCGACATCATGACTATATTCTTAAACTTTGGAATCTGTTTGAGTAGTACTCGGTCGGATGGGAGAAACGATGCCAGCGCTAAAACATTTGAACCTGCAGCCGAAACGCTTAAGTTGAAATCTCAAACTTAATTGCCATTTGAACTTTTTCAGAATAGTATATTATGGCAACGCCACGGCAGATCATACCTTCTTCACAAGTTTTAACTGCCGTCCTTCAAACCAAAAACTATGGTCTCCCTCGCAAACATTCTTCTTGCTGTGTCTTCGACCCTCGCTGCCCCAGCCGCTGAGATTCAGCGCGGGACTGGCGATAACTGTCTTTCAGATGTTATTGCTGCGAGAGGCCTTGAGCAACCACATTTGGAGCGCCGTGCTTCTTGGTCTTATGAAGGAGAAAGTGGTGTCGATCATTGGGGAAAGTTCAATACAGTCTGCGAGTCTGGGTAAGAACTTCCGCTCTAATTTTACATGTCTATAACACACTACACATGTTTTCAACAGAGAATATCAGTCGCCGATCAATTTCCATGGTGAAGACTTCTTAATTAAGCAAAAACCAAAGCTTGACTGGGCTTCATTGACTAAGCCTTTCGAGTTTCTTAATAACGGGCACACACTGCAACTGCAGTTAAAGCAATCTGCCCCTACACTTTCATCTCATCAAGTGAATAACCTCGACTATATTGTTCAACAAGTTCACTTCCATTCACCCAGTGAACATCACGTTGACGAAAAATGTGACTATCCTTCTCCATATACGTTTGCAAGCAGTCGCTAACAAAAGCAAAAACATTATGAACAGACTATGAGCTCGAAGCACACTTTGTACACGCGTCCGCTGACGGAAAACTCAATGTCATTGGCTTGTTCTTTGAAATTGGAGACGAAAACCCATGGATCAAGCAATTTGTCGACACCATTCCCAGCGTCGATAACAGTACAACATCGATTCCTTCTTTGGACATGACAAGTGTTATCAAAGCGATAGGAGATGCCGAGTTCTTTTCTTACACTGGTAGTTTAACCACGCCACCATGTACTGAAGGAGTCCTTTGGGTGGTTGCCAGACAGCCTTTGTCAATTTCCCAAGAGCAGCTGGATAAATTGAGGAAGGTTATGCCTTTCAATTCGCGAACAACTCAAGCGAATAAGTCCGGTAAAAGCAACACCTCCCAATCCCCTAACACCAATCATGGGGCGAATGCCACTACAGCAGCACCAGTGGCGCTGGCTACGACGACCACTGTTGCAACCGCTGTCGCAGCCTCGACAACAATATCGAAAAAGGTGGATATAATGACCTCTGTTGGTTTCACTTCAGTGGTTACCACAAATCTCTTGGCTTTTACTGCAGCGATTCTTTTCTAGTAATGTTACGTTAATAAAATATTGCAGTAATAATGTTCACAGTGATACCTGTGACCAAAAAACTCAAAGCAGTCACGCAACCTCTCATTTTTTAAAGAGCTGGTTATTAGCCGGAAAGCTAATCATTTACATGACTTGTTTCTGGCTTCTTCTTTGTGCTACTCTTCATCCTTCGTTAACCTGCTTGATTTCAAATGAAACCAGAATGATTGTTATTTGACATAAAAATAATATGACGTCTCATAACCAGAAACGATCGACAGTTTCAAAGACTGAAGCCGAGAAGATAAAAACCAGGGAAAGAATTCTGGAATACCAAGAATCATGGGCTCGATACCTGGATGCCAAGGTGCTGTTGGGTTTGTTGGTTGGTTCCAATTATTCAAACTACATGCAGACTTCGAACAGGCTGGATGCGACATCTATCAGCGCAACAACTTCGATTCTTGAATTAAATCCGGATGCTTATTCAGCGTGGAACTTTCGGCGACGGGTGTTGGTCGCTATGTGGAACAAGCTGTACTGATCTATTGACAACAACCCACTACCATTTCGACTCATACCGTTATCATTAAACCTTCTTTGATCTTATTATTGATAGGCCGGCCGAGGATATTCAGGCAATGGCGCAACTGGACCTGAAGTTTATTGAGAAACTTGTTCGTGGCCATCCCAAATCATACTGGTTATGGCTTCATCGGCGCTGGGTTCTTGAAAATATGCCATGTAAGCTGATTTCGTACGGTATTTGCATTATGCTTAGATTCAATCAAATCACCAAGGTCCAGATTGGAGTCGCGAGCTAAAATTAATCCATCTGATGCTTGACATGGATCCTCGAAACTTCCATGGTTGGGATTATCGTCGAATTATCCTGGCGAAAGCTGGGCGATCTGATGAGAAGACTGAACTCGACTACAGCATGAGTAAAATCAACCAGAACTTTTCAAACTACAGCGCATGGCACTACAGAAGTAAATTGATTCCAAGAGTGAATTGGGAAAAGGAGGGGGAAAGAGAATCCGCTGTTCAAAAGGGTGATTTGATTTTCTGATTGACTGCTCTACAATCCTGATGATACTTGCAGATTTTGAAATTGTACGCAACGCCATCTATACTGAGCCTGCAGATCAGAGCGCCTGGCTGTATCAACGGTGGCTTCTAGGACAAGGTTGATAACGTCATTGTCAGTGGATGTCAAGTCCTAACTTAAACAATTAAACTGCTTTCAGAACAGCCACCTCTTGCGATACAATGGAGTTACTTGGCACGGAATATTGAGGGACATCATATTGCCTTTGTTTGTTTCAATCATCCTGTCTTCGTCGATCACCAAAAAATCTCCTACGGCGGCCATAACCGAATTCAAGTCGAAGACTTGAATCTGCTAAAACATGGAAGGAATATTTTTGCTGTTCGAATTATTGGCTTAGTTGAGGATCTGGAACTCGAATTTTCACAGTCCGCATTCAGGTACTTCAAAGGAACTTTCTTTAAAGGACACACCATCAAGGTGTCTTGGAACAAAGGAGAAATTTTCGGATCGGTTTCTGAGAACGAAGGCGAGGAGTCGCTCTCTGGGTCAGGGGCTGTGGCGAGAGATCAGTACCAACCTCGGTCTATTTGGATTCGAGAAATGAAATCTATTCGTGAGCTCGTAGAAGTCGAACCGGAGAGTAAATGGCCCTTGATGAGTCTAGTTCACGTTTTGCGCGAATTGAAGGGATATTCCCAAGAAGCCATTGAACATCTTAAAACGCTCAAGAAGGTTGATCCAGATCGATTGAATTATTATTCGGATTACAGTTGAGTCTCTATATTCCTTGGCGCTTTCTAGTCTCTTTAACCAGTGTGTGTATAGTTTCGGACTTTCAATGGGAGGGCTTTGTGGAATCCATTGATGCTACATCACCAGAGCTAGTTGTAAAAGAACCATATGGTTTTACTCGTATCCCAACTCCGCATCTTCTGCCACAACATATTATTCGAGTCACCATTACCAACCAACAGTTAATCACCATCCCGCAATTCCCCCTTGTTGAAGTGATGATATTAGACGACAACAGTATTATTGGATTCGAGGGTGTGGAATGGTTGTTTCTTCTTAAAGAGTTGAGTGTGAAGCGGAACAAGATCCAGAGCCTTGATGCACTGACTAAGGCGAATTCAGCCTTAAACATGGTCTGGGTGGAAGGAAACACATCAATTTTGGACAAGAGGGTTGAGAAGGACGGAATTCGTGTTATTTATAGTTCATAATTCAT
Source organism: Obelidium mucronatum (assembly GCA_025765595.1). Lineage (NCBI taxonomy): Eukaryota > Fungi > Chytridiomycota > Chytridiomycetes > Chytridiales > Chytriomycetaceae > Obelidium > Obelidium mucronatum. The sequence goes on along the minus strand of JAIVFH010000001.1, from coordinate 991,093 downwards.
TTCGGGTTTTTTTGTGACAATTATCCAACAACAATGTTCGCGTCTCGACGAATGCGACTGCTACTGTTCTCCACAGGATCCATTCTAATTATCCCGACCATGTATCTCCTGGTATTCTTGTTGCGCGATCAGTCCTGGTGTTTTGCCGACACTTGCATAAACCCAACTCGAGCTCTTCACACCGATCTCCATGTCTTTTACATATTTTTGGCTTCTTCCATCGCGTTTTCCATAAGCATTAATGGAAGCAAACTCTTGATGAGAATCTTTTCAACAAGAATTCTCAGCGCCTCTACAGTTTCTATTGGCGAAGTAGCTTGGTTTCTGTCGGCTTTGGCGACAACATTTGCAATTGAAATCCACAACTACAACTACTGGTGGAATAAACGTGCCGCAAAGTGGTTTGCTGCAAGCAAAAGCCCGGAAAGCCTCGTGTTTCAGACTTTGTACAATTCCACGGGCAACTGTCTGTCATTTTGGTTGGGTCTCGTTATGCTTCCAACTGCAAAGAATTCATTTCTTTCCACGGCTCTTAACATTCCTTATACTTCGTTGCTTCGAGTTCACATTTGGTTGGGGAGAACGTTGTTTGGATTGGTTGCCCTTCATTTGACTTCCGGAATAGTTATGCATCTACTGCTGAGGAGGAACCTGATTGTCAAATTATTAACTATTTCGCATGATTCTATATGGGGAGATGAGGATTATCAAGCCGTCTTGGGGATTTCTGCTTTCGCTGTGTTGACGGTGGTGGTTGTCACTTCGCTATCTTATGTTCGTAGAAAATGGTACAATACTTTCTACTTCACCCATTTTTTGGTATTTATCTTCATTGGGCTGGCGTATCTCCATGCTTCAAGTAATATCCTGTTTCTAATGCCAGGTGACTGAATTTATCACGTTGTGGACGACCCTTTAATAACTTCCATATCAGGGCTATGTCTGTATACTATCGACGGACTAATTAGATTGAGCTCCAGATTTAGCCCTGATACTGTGGCTTCAGTTCTGGTTGAAAAGTGTGGATATATCACTGTTACAATTTCCACAAGGAAGGCAGCACATTCTCGCCCCGGACACTTCATGCGGGTGTGCTTCCCTTCTGTGTCGAGATTTGAATTTCATCCATGGAGCATCGTTAATGCGACAGACACGAGCGTTACTTTCATGTTTTCTCCTGGAAGTAACTTTTCAGAGTGGAGTTTTAAAGTAGCTCAGCTGTTACAGAGTCAGATGCTGTATGAGTCACCTCCGATTAAAGTATGCTTACAGGGCCCATTTGGTAAACCTCTTGAGATTCGCGAAAGTCAAAGAGCCGTTGTATTTCATGTTGGCGGAACCGGAATCGCAGCTATATTCGAGCAATTAACCTGATATGTGCGAATGCCTCTGGAAAGTCCACAGAAAAAACAAAAAGTACCCGGGTGTTTCTCTTCTGGACTGCTCGTTGCCGGAATATGTCGGAGTTGTCCCATTTGCAAGCGTTGAATTCATCGAATATCGTCGTTGAGCTTTTCGAAACAGAAATTACTCGAAACTTTCAGCTAAAAGAAGCTGGAGGCAGTGACCTAACTTTGGGAGATGGCGGCAGCAGTTGGGCAATATCAAGCAAGCGACCGAATCTTGAGTCGTTACTAGACAATCACATCAGAATGCTATTAAACTCAGAAGAACTTGGACTTCAGCTGTTTATCTGTGGACCGAAAATGTTCACGAAAGACTCACTCATCTCAATAGGCCAATTTTCGAAGGAGAACAAAAAAGTCTCGGCATATGTTGATGTAGAGTCTTTCGATGTATGACCAGAATGCGTGTTTCAGATGTTCCCCAGAATAGAGACAAAGTTCGACAAGCCTCGATCTAAAAAATTTTGTTATGTAATTTTGGGGATGTCCAAGTAAGTTTCAATAAATGATCAATAAACGCTACTGCTAGTTTCTATTTACTCTGGGACATAACCAAAGGAAAACGAACCCTATATTGACTGGAATTGAAAAATAGGCTTGTTCCATTTAATACTGATAATAACAGGGTTGGAGAACTCATCATACTGCATCATTTTATCATCATTGCAGCATATTTTTGCTGAAAGAAGCTTTCAAACGTCACATTGCGTCATATTCCCGTTGTGAATGGAATTTTCTTGACCTTGTGACGTTTCGAGTGACCAATCACCTGAAACTGAAAGAAAAGGAATTTATTACGGTATGGATGTTTCAGTTTTCTCCCCGAAATCGGCTCGAAGATTGCCGCTATTAGATGAAGTACACTCCAAGAGAGCTCGCTTTGGGTATTGTGGCTGCCCTCATCTTCCCTTTGGGTTATATTCTTGTTTATCTGCAAGTAGCCAACCTGCAGTTGTGTGTTTTCTCCTGCACGAATGCAGAGCCTGGAATGAAACCAGCTATTCGGACCCATCTTACACTTTTCTATACCTTGCTGGCATTTACCGCCTTGACGACTTTTGCCATCATGAAAATCTCACTCTTGAAACGGATATTCGGGATGACTCTCCTTCCAGGCTCCATGGCATCCTTGGCTGAACTTTCTTGGTTTATCATCATGCTTGTTACTCTTTGCATCTCTGGGGTGGTCAACTACAACTTTGTTTGGAGTTTACACGAGCATGAATGGAATGCTACAGGCAAGCCCGAAAAAGCCCTAATGTTTAAAACGCTCTTCCATTCGACCGGAGACTGTCTAGCTTTCTTGTTCGGACTCGTCATGCTGCCAGTCTCCAAGAACTCATTCATGGCGGCGTTCTTTAATCTGCCATACACTTCCTTGATTCGAATTCACACTTGGATGGCAAGAACTTTCTTTTGGCTCACTATAGCCCACTTGGCTTGTGGACTGGCAATGTTTGGTCTGCTAAACAAAACCCCTCTCGCTGTTTGGGGTTCAACGATATTTGAAAACGTTCTCAGCGTTTCCAACTTTATCTTGTTTCTGGCCATCGTCATCACATCATTGTCATTCTTCAGGCGGAAGTGGTACAACACCTTCTACTTTATTCACTCTATGGTCTTCATCTTCATCATAATCGCCTGTATCCACGCACCAAGCAACATGTACTACTTGCTACCAGGTGTAACTTTGTATTCGATTGATGGCATTATCCGTCTTTCAGCCAAATTCTCTAAAGACACGATCACTTCCGTCGAATTTGAGCAATGCGGCTACATTAGTGTCACTATCGCTACAAACAAGGCTACAGGTGCGCGGCCCGGCCAATTCATGCGTCTTTGTTTCCCGTCTGTCTCTCACCTCGAATTCCACCCATTGAGTATCGCTAAAGCAAATGAGAACCGCGTAACATTCATGTTTGCTCCGAGTAAAGACGAAACCCAATGGGCAGGGAAAGTTGCAAAGATGCTGACAGCATTCGCAACTGAGGGAAGTGCCAAGATTCCAGTCGTTCACCTGCAAGGCCCTTTCGGAAGGGAAATCGAAGTGGCGGCTGAATCTCAAAAGTACAATGCCGTTTTCTTTTACGTTGGTGGTACGGGAGTGGCTGCATGCGCAAGAGCAATCAATCGAATCTTGAGGAGAAATCGAAACTCCAAGCACATCGGCAGGAAGACCAAAGTGTTTCTCGTTTGGTCTTCTCCGTATTCTAAAATGGAGGCGTTGTCTCATTTGCAACCTTGGATTTCAAAGAAAGATGGATGGCGAGATGATATTGTGATTGAGTTGTTTGAGACAGGAGTCAAAGGTGCTGCCAAGGAAACGCGACAGCTCAGGAGGAATATGTTTCATTCCAATCATCGAGCTGACTTGAGAAGTGTTCTTCAAAAGCATGTATACATGTCAGAAATGGGTTGCCAGCAGGATGTTGGTTTATTCGTGTGTGGCCCAGCAGCTTTCACCTCAAGTGCTCTTCAATCAGTCGAGCAATTCGAGCGAAGCAACAGAGGAGTCAGAGTTACTGTGGAAGTAGAGTCGTTTGATCTTTAAATTCGTTTATTTTATACCGCATGATTGCAACCCAATATATCAAACCACCCAAATAAAAAGAGGCGTATTTATTCTTTGCCTCGATAAGACTGGCCCTCCCATTCTTTCACAATATCCTTGAAAACCAACTTTGCTGCATTTTCTCCACTGTATTGCAGGGTATCCAATCCCGCCAATACCGCCTTCCTACCAAACTCCCCGCTTAAGTCCAACAACGCATACACACCTGTCAAAAGAGCCTTCTTCACTGCTCCAGGGAACGGGGAAATACTCGCTTGAATAGAAACAAACTCTGCAACCAGAAGTCCAGCATGCTTTGCAAATGGCCTGACAGTAGCAGCAGCATTCGATTGCAGAATTGTATGTGCTACTGCTGTTTCTTTACCGCCAGCGCCAGTATTGCCAGAATTTCCTGCGACCGCTGACTTCTGAGTCATCTTTTCCAATATCCGCGCTAAACTCTCAGCTGCCAGAACTGGGTTTTCAAGCGGCAGTTTCGAAAAGATTGGGTACGGCGTTACAGTAAAAACTGGAACATGCGTGCTTGCACCACCAGATTCACTTCGAAGCCCGCCCAACTCTTTTTTGAAGCAATGGAAAAGTCCTCGTATGACTCCAACAAACGCTGGGATCGAATCAACCAATGCTTCTCGCCGTTGAGTGAGAATTGTGGTCAAAAGTCTGCACAGGGCGTCAAACAAATCGTCGGGTCCTAAATATGTGGATACTCCATTTTGAAAGTTTTCAACAGCAGCATTGTAGAGTGGGCATTGCTTGGAGGCCAAAAGCGTGCATGCATTTAACACGAGGGACACATCGGATCGATTCATATCTAGAATCTGCAACTAGGCGTTTAGAATCGCAAAAAAATTGGGGTTTCTTTGTTCAGCTGTACCTTATCTTCTGTCAATCGGGTTAACAAAGTAATACTTTGCAGTGTCAAGTCAATGCTTTTAGATCCTTCCACAATACGAGACAGGTCAACTACGATGCGCTGGAGTACTCTCCTAAGACTTCCTCGTTTACCTGATGATAAAAGAAAACACAGTCAACACAAAAAAAATAAAAATAAACCAACAAAATCTTCACTTGCCACTCTTTTGAATTCCAGTCACAACAACCACTAGCAAATTCAATGCGGCAGGCAAATCTGATGTGTTTGACAGAATATTCTCCGAACCAAGAAAAAGAGGCAGAAGTGATTCCAAGTGATCCAGGATACTCGTTATTAATACGGGTACCATTGTATTGGATGTGGACTTGGCTGCAAACGCAGACAGTGATCCATGTATCACAGACACGGCACTCGGATCTGGCGGGTTTTTTTTTCGTTTACATCAATCTAAAACACTCCAACCCCCAAAACATACTTGTTTTCCAAGCAGCCTTCAGCAACGCCCCACTAGAGCTGACTAAAGTTTCAAGAACGCTGGCTTCAACTGACTCAAGTGCTTCCAATTGATGGAGCTGAATGGATAAAAACAGTGCACCCAAGTCAACAATCTTGCCAGAAATACCGACCCCTTGAATCAGACGCGACATTGTAGACAAGGATGCATCAGCAAACTCGAACATTTCATTGACTGTCTTTGTCATTGCTGTACCAGCAAAAAAAAAAAAAGTATCAGAGTTTTGAAAAAATAGTCAAGAAAAAAAAAACACTCAAACGTACACAAGCTCCCAAAGGCTTCTTTAAAGGCCAGCAGTTGCTCAAAAACTCTAAATCCAGAAACGAAACCATCAAGCTCTCCATCAGTGAAACCACCATCACTGGAGGCGGTTCGAACTCTCTCCAATTGTTCCAACACGCGGCGTTCTACATTAATTAATAAAGCAGAAGACACCTCCACAACTTGGTTCGGAACTGTATCTACATCCATATCGTCCACGTGTTTCTTGTTGTGATGAACAGACGAAACTAGCGCCTTTGTAAAGTGGAGCACAAGATCCAACCAATTCGACGCGTTTGAGTTTCCGAGGCTCGCCAAAACGGAAGTCAGGTACTCTGATGGTGGGCATACGGAGCCTTTCGGTAATGTTCCAGAAAATCGCTGAAAGAGTTTGCTGTGGTACCGAAAAAAAAAAACAGAGAAAAGAAAGCGCAATCAGTTGATTAAACCTTTCGCATTTGGTGCAAAGAAAGGGTCACTTCTCACGTTAAAGTCAATTCTTCAATGAAAAGAGTCTCGCGCTTCAAGACAGCAAAATATTGCTTCACGTCAATCTCAATTGAGTCATGAACTGTATACCGCTCCAAAGATGCCATCATCCACTCCAGAACTTTTGGTGAATATAGCTGCATTTTTTGGCAGACACGTCAAAAAAAAAAAAAAGGATTTAAAAAAGAAAGGAGACTAACAGTAATCAGAGTATCATCACGGCTTTCCATAAACCGCGCCTCCAACTTTCTACAAATAGCCGCAAACCTCAAAACCGCCGCGTCAACCTTTTTCTCTTGCATGGTGCCGGACACCAAAACCTCCAACAAAACCAAGACTCCCACGATACAATCACGCTCATTGTTTTGGAAATACACTGTCGGGAACGTATTCAGAATCGATACAAGTTGAGTCAAACGAGCCACTGTGCGCGCATCAAGCTTGATGTTTTGGGTTTTTGATTTCGACAACAGTTGTGCGACAGATACTGATATACTATGCAATGATGTGGACGATTCAATCACTTTGAAAACTTCATTTGTGAATTCGCTTTCGGTACGAGCCGCCTTCAGCTCGGATAGGAAGCTTGCGATGAGAGATGGTAGGAAAATGTCTGAAGGAATTGGAGAAAAAAAATCAGGCCCTTGCGCAAAAACCCACAAATATGTGTTGAGATTTACCGCGAATCATTCTCAATTCGTAGAACTGAGAGCTTTGAAGCAAACTAGCACTTAATAGCGGCAGAGTATAATATCCAGCTTGAAGTTCATCACTTGGGTTCGAATTAATCGCATCAATCAGCGTAGTGACTATTCTCTGAACCTGCTTGACAGAGCATAAATGGCTGATTACCAAAAAAATCATTGGTTAGGACGAAACGAGCATTCGTTGTTTTACAGAAAAAAAAACATACCAAACAGGAACCAAATGATCCAACACACAAGCCCACACAGCAACCCCCAAATTACTCTCCTTCAATCGCTCCAAACTTCCATCCCAAGAAGACTCAACCACCGCCGCCTTCCCCTCACTTCCAAGAACCGATTCAACATCCTCTAAAGCCATCGTCACGAGATTGGCCGTCAGGTTCTCCAACTTGGGATCCAGTGAGTTACTCGCAACACACTCTGCATGAAACAAGGCGACCCGGATTTTCAACAGCTTCTCTTTTGGGGACAGTTGCACCTGATGATGATTTTGCATCATGACGGATACAATAAACTCTGTATCGACTTTCCGTTTCCAAAAGTCTTCACTGGCTTGCATCATGGAATACAACAGACTCAGGCCTTGGAGAAAAGTTTGGGAAGGTGGTGGAGCATCCATTACTTCGTGCTGCCGTTTCGTCCCCGTTTTCAACGAAACTGATACAGGAACGACAAGTTTCGCAACAACATTATCAAACAGGTCATCCAATTTTTGATCAAATGATTTTCGAAGGGCTGGCGCCGATACAACTTTGACAACCCCGGATTTAATTGTTCTTGAAAGTAGTTCAACGAGAATGCTGATGGACTCTGGAGATTTAAATATTCTTGTGGAGGAGCCGCCACTCGTGGAAGTATTTCTTTTGGGCGATTTTTCCGCATCAGTATCAGACTCGAAAAACTGGTCAATAAGGAAGGCCAAAAGACGTGGGATCTGGGCAGGAAGTGTTTTCGTGATGGAGGTTGAAAACCTGTTTTATTTGAGTTGTATTTAGAAAAACCAGAAAAAAAAGGGAAAAATTTGAATAAGAGCTCACGTTTTTAGTATCTGTTCATCCAATAAGATACTACGCGAAAGAGCATCATGCGAATGTCCAGAAATAGCATTGAAACATTGAATCAAGAAATTCTCCAACTCGCGAGATTTTGTCAACGTCTGGAGCAAGAGAATCGTAAAGTCCAAAGCAGAAGACCGTGACATTTCATCAGGCTATTTTTAGCAGACCAGAAAGAAAAAAGAGAAGAATAAGTCAATCCTCCGTCACCAAAAAAAATAAATAAACGCTACAAACCAGAACCAAAAAACACCACAACGAATCAATCGAATCCAAAACAATCGAATAATCAATCTGCATCAAAGACCCAAGAACATCAAAAACAACTCCTTGATGAGCTCCCTCCAGCTTCCCAACAACTTGAATAAACACTGCATTCATATCCTTGAAAATAGACAGCTGTGACTTTGATACGTCGTCCTGGGTGGCCTTGTACACGTCCTTGTCTACCAACACGCGTATCAACTGACCCACTATCCCCGCCGCAGCTGCAGAATGATCAGCAGCAGATCGCCGCCATTCACTTTCGGAAAGCATAAGATTTCGAATGGAATCTTGAAATACTACTTTTTCGTTTTTCGGTGAATTATTCGAGGATTGAAGAAGCACCACCATCAATACAATAAAACAGGAAAAGTCTGCCGAAAAGACCAGGTTGGAATCGTGTAAACGAAAATGCCGCTTCCGGGCATCAATGAATGAAGACAATAGGTATGGGAAGCTTTTGACAATATAATCTTTGGGTCCATCTGAATGGAAAATATGAGTTAAAATCCAAACAAAACATATTTCTGTATACCTTTAAGAGACTCCAACAAGACATCAAAAAATTGCTTTGGGTATGAAGATTTACTAGAGTTGACATCTTTCAAGGTCTTGGCGACAGATCCACAAAGCTGTTCCAAAGAGCTCGTCTCTTTCTTGATGACAACCAAGGTTTGAAGTGTGGGGACAAACTCAGCAACATGATCTTTATGAAACACGGACGCGTCCAGAATCGTATGGATACAAGAAATTACTGAATCGTATTGATTTGATGAATCAGACAATGTATTCTTCAAGGCAGAGACGGCAGAATAGCGGAGCCTCAATAGCGGTACTAGTAACTTTGATAAAACTTGCTGAAAGACCTTTTTCAAGTTTGGATTCGTTTTCACAGCAGATGTAGTAGTGGTTTTGAGAATATGCAGCGCTAGTGGAATAGCCGCCAGGTTTGTTGCAGCACAAGTTGCAACAACAGCCGCCAAGTCAATCACTTGCTCAAACGACGGTTTCAGCGCAGCCACACGCTCCGCCCGCGTCAAGATCATCAAAAGAACGTGTATCGTTTCGGGGCTGACAGCCGCCGCCGAGTTTGCCAAAATAGTTTTCGCAATGACGGCCGGCGCCTCGCGCGCGCCAATGTTGACGGCAGCAAGGTTTCTCGGCGCCGTTTCCAGCGTCAGCGCCAGGAAGCGCAGCGCGGCGGCTTGGTCGTCGCCGGGCGCGGCGTGCAAACAGCGGCGCAGCGCCCAGCCGACGAACGCCGCGGGCTTGTGTTGCACGAGGACCGGCGCGGCGAGCGCTTGTTCGGCAAAGGCGAGTGAGCCGTTCTTGTCGCGCGTCAGAAACTGGTGGACGCTTTCGGCTGTGAGGTTCATGTTCTGTGTCAACAAAGAAAAAAAAAGAAATAAATACATCACGATGGTTTATTTTGAACTGATTTACAGATGGCCAGAATATATGGTACAAGAGTTTTTTGCTGCTCGGATTCAGACTGTGTATTGAGGCGGCCGCAAGCGAGACTCTGAATCAAGAACTGCTCGATAACTCGGCGCTCGGCAATCCAACTGATGATGGGCAGCGTCGGTAGAAGAAGAATGAGTTGCGCTAATAAGCCATTCATTCGAGTATTTCGGAAGACACTCTTCCATCTCTCTGGGCGAGTTGTTGCCATTGGCCACCAGGGATGCTGAAGCATGCGTGCCACCCGCCACTGCCAAATCAGATGTACAACCGCCAGCTGCGTCGCCATCGACTATTATCCTTCTCGCTCGCTCTCGTCGCCTTTTTATGCATCCAAAGACTGATTTCAAACTGTAGTAGACTCCGATTGCCAGAAACAGAACAGCCACGTACTCTTGAATGGTCTAGAACGAAAGCAGTTGTATTCCCCACAGTTAGAATTCTCTCGGTTTGTTTTCGCATTTAGTAAGCGTACCGCCGAGTTCATTTTGATCCGTTGTTTGTCTTATACTTTTCAATTACAATAATAATCAAGTACAAGCATTTCCAGACACACAACGCACACCACAAATCAGCTTTCCAAAAACAAAAAAAAGAGATTATCTCATAAGCATGATGTACTGGAAAAAAAGGATGTGTTTATTGAACATGCAATCGAAAAACATAGAATCTCATGGACACCAACAGAAAAAAAAAACCCCCCCGTCATGGTCTAGTTGTTGGATGAGGGGAATATGAAGGCAATGATCGAGTAGTGCTCTGAGGTCTTGTGATTTCAACCATGGAGGGTCTCGGGACATACTCTGGCAAGACCTCATCTTGATGAGCTCCTCCTTCATCCTCATTCCTTGAGTTTGTTGATGATACTTGAGGAGCACCCACAGATCGATGCGATACCCGGCGGGCCCGTTCCCAATGAATCGTTACTGAATCCTCGGCGGACTCAATTCCAAACAACCCATCAACCATTCGATCCATAATCCGGTAGTGCCGCCGCCGGCCGGTTCTCATTCGTTTCCAGATCCAATGAAGTAGTACTTGCAATAGTATCAACCCGGCTATTGAGCCTACAACAATCAAGGCATACTTTTGCGTCTAAAAATGTTTGATGAGTGGTTTGCAGATGCATGCCAACATTTGGCTCTTACTTCTTCTGCTGCCGATGATTGGGACTGAGTGGTGCTCACGGCGCCTTCCACTTCCGTTGCATTCATAGAGTTAAAAGAGACAGAACTGAAACTCTATTGTTCACGATAAGAGTCTGAAAAAATTTCCAAATAATAATGGTGAACAAGCCAAAAACAGGAAATCACAACAAATAAAGTAAAAAAAAAATGCTGTGTCTGGACACAAATACCAAACAGAGTGGTGTCTTGTGAGAGACTCTTGTTTTACAGAGAAAAACCGAGTGTTTATTTTATCCACAATAGTGGACAAGCGAATATGAGGCACAACAAGTCTTTGGGTGTAGCAGGGACAGGCACAATCATCCTGAGCGTGTTTGTGAGTCGTAAGGCGGTGGGGAAGTGTGAGACGCATCGGCACTTTCAGAGACAAGCCAACCGACATTGTACACTGGCAGCGCTTCATCGGCCGTTCGTATTTGCGGTCGATTCAATGAGTTTGAAGGATTTGAATCGTGAAATAAAGAAGACGATGAAGACGAAGACGAGGATGAAGCAGCCAACCTGCCGGTAGTCCGGCGCAGTCTGCGGCCGCCGACGGACCATTGAATCAGACTCGAATCATCAGTTTCGACACCGAGTATCCGGTCGACTATCCGGTTGATTGCTTCCTGTTGGTGGAGGTAGTAGCGCTTGTAAAGACATGTAATGAGGCTTTTCATAAGAATGAGGGCAAGAACGGCAGCCACGACAACGACCCAGATGTACTTCAAGAACTAAAGTAATTTTTTGGAACGTTAGGAGCTAGTGCAATGGCTTGGCAGACATGTACCGGGTCGTCGCGTTGGGTGGCTGTGTCTGACTCTGTTATCGCCGCGCTGACAGCCGTGTCATTCATTAACAATTTTAAATTGGAAGGACTTCTGTGCGCGCTGCTTCTCTGACTTGACAGAGACACGCAAGGAATATATTCAAATACAAAGTTACAAACAAAGTTACAAACAAAGTTAAAAAGAGTCCATCAGAACAACACAACAACAACACAACACAACACAATAAGTTAATCGACATCGACATTGGCAGCGCCGTCGTACGCCGGCGGCATCGAGCGCACAGAGCGGCTCCGCGACCGTTGCGCTTCACCGTCGACGGCGGTGCGGCCGCGGCTGCGCTCGGGCGACGCGTCGCGGCGACTGACGAGGCTGACGAGGAAGGGCTGGAGTTCTTCTTCGTGGTGTTGTTCGAGGTCTTGTTCGAGCGAGTCGAGTTCTTCGACTTCCAGCGAATCACCGACCGAGTCGAGTCCGCCCGCAGAGTACCGCGGCAGCGTCGTTGCGCAGCTGCGCGACCGCGCCAGCGCCACGTCTTCGCCGCCGGACGCAACAGCCACGCGCTGCAGCGCCGCGTCCACCTCCGAGCTCGTCACGCTCGCGCCGTCGTCCCACGCCGCTTCGCCATCCCGCGCCCGTGCGGGATGCCCGTTGACTGCCCGCAGCAACAGCAAGCCGCGGCGGTGGCGCTCGACCTCCTGCTGGAACTCTTCGTCCTGCAGCCGCTGCCGGTGCTCAAACAGCCGTTTGCGATGCCGCCGGAAGAACAGGGGGCACACGCATTTGAAGAAAAAGTAGAATCCAACTGTCGCCAGAATAATGTAGAAGAAGATCAAGTCGCCGCCTGGACTGTACTCAGACGGCATGACGGTGTGTTTTCTATTTTCGGCTGCGATGGAATTTCATTGAACCCAAAAAACAAAAGCAAAAAAGAAGGAAAACATAAGAACCCATTCAAGGCATGAAACATTAAGCTCCAATGCGTCCTAATATGATGCGATCCATCATGCTCAACGCGTCCCAAAACGAAAAAGGATAACGGGAAATAGATTGTCGCGTCTTTCGATACCAGAGCACGACAAGTATAACTTGGTCCTTCCATGTTAAGGAGCTTAGAATCATGTTGTACGTGGTTGGGTCAAGTTGACATGCGCATTGAAGCGCCGCGTCGACTCCGAATTGTATTAGCATTGGAGTTGTGTTTGTTGAAAGGAAGTCAAAACCGGCGATGAAGGGGGCTGCATCCTTGGGTTTCCCGAGCTTATTGCGATGGATATTATAAGAAAGAGGTTGAGGGAGTGAAGCAACATGTACTTTATTTTCCAAATTTGAACACCGCAGCCATCACGCAAAAAAAAAAAAAATCACTGTTTCTTCTTTTCCAACAAAAGCTTTGGCTTGAGATACGCATAATACACAAGCGCAGCAATCCCAACAGTCGCAGCAATACTCAGGAAAATATATCCAATGAAAACAGGTCGCGGAACAGCCGACATGAGTTTTGAAACAGTTGGAAGATCCTTTTCCTTGACTGGACGCACGTTCCCACCATTTGCTGCCGCATTCTTGTTTGCAATAATCGGTCGAGGTGGTGGAGGTCCCTTTTCAGCGTTCGCAGCATTGTTTTGAGGGATTGTTCCTGGATCGCTGGTTCCATCGGGTTGCGCCAGCCAAGCATCCTGGAGAGTTCCTTCGAATGTATGACCAGCGAACCATCTTTTTTTTGGAATGGTTGTCAGCGTATGCTATGATCATGCAATAGCAAAAAAACAAAGTAAATACCTGACTGGCCCATGAATCATGATAACACTATTCTCCACAGCCATCACCCAATGATCCCTCAACGGATAAACCGTACCCCCCAAAAAGAACCCATCCATCGCATGGAACAAGAAATTCCAATGCGTCATCAAATGAATATGCCCCTCCTCCACTTTCCCCCAGAACGAGAAAGTAAGCGGGAAATAAATGGTCTTTTCTTTCGACATGGGGACTCTGCAGCTGTACGCTGCCTTCATGGCGAGAGAGTTGGATATCATGGAGTACATTTTGGGGTCGAGCGCCCATACGCATTGGAGGAGGGCGTCCATTCCGTAAGGGAGTTGGAGTGGGGTGTTTGTGTCGGCGCAGTGGAGGGGTTCGTATTCGGTTTCGGAGATGCTGCCGTTCGGGTGGATGATGGGGCAGTCGATTGACACTAGATCGCCCATGTTGAATGCTGTGGGGATCACAAAAAAGATATGGTAGAGGGGGTTTTAGATCATCCTTAAAAATCAGATCTTTGGCGTAATAAGATCTCTTACGGATATGTTGGTTTGGTGCCTGGACGGCATTCTGTGCAAACGTCGTTGAAGCGGCGAAAAGGGCGAGCAAAACTGTTGATTTCCACATAACAAAAAAAAATAGTAGTAAATAGTCCAATGTAAAATAAATTAATTCTTAATAGTGGAAAGTCTGTATACATCTTTTTGACTCGGTAACTTCAAAGAAATCTATTTTGTTCTTTAAAATGGCTTGATTGAGCTTCCTATGCTCATTCTTTTCTCTCAGGATTTAATTAATGAGTTTGGTTTGATAAAGAAGTTGTAACGCCAAAGTCATCGAGATTACCGTGGTGGTTACAGTCTATTTTATGAATTTATATACAGCTAATATCCTGTTGATCATCATCCGAAATCGTCTAGTGGCTAAGATTCCGCCCTCTCACGGCGGCGACCGGGGTTCAATTCCCCGTTTCGGAGCTTTACTTTTTCTGTCGTGTCCGTTTCAAGATAGAATCTATCTTAAAGTTTTCCTCTCTTCCATGGCCACAATAGAGTTTCAGTTTTTGATTATACATCTCAGGTCTTGTTTTCGTTGTCGGCTCCTGAAATTTACCCCCTGGTATCCACAAAAGGGGTCCTAACAGGTATAAAACCGTACAAGTGTAATAACAAAGCAAGTCCAATCCCAAACAATGCTACCTACTCTTTTCCTTCTCGCTATTTTCCTTGTTTCACCGACCTTGTCTCAAGATGTCAATCGTTCAAGGTTTGCGAAACCCCATTGAAAAAAAAAACCGACACAGTGTCACTGAACGCTTCAATGAAATCTAGCACCAACTTTTTTGGGTGGGCTCCACTTCAGAATTCTCCAGCTCCAGCCATGCCAGAATGGACCACATACTTCAAGCAGTTTGTGGGAAAAGTTGTGGTTCCCACAGAAGACATCAAGTCATGCACAGGCTCATTTACGAACGTTTGGGGTGCGTCTTTCGATGATGGTCCCTCTTCTGCTACCGCCACAGTTCTGAAATGTAAAGCTTGTATTTTTTTTTCCGTTTATTCCTAAAGAGTTTCTTTAACTCAAAGTGTATAAAACAGACTTTGGCAACGTCAACATGAAAGCAACATTCTGGGTCATTGGTTCCAACATTCAAGATTATCCCGACGTTCTTCGCGAGACGTATCAAGCTGGTCACGAAATTGGAATTCATACGTGGTCTCACGCCGACTTGGTGACTTTGAGTGATGATCAAGTTATTTCTGAGCTTGTGTATGGGGCGAAAGCGATTCATCAAGTTCTTGGAGTTGTCCTTCCTTTTTCCGGCCACCATGTGAGGAGTAATTTATCTTTATTCTTGCAGCGCCTGACATTTATAAATTGTTTTTTTTTTGTTACAGACGGGTCCATTGATGATCGCGTTCGAGGTCTTGCTGCTTTGGTTGGCCTTTCTGCTGTCACTTGGGCCGTTGATTCTGAAGACTGGAGATATGTTGGAACAGGAAACATGGACCAAGTGCCAAGAGCTTTCCAGTCTTGGATGGATCAAGGAGTAACGATGCCTATTTCTTTGGAGCATGACTTGTTTCTGTAAGTTTTCTTTTCCAAAAAACTTGGGTTTATTATTATCAACTTAAAATCATTTCAGTGAGACCGCAACTGTTGTTGGTGAAAACCTTGATATTCTGATCAGAAATGGGCGCGTTGTGAAACCACTTTCGGAATGCATTGGTGTCGCAGCATATGAGAACCCTATCTTGGAATCATTTTTTAATTCTGGCATTTTCTTTTGATATTCTTGATATTCTTGGATAGTATGGATGATTATATAAAAAAACAACAGTTTTGCTGCTCCCTTTTCCTTTCTTTTTTGGTGATTTTTCTTCATGTCTTCCACTGAAGATGATGTTCTCGACGTGTTTGAGGCGGTGAGGACGGCAAAACCACTCTGAGGGGCGCCCAACAACTCAAAACAGTTTTGAAAATCGCTTGCTAGGGATTGGGATGTGTATTTGAAGAGCCTCAGTTTGGTGAGTTTACCAAAATGGCATCAATACATAGTAGTACGACCTGACATGATTCAAGCTGTTGGAAGCCCTGGCTCGATTTACTCTCACGAATTCGATACGTCTCTTGTCTCTCGGTTCCCGCAGTTGGCCTCAAAGGCGCACCACTCGTTCAAGCTGATTGTACCAACTCCCGCCCAAGACGCCTCTACTCCTCTAATGGCTCATCATATTTGGCAAGCTGCATTCGCATTATGTCGATCGACTGCGGCTGGAACTGTCAATGTTAAAGACTTGACTGTAATTGAACTTGGTGCTGGTGTCGGATTGTGTGGATTGGTGGCTGGTGCCTGTGGTGCCCAGCGTGTTATTTCCACGGATTATCCAGATGAAGGAATCATTAAAGCTCTGGAATTGAACTATGAAAAAGTGTTTGGGGATGGGTTTAGGTACGCGGCGAGAGGCAATAGTTATGATGGAATATGGTGGGATGTCTTGGGGCATGCTTGGGGAAACAAGGACTCTTTGAATAAGATTATAAGGTATGGGCGCAATTCATATTTGAATCAATGTGTTATTTAAATACTGGGCTGCCTTGATCATAGCCGGATAACTTCACCGGTTGTAATTTTCATGGCTGATTTACTGTGGATTCCAACGGCACACATGGACCTTTTATCAGATGTATTTGCTCTCCTTTCTCTGGATCATGGTTCTGCTGGTGGCCAATCTAAGGCTCACATTGCAGCCGGTCTCCACACTTCAAGGGAAACAATAGATGCCTTCTTTCGAAAAGCGCGTGAATCATTTGGATTTACTGTCAAAAAGATTGGGGAAGTCAAAATTGGGCCGATGGGCCTCGAAGATGGGCTATTTCACATTGCTGAAGAAGTATCGGAGGAACGAAGGTCCTTGGAACGCAGTGATCCAACTGAAAGAAAGAAGTGGGTTTTAATGTACGAAATGTGGTTATAATAAGAAAAATCTGTGTTGGTTGTAGTTTCGAAAAAAAAGTCATTTCATGGTTGTGGTGTCATTCAGAAGCGATAACGAATTTTGGGGATTGAAATTCATCCGAAAATCAAAGCATCTCTTCGCATCGCAATGGCTACGTGAGTACCACACACTGCTGTCTCTTTATAATATTTCTGCGATCTCTTTGATCTCCCTGGTGGTTCCCGAACTTGGGATCGTGCTGGCAATACCTTGTTGGTGCTAACCACGTTTTTTTTTGTACAAAAACCTATGATAGCGCTGATATTGGACTTATTGGATTGGCCGTTATGGTATAGTTTACTTTTCATTATTCGAATTTAACTCAGGTAGCTGATCGTGACTCCTTATCATAGGGTCAAAACCTTATCTTGAACATGAACGACCACGGATTCACTGTAAGTTACCCTGGTGTAAAACTGCAAAAGCGCAATTAATCTAAATGCTTCATGAATCTATAGGTCTGTGCTTTCAACCGAACTGTCGAGAAGGTTGACCAGTTCTTGGCCAACGAAGCTAAGGGTGAGCCGTTTTTTTTCCGCCTGTCAACAATTTGAAATTAACGGGTAAAGCAAACCAGGAACCAAGATCATTGGAGCCCGCTCTATTCAGGACTTGTGCTCCAAGCTCAAGACCCCAAGAAAGATTATGCTCTTGGTTAAGGCTGGATCTGCAGTCGACGACTTCATTGCCCAAATCCTTCCATTCCTCGAGAAGGGTGACATTATCATTGACGGTGGAAACTCTCACTTCCCAGACTCTATTCGTCGTGTGAAGGAACTTGAAGCCAAGGGTTTCTTGTTTGTTGGAGCCGGTGTTTCTGGAGGTGAAGAAGGTGCCCGTTACGGTCCTTCTTTGATGCCAGGAGGTTCTCCAGCTGCATGGTGTGTTACTCTCGTCCTGAAACTATCTTGATTTGAATTATTGACTCTTTTTTAATAAAAGGCCACACATTCAGCCAATTTTCCAAGCTATTGCTGCCAAGACTGCAAGCGGTGAAGCTTGTTGCGACTGGGTCGGTGAAGGAGGCTCTGGGCACTACGTCAAGATGGTCCACAACGGTATTGAATACGGTGACATGCAAATTATCTGTGAAGCCTACCAATTGTTGAAGGATGTCGTTGGATTGAACCATGACGAAATGTCCGCTGTCTTTGACAAGTGGAACCAAGGAGAGCTTGACTCTTTCTTGATTGAAATTACTCGTGACATCTTGAAGTTCAAGGATGAAGATGGAAAGCCATTGGTTGAGAAGATCCGTGACACTGCTGGACAGAAGGGAACTGGAAAATGGTGATTACAGATACTTCTACCGTCCGTTATTTTTCTCATAGTTTTGTTACAGGACTGCTATCTCTGCTTTGGACTTGGGTATCCCAGTTACTTTGATTGGAGAGGCCGTGTTTGCTCGTTGTCTTTCTGCCTTGAAGGATGAGCGTGTTGCCGCCAGCAAGATTCTTGAAGGCCCAGCGAACACCAAGTTCACTGGTGACAAGGAAGCTATGATCGAAGACATTCGCCAAGCCATGTATGCCGCCAAGATCATCTCCTACGCCCAAGGATTCATGGAGTTGCGTGAGGCTGCTAAGGCTGAAGGCTGGAACTTGAACTACGGTGGTATTGCTCTCATGTGGAGAGGAGGATGCATTATCCGCTCCCGTTTCTTGGGAGACATCACCAACGCCTTCAAGTCTAACCCAGGACTCCAAAACTTGCTCTTGGACCCATTCTTCACCCAAGTTATCCACCGCTGTGTTCCATCTTTCCGTCGTGTTGTTTCCCACTCTGTCCTTTTGGGAGTCCCAGTGCCAGCCTTCTCTACTGCCCTGAGCTTCTACGACGGTTACCGCAGTGCCAGAGTTCCAGCCAACTTGCTCCAAGCCCAACGTGACTACTTTGGTGCCCACACATACCAGCTTGAATCTGCCGGTGAGAAGGGAGAGTGGATCCACACCAACTGGACTGGTCGTGGTGGTCGCGTTGCTTCCTCCACTTACCAGGCTTAAGTCTATAATTTGGGCTATTCATTCTTTCCTCGTTTTTATTGTTTCGAACACAAGATTTGTTTTTGCACCAGAGCAATAAAAACCTATATGCGCTAGTTTTGATTTCCAGTAATTGTCATCTGCAATGCTTTGAGAATTATATCAGGTGCCTTTCGCTTGGTCCTTCTTTTGGAACTGCTTGGGTTATTCATTCACTCTGCTTGGATGCTTCGCATTTCCTATAAAAGCCAGAGGCAAAACAGACACTTACCTCATTCAACTCAATACGTCTGGAATTCTTTCCTCTCTCTCCTCATTTCTCCGCCATCCTCAAGGATACTGTTGACACCGTTTATGACTGAATTCGGACCAAAATTTCCCCTTCCTCGTTCCATCTCAGAGATAGATACAACCTATCCCTGACATGTAACTTGGATTTGGAAATTTTGGTCTCTTCCAGCTAAATGATAGTACCATGTCCCTGTTTACCTCCTTAACTCTTCCCGGTGTGTGTGAGAATAAACTGACAGTCATGTACTCGTAACATCATCTTTAACATTATCCGACATCATCGCGTTATGGAAGTTCGACGGGGTCAAAGAATTGTGGCGGGTCATCTCTTCTCAAAGTGAAAAATCGAACATCATGCCAATCCTCACTGCAAGCGTTTACTACAGCGACAAAGGATGTATCACTCCAGTTTACATTGAATACTCGCTCCCAAACAATGCCGACTGTACTCCTGTAGCAACAGCGCCAGCCTGCGAGTCTTCCAAACAATATAGCAACCTGTTCGTTCAGACCTCATGCGTTGATGATATCTCCACCTTCGGAAACAAGTATTTCGGTTCGAATACGCCGCAAGTGCAGGCTCTTGGCGGTGACCGTGGCTGCCAAAGTGCTGCAAGTCCTTCTTTTGGAGACCAGTTCCCACTCGAAACTTGCGTTCCTGCTGGAAACTCCTCTTCAACAACACTCTCACAGACAGTGTTCCTGAACACGTTAAATGGAACACTCTTTTGGACATCGTTTGCCGATGCCAACTGCCAAACTGCTCAAAACTATGGCTATTTCGGGACTGTGGGTTCGCCCTCTTGTAATAAGGAAGTCGATCAGCAGACTGCCCTCTTGAATTACAACGGGTTGTTTCTATACACTGCGTATTCTGGGTCTGACTGCAAAACGCCGGCAAAAGTGTCGTCACAAGCGGCATTTAGCAACTGCAGCGACACTTCAATTTGCGTGCAATCGAAGGGCGACCTGGAGTACTATACTAACGTTTGCTCGAGCGTGGATACGTCAGAGTCGCGTGCCGAAGCTCTCTTCAACTCAAAGTACTTTGCCTTGCACGGTTTTTATGACTTTGGGTGTGTTCTACCAAAACCAGTTGTCTATATGCTATTGGATACTTGTGTGAACTCTTCTCCGAGTTCAACCGTAGGATCCATGAAGAGCGGATTATCCACAGACGGACACACAATAACAATAACGTATTGGAGCCGACCAGCGTGTCAAGGAACACTGGTGCAAACCGACGTATTTCCCACAGATGGCACCTGTACAACAAACGGCCGTGTTTTCTTGATGAGCACCACTGGCAAGGCCACCAGTAATAATGTTGGCGTTATTGTTGGTGGGGTGGCGGCTGGACTTTTTCTCATTCTGGCTGGTGCCTTTTTCTACTTCAAAAGAAACAAAGCCAAAGCAGGCAAGAATAGAACGCTGGCTACTCAAGACACTGTTGAACCAACGGCGGAAGGTGGCCAATGGCTGTCCGTAGATGTAGTTCCTCCCCCGCGAGAGCAACCCACCGTTGCTACTGCTGTAACTGAAAAGTCTGGATTGTTTGACGTGCTTCGAGATGCTACGTCTTCTATGCGTTCCTCGTTTTCTGGCGTTTCTCCAGATGGAAGTGTCTCTCCTCAGAACATGGTTAGCTCAATGGGGGGATCTGCTCTTGCTTCGAAACCAACAGGATCTTCAGCATCTACAAATAACGATAAAGAGTATGCACTTTTTGGCGATTTGTGTCTACCCTCATTACCGTATCAATGGTCAGTCGAAGAAACCTCTCAATGGCTGGCAAGTAACGAAGCTACTCCCGCCATCATTCAGTATATCAAAGGTAAGAGTTGAAATCAATTTCATCATGTTCTGAAGATACAACCCAGAACAAGACATTGATGGCCGTGCATTGCTTTTGATGAGTGCCGATGACTTGAAATTTGGGACGGCCGGTGCTCGCATTCGTTTTGCAGAAGCTTTGTCATCATTAAGAAGCATTAATTCTTCGAGACTTGCGGCAACGGAAGCCGCGTTGCCACCACCTTCTTATGCGTAACATTGTTTGAAGTGATACTAAGTACGAGTGATAAATAAATGGAATTCCAGTTAATATTCTCGCTCAAGCTCTTTGCAAGAAAGTTTTGGGTGCATCTACAAAAAGATGTTCCGGCTCGCTCCCTATTCTCGCTGACGAAGTTTTGCCTGGATCCAGCACCACCATGACAATTAATCCACCTGTTGCTGGACCGCCAAAAGGACCACCAGCTTGTTATGCCCCATTCAACGCCACTCAGTAGTACCTGGCAGGTATGACTGCTGAGTACAAGGGATACAACTTCGTTGTTGCATATTACCCAGCCTTGGGAACAACTACAGACCCCCCCCATCTTCTGGTTGGACTCAGCAGGGTCTTTGTAAGGCTACTGCTTCTGCGACGACATCTACAACGGCCGCTCCCAAAACGACCACTACCACGACCACTGGGTCTTCAACAACCACAACCGCCAATCCAAAAACAACAACGACTACTACTACCACCACTTCAATCTCTTCAACAACAAAAACAGCTTCAATTGCGACAACCGCCTCTACTACAACTACGACAACTACAACAACTCCTGTGGTTACTCCAATTGATGACTGTTACCCAGTTTGGAGCGCCAGCATACCATCGTATATTGGTGGTGAAAAAGTTTCGTTAAACGGTGTGAACTATGTCGCCAAATGGTGGGCCGACAAGACAAACGTTCCAGGTTCTGGAGATCCATGGAACAAGGTTGGAACCTGCGGAAAAGAACCTGCAACTACCACTACTACTACTACCAATCCTATCACCACGTCTAACCCAACGAGTACTACAACTACCACAACTACCACAACAGTTGCAGCTCAAACAACTTCCTCCGGTTCGTCTACAGTTGTCAACGGTGCCATTTGCGCCACTCACGGTGCTTGGGCCTGTAACTATACCTGCATCTGTAACTATATCTCAACAACCCAGCTTGGTTGGCAATGTACTGCCCCATCCACTGGATGTTAAGATATCCATACATGATCCATACGCGAACTATGTATGCCCTGCTTACAATAATTACTACAAATAAATGATTTACTGTTAGTTTCAAAAAAGAAAGACCAAACCAATTTTGAATACCATACTTATCTACTCAACACAGAATCAATTATAAAAGAATGCCCCTTATTATTTGCGAAAACACATGCGAACCAATTTTCAGATCAGAAAAGTCTTTAAAACCAGCCGCTTTTCCCCCTTGAATCATCACAAAACCATCTCAAAAGATAGAATCTTCAGCGATGGCTCCTCATTCCCCCTGCCTTCTCACGGCCAGAACTCGGTTATCCAGTCCTTGCGTTCAAGTACTCAACTTCATCAAGCTCCTGTCCGACTTCTGCCAAATCTCACATCTTTCATTGGCTTCTGATCATCTGATGCGATTCTTATTCAAGAAACTCAAGAAATTCAAGAACACACAGTGACCAGAAGGTCTCGATTATTATTTAATCAACTGACAACTGAAATTGCCAGGTCCGCACGCGCCCTACACTATGCCGGTAATAATCGTAAGTTTGTATATTTGGATACTGAGTGTTTATTTTGTTGTTTGTTCGAACGACTTTGGGTCTTTCTTTTGAAACAATCCGTATTTCACACACGATTTCACACTCAATCAAGAACAGGCAGACAAAATGTCGTCGACAAGTTTTGGTACAGTTTTGGTAGCAGGTCCGACGCGATGCTCTGAAAATGCTTCACTGACGGCTGTTTCTTCGAAGTTTAATTCAATTGTAACCGCGCCTTTTGGCACCTCTCCAACAAAACCAGCAGCAGGATATACAAGTCCACTTGTACCAATTGAGACAAACAAATCAGCAGACTTTAAAGCTTGCCTAATTTTCCCCATCCACAGCGGCATCTCTCCAAACCAAACTACACGGGGCCGCAATGTACCCAAGCTTCTACAGCAGTCGCAGCGAGAATCTTCCAAAACAGGCCCATACCATGAAAAGACTTGTTGAGTCTTGACACATTGGACCTTGCAAATTTCGCCATGCATGTGTACAAGATTCTCCGACCCAGCACGTTCATGCAAATCATCAATATTCTGGGTAACAAGTAAGAATCGCACACCGCGTACTTTCAGTTCAGCCTCCAGTTCGGCAAGCGCTTCGTGGGCAACATTGGGTTCGACTTCCAATACTTTGGCACGACGCCAATTGTAAAAGCGCTGAACCATCGCGGGATCCCTTTCAAAGGCTTCAGGCGTTGCAAGCTCTTCAGGGCGATGTGTTTCCCAAAGACCACCCGCATCACGGAATGTATTGATACCCGATTCTTTTGAGATGCCGGCACCAGTGAGGATAACAACGTTGGTGAAGCGAGGGTACTCTCGTTCGGGAGGGGATTGATCCATTTTCAAAAATTCGAGCGGTGGTTCTGACGAGGAGGAGGAAGAAGTGGGAGCAGTATTCTGGTATTGAAGGGCTATTGGATGACTTTCACCAAACCTGCCCCAATGAAGAGCGTCGAGGATTGGAAGGCTCTCGTTACAGATAATATAATCTGCGCATTCGTAGCAGTAAATGGAAAGATCGGCAAAGGAAGCAGCGATAGGATGCATTGTTTCCTCGTGGTGAGCAATCAAATGGCTGGACATGTATCGCGAACAGCCGATGAAGCTACAGTGCAAACAAATCCAGTTTTCATTCGATCGGGTTTCGCAGGTGTCCGCTTGGCAGTGGTTCTCCTTGGCTGTTTGTTGATTGCGTGGTTAAGTTGTTTGCCACCACACACTGTACAATGCTGGTGCAATACCGAGTTCAAGAAGTGCATTTAGCTCTCGATTATCCATACGCTTGATTCCTCCGCTTTTGACGTGCGGACAGTCGGTTTTTGGGTAAACAGCAAATCCCTCATTTGTGGATCCAACAATGATTTCCAACTCTTGTATTTTTGACATAAATAAATAACAACTTATATATTTATCCGAATAAAGAAAACTCGGGTGCATACTGATCCAAATACGTATGCTCTGGGATCAGCAACTCTCGCCAATCGGTAACTTCATCAAGACTATCTCGACGGCCGCCATTAAAAGCTTGAATTGCCTTCATTGTAGCATACGTCCAACCCCGAGCAGCAGTGACGTTTGAATAGCCACCGCCACCCAAGAGTAGAACGGGAATGCTCGCTCCACTCGTAATAACCTGGTTCAAGAGAATCTCAACACAATCCCCAATGGCAAAGGTATCCAGTTTCCATCCATTCGGGACCAAAGGGTCGCCTCTGCAACCGTCAAGCCCGCATTGAAGGACGATCGCGTTAGGCGAGGGATAATTTCTGGTGAGAACTTGAGTCAGCTGGAAAGAGAAGGCGGCAAGAAATTCGGCAGTGGATGTATCTGGAGCAAGTGGGATATTAAGAGCATGATTTTTTCCGCAGCCGGATCCTGTATCGATAGATGACCCCGTCCCTAAAATGATATGCTGATTTAATTTCTTATTCGAGTATAATAGGCGCTGCATACCTGGAAAGAACCCAGGTTCAAAAATATGAAAGGACATTCGATAAACATTGGAGCTGTACTCAAATGCGCTTTCTACCCCGTCGCCATGATGAACATCTGCATTTTTTTTAAGTGAGAATGGTTTACCGAAGCAAAATTGAACCCACCCAGATCGATGTACAAAACGTTTTCCAAGCCACCTCTATGTAACTCCATGATTCCCAAAACAATATCATTCACGTAACAGAATCCACTGGCTAGATTATATTGCGCATGATGCCGTCCTCCATCCCAATATATTGCCACAGAACAGGATCCATCCACCAGGCTTCGTGCAGCAGCCAGCGTTCCGCCCGCAACGTATTTAACATAATCAGATAATCCCATGAAGACTGGACAGTCACTATTGTTGTCGTTTTCCTAGTTTTAATGACGTGTAGAATATTTCAGTCACAGTCCAAACCCACTGAAGCAGCCCGAACTCTTCCAAAAAATCCAAGTCGTCCTTTGCCTCAGAATCAATTTTCTTTTCGGCAGTCAAAAGCGCCCGTACGAACTGCGTGGGACAGTCTTGGTGTTAGTTTGCAGCAACACTTCGCCTGCCGAAACCGACGCCCACCTCGCTTGAGTGAAAATTCTCCAGATCTTCAGCGCTTGCAGCACTTGGCTCAATCAAGCTGAAAGGACCTGTGTGAAACAACACTTCTTTGAAAACCCAAAAGAAATATTACCGCATCTTTTGTCCTAACAAAAACGCATCGAGAATCATTGAATTAACCATGCGCGAACGCATTATATTGGAGGGAAGACGATTCGCTGCTGCTACAGCAGCTGCCGAATAAACGAATCCAACTGATGCAGCTTGCTTCATTTTATTCCGAAGTAAAAAAAATAGTTTCAAAATGAGCAAGACAGCCCAAGTCCAAGCGCAGGTCAACGAGACTATTGGCGTCATGCAAGGTAGCGTAATACAGCTGCTGCTTGTTCTGGATGGAAGAGAATGATTGGGGCAGGGCTGGGGGCAAGGGAAGGTTGACTAACTATTTCACCAATTTAGACAACATCCACAAGGTCATGCAACGAGGAGAAGCCATTGAAACTCTCAATGAGAGATCAGGTAATGCCCTCTTACTTAGGCAACTAGTTTGGGATCAATGGGAGGTTATCGTGTGTCTTGATTGGTGGGACAAGGGGGTGTGCCCTTAATTTGCATTTACTGTAACAATATGATCACGCACATTGCAATCGATTCGAATCACAAAGTAGAACAGTACAATATGGAGGATTGTTGGTTTGGTTGTACATCAACGAATGAATCCCCTTATATAACATGAAACAGCCCAAACCCTGTTTTCATCCCATCAGAAGAACCAAAACAAAAAGTTGCCTATTTCTAACCTAAAAACTTTTTTGCCATTAGAAAACCTTGCTTCCTCTGCTGAAACTTTCAAAACCAAGTCTAAGGATGTTCGTATGAAAATGTTCTGGCAAGATACCAAAACGCGTTTGATGCTTGGAGGAATCGCTCTTGTCGTCATTGGATTGATCATTGGAATCACTGTCTGGGCCACTGGCGTCCACAACGTTGGAAACAACGGTGAAAAACTCGGATCACCCGCCCCGAAGTAATGGAATAGTGGAACGATGGCTGTTGTATTCCTTGTTTCTTTTTTGTTCGGGAGGGCACAGTACATTGTTTGTTAAACCCTCTTGTTACCACCTCCATGTTCACACAATATTTCTCCCATGAACCTCTTTTTTTGTGCAGTATCAACCCAACCGAAATATAAATCAACTTCTCATAAACAATCTCAATTTTTTATTGGTATTTTAGTTTATCTAGAAAGAGAGGGAGTGACGAAACCCAGAATCCTCCTAGAGGAAGTTTCCGAATAATGATATAATGATACTTTTCAAATGGTCAGAACACTAAAGATAAAAAACAGGGAAGGAAATACACTTCCATCATCACAGACAACCGCCAGCCATAACTTAATGATACACTCCAACTCGAAGAGTGGCGAGCAAGGAGGGACGAGAATAAAGGAGAGAAAAACAGAGAGGGGAGTTGTTATTATACAAGGGTAGGAGGTGATAAAACAAAAAGAGTTGCAAGCGCAATGAACATCCGTCAGAACAATTAGATAGCACGGACTCGTTTACGAGGCGATGACTCCATCGAGGTAGCTTCAGCCGCGGATCCAATAACTGAACATGGCATGTTGTTCTTGGAAAGACCGGTAACATCTTGAACCAAAAGTTCAGCCGAGTTGATAGCAGGGGCAACAGCTGCAACACCAGCACTGACGGACTCCAAGCCCAACAACTCATAAATCTTCTTCGCCGACTCTGGAAACGAAAAGAAGATAAATAATAATGTCTGAATGCAAACAAATACAAACCTTCATCCAAAAAGACACTTCCATCCACAACATTATTCACACCAAATGAAGCATCATCAATTTCGTCATCGTCACCATCATCACCCTCTTCCTCTTCAACTGCAATATTACTTTCACACTGGATTTCCTCATGATCGCTTTCTTCTACTTCTTCATATTCTTCATCCAAATCGTCACTATCTCCCTGCCATAACCTCTTTGTACCAGTTGGACTCACTACCTTAATCGATTTTGCCGATGCACTCACTGCGCAACTGCTTCCAGAACAACTGCCAACTCCTCCATTACTCAAAATACTATCAACATCACCGCCACTGTACATCGCTGCTTCAACACCACCTGCCCGCAACAAGTCCGCATATTCCAAAGCATCATAAATAGTAAAGTCAGAGGAATCCATGGAATCACTTTCATAGGATACGGTTCCAGGGTTTCCACAATCTTCTTCAGAGTCATTTCCGTCTGCTTCATGCATGGCTGCTTCGACAGCTTCATGTAATGATGCTGATTGTGGAGGCGGTAACGAATCCTGATATTGTTGATGAAGCTGCTGTTGTTGGGCAATTCGGTCTTGTTGTTGTTGCAAAATTGCGGGGTTGGTGTAGTTTCGAGTAATGAATGTAGAGAGACTTCGAATTCCTTTCGAGAAGAGCCTTTTGGACTGTCATTTGCGGGGGTATAGGGTACAAAGGTGAGGATGGTTCCAAATGTCACATTGTGGTTAAGACTCACTCCGCACTTCTGATCCCGTCGCCTCAAGAAGAACCCGCCATTTTCAAGCACAACTCGGAGATCCTCTGTTATACAATTTACGTATTTTTTTTGAAGGGGTTGAAGGATTTTAGTTTTTTTGCCCTCTGTTACTTGAAGTTCTCCCAAAGCCGCTTGTCCATCAGCAAACCCCTTCAAAGCCGAGAAAAGTTACCTTTAGAGACTTTGATTCCATCAGTCAGCTGGTGATCGGCGAACATGATGACCTTGTGTTCCATTGACGTTAATATAAACAAGTTGCCACCCAACAGACACACACACACCTGCTCATGCAGCGATAGACCCGTGAGCGTCTTGAGCCCAAGTTTCAAGTCCGCGATCTAACAAAACCAATCGAGCCGTATCAGCCGACTTCTCGTCTTATTTTGCTATTCTTGTCTTTTTACCGTCCAACTAGCAGCCATCCTGGACCCTACTCTGACACCAACCGTCTCACCAATCTCCGCGTCCTCTCTCTGCACTGGAACAACTACGCCGGACGAGCGGCTATCGCGCGGTGAAGAAAACGGGGACGGGGAAGGAGAAAGCGAGGCTTCGGTGCAGCAGTGGTGGTCCATTTTTGAGAAAGGATTCTAAAATTCAGGCCACCACTGGAAAACTTCGATTAATACCCAGGAACCAATTAACTGGATTATTTATTTATTATATATATTTCACTCGCGAGGTGGTGGTATTCCAAGTAACCCCTTCCATTGGATGATCTTGCCCATCCGCTTCACAGACCCAAAGTACACGGCTTTCGCCAGCCCCACTGCCGCGATGGAAACAATGGGGAAAATCCACGGCATCGTGTCGATTCCGTTCGGTAAATTCATTCCGAGAAGACCTGCAACTAAAGCTGCACTGCTGATGGCGGCAGTTGCCAGGTTTGCTTGCAGGTCAAACACAATCAACTGGTTTCGCGTGTTGTCGAGTGTAATTCCAATCATGTGTTGCGTGGTTTGCAGGTTGGATGTCGTTTCTTGAATTCGGCTCACGATATCTAATGTAAGCATTTCTTCTTAACGGGTTGTGGGAAAAAACAGGTTGCAACGAACCATCTCCGATTTTAACATAATGCTCTAGCATGAGTTCCATTTCAATGTGATCAGCGGTAGCACGCGGGATACCAAGAGACTTGTCGGTCAAATACAGTCCAGCCAGATCTTCATCGCTGATATTTGTTACCGTTTTGGTAAATGTTGCAAAGAAGAAGCAAAAAGTAACTCAACTTGTTCAACAACTCATTCACGGCTGTTCTAAATCCCTCAACGCGCTGCAAAAACTTGTTGTATGATCTCCTCAACAGCAAGAGCTGCTTCAATTTTTCCCCATCAACACTAGCGTCCAAACTCGCCAACAAAATATCCGCGGAAAGTTCAAACTCGTGCAAATCTTGTTGGAGACCATAACTAACGCTTGTAAGAATTGCTTCCATTACTCTAAATAGTTTCGTGGTGTCAGAAAAAAAAAAGGAAAATCAAGGAATATTCTATCTCTCAACTTGATTTCAAAAACGGTTGAATCTTTTGGAATTTGGAGTTTCCCTTGCAGCTCGTAAATAAATGCGGATTGCTGTTGTGCATTATCCAAACTATCTGACGGTGACTGCACAATAATGACTCTGTCCGCTGAAAAAAAAAACAGTCCCAGCATTGTAAACACACGAAAAACCATTCGATCAATACCAAAGCTACCTCGAATCAACGCTCGGACATGGTACAAGTTGACAAGCACTGCTTTTTCACGCACAAGAATCACTTGACTCTGATCGCTCAACGATGAATCCAGTTTCCGTAAATCGCGCGGTTGTAGCGTGTTTTCACTGCAGATTTGAGCACGTTGAAACTCCTGGTCCAATTGCGTGACGGTGCCCTTTGTATCAAACACCTTTTGGAAACAGAAAAAAAACGTGGTTGGATGTGAGAACAAGGGAAGAAACGGCAACCCACCACTCCACGGATCGTCAATGCTTTAGGTCCTGGAATCGAAGAGATCAGCATCTCGTCGGTCATTCTGAACCCTGAATCGCCACTGGTTTTCTCTTCAATGATGCCTTCAGGATGCAACTCGCCATCCAATCCAACATACACCTTTTCTGCTGCTTGATCTTGAGCAACATTGGCCGCTGACGCCTTCAAATCGTGCTGCTCTTGAAGAAGCTTTTCCTTGTCGGCGGTTGCTGGAATTTGTTTATGCGCTGCTGTGACTTTGGGGTCAAATTGATCGAAGGTTGTCTTCTTTGGTAGCGGCAGCTTGGCTTGCTCGAGAGCAATCGAAGAGGAGTGAACAGTGCGAAGATACGAGGCTGCCGATCGCGTTCTGAGTAATGACGTATGAGGCCATATGTGTCGAAGCATTGTTCTGCTTTGACAGATGATTGTTCGACAGAATAAAAACAATAGCTTATTATTTATAAATAATTTTAAAATAACATTCACTACGCGAAGCCCTCGCCGGAATAATTAACACGTAGGGACTTTCATGGCCTTGGTCTCCTCCAAATCGGCATTCACGATATCCCGAAGCTCCACGCAAACTGCGGACACGCGCTCCTTCATCCCGATCAATCCTTCCAACACTTTCAAAACAGCTTTCTCAACTTGATCCTTCACTTCTTGGAAGCGATGGCAAAGCTGGTCATATCTGATTTCAAAGTTCATAAGCCAAAGTTGAAATTGTTTTTTTTTCCCACTTACTCGGACACTGCTTTCTGCACTCGCTGTTGTGATAATGCAAGCGAATTAGCAGTCTCTAGCTTCATTCTCTGCATGTCATGCTCCAATACTTCTGCTTCCTTTGATGCTGCTGAATTGGCCCGTGCATATACCTATAAAATTCCAGTTAAAATAAAAGTAAACACTCTATTTTCTGTTTGAGGGCCAAACCTCTTTTTCCTCATTAAACTGATCATTCAGTTTCGTAATCTTGGTTTCCAGCGCCATCAGCTCGTCACATTTTTCGGCATGTGCTTCCGTCAAACGGTCCAAGTTTTCTTGAACCGCAATGGCTTCATCTTCGCATGCATGGGCATTCGCGTTATATTTGGATCTGATTTTGAGCAGCAGTGGCTAGAAATTGGTTGTGTTTATGTGTCAATGAAACCCCCGGTCAATATGGATTCTGTTTTTACCTTGATTGTGTTTTGCAAGTCCACTGAAACCACTTCATCCGCCTTACTGGAATTAAAGTAAAGTTCCAACTCAAAATTGATTCCCTCTGAATCTTTCGACTCTGGTGAAAGGAATCCTAAATCGTACGATAACGTATTGAAACTTTGAACAAGTTTTTCGAGCTATAAAAGAAAAGATTGTCTTATCAGTAGCTTGAAGTTATAAAAAAAATGAAGTCAGTAACCTGATCCATCTTTTTTTGGACGGCCATTTCCTTTTCCCAAAAGACTTTGTTTGTCTCGTCCGCCTTCTTTGCCAACGCTTCCAAGCTTCGGACAAGTTGTTCTCGCTCTGAGGTCATACGGTCAACGTCGGCAGGTGAAATGGGTTGCGCATCAACAATTTGAGTGAGCTCGGTTTTTTCAATCGTTTGTTTGTCAAGCTCGGACTCTACAAAAAAATGTTAGAGTCAGTCAATCAAACTAACCACAAAAAGAAACTTTAGGCACCTTTTGAAATCAGCTCTTCATCTACAACCTTGACTTGATCTTCGAGTTTTTGCTTCTTGAGTTCCAAGTGAGCAATGTATTGTTTAAATTTCTCAATATCCGAAGCAAGAGTAGCTGATTCACGTTCAGCAAGAGTCAAAGGGGACTGTGATGCCAGTTTGAGAAAAAAAAACTCAAGTTCCAGCTTTTAAGTATTTTTCAAACCTCACTCTCACGCAATGAAGTCCATTCCTTGGACAGGACATCGTGTTCGAGTTTTAGCTTTTCAACATCCTTGACAGTTTTTTCGTTCTTGCGGTCTACCAAATGTTTTTGTAAGATAAGTGTGTGAATGGCGAAGGAGAGACACCGCCTACGGCGGTATGAAGAAATGAAGAATTCAATCGCCTCCGGCGGTAATGGGAAGAAAAGAATACGCACCAAAATTGGCAATCAACTCATCATCCATAGCATCATAATTATCATCCCCAGCCAAAAAAACAGCATATGCTTTTGTAAGATAGGTGAAAAATACTTTTTCGCCTTGAGAATTCGCGTCTTCATCAAAATCGCCTTGTTGGTCCATTTGTTCGCAACAAGATATCAGTTCCACCATCCAAGTCAACATTGCCAACAGAGATGGCCATGCATGCATGGAACCGACAGAGTGAAGGTGGGATTTCGAGATTTGGTCGCAGAATGGATATCTGATGGGGAAAAAAGTAACCACGCATCAATCAACACAGAAAAAAAAAGAATACAGGAGAACAAAAAATGAAGAGAATATTGCACCTCAGTCCACGTAAAATCACGGGTACTTCTTCCTCAAACTTTTTGACAAACACGTAGCAAGGGTCCAGCTGGGCATACAAAAACTTGAAGATTGACGTAAAGTCCTTTCCCGAGGGCGCCTGGAGTGTTTTTGGGCTGACTGGCTGGTTGTATCCCGCCTGCACGAGGAAGTTGATGAGGTTGCGGATGGCGTTTGCCTGCCACTGTTTTTCGCGGATTGGACGCGGGTCCTTTGCTATGGTCAGCGGCGCATTCATTGCCGACGCGATGCCCATGTTTGACGGCCGGCCGAGATACGTCGACGAGCGGCTGTGTAGTTGAGAGCATGAGTATTTGTCAGCACAGGGCAGAGCAGAGTGGAATACGCAGCAAACAAACAAACAACAAACACGCACCGCCCCCCTGGCGCGCCCGCCAGGCCGCCGCGCGCGCCGCCGAGCGACGAGAAGCGCTGGCTGTTGAGCTGCATGCCCGCGAGGCCGTCGGCGAGGCCGGCGACGGAAGTCTTCTGGTTGGCGTTGTTGGCCATCGACAGGCGCGGAAGCTGCGACATGTTTTGGAGAAATAAATAAATCAACAGACAAAAAGAATAACAGCAAAACGAAGTACAACTATGTAGAATTGTAGATACAATGGAGAATGTATTTTGCCAACAAAAGAACTGCACGCCAGTGACTCACACAACGAGAACAAAATAGAGAGCTGAAAAAAGGGAGATATGACCGCACTCCATCATTCACATGCTTTCCTTCGCAAGGTAATATTGGCCCTTTTCCAAAACATAGGATGAAATGTCTGGAACCATAGAGACCCCTCTGTACAAGAAGAAGGCAAAGAAGAGCACAAAGACAATGTTCAGGACTGCAATGCATGAAATCGATAGAGACAATGAAGGTTGGCAGCAAATCAGAGTAGGGCAATCAAATGTTCGTCAGTCTAGCTGTTGATGAAACAAGCTTGTTTCCATACTCAACTGTACTTTTCCCATGGCTCCAGCATGTACAATCCGAATGTGAGTTCATATTGATAGATCTTGAGGTTGATCCACTTGCTGAGGCTGTTGGTCTTCATGGTGTGCTTTTTGAGGTGTGATTTTATTTTCTTCCTGAGATGGTTTCATGTCCAATTTAGAGGCATCCCGCCGGCAAACAGCCAAACACTCAAAACAACCCGCTTTTGAATTCCCGACGAAGAGTCAGGAAGCTTGTTTTATTTTTAACTATTTGATTTCTCGATCCACACACTTTTGGTTTGCATTTTACAAGGACTTAATCCCCATTCTTCTATTTGGCACATCCAAATGGTTAATTCCACTTCCAAAGATATGGCGGAAAACCCAACGATGGGAATACCGCATGATTGAGAAAGCAGCCGCAAGACCAATGGAAACAATCCGTGGCGGTTGCAGTCCATTGTAAAGGAAGATTCCACCAATTAAGAAAATAGGGAGAGTAACAGGCAATGCAAATATCATGATCGCATACGCTCCAATCCTCTTGGCAACTGTGCGACTAGCTGGATCGTACGATTCATGCGACGCTAACCACTCGATATACTTTGCTGGGATCTTTTGCTGTTTCGCGCCTTCAACGCATAGGTCCAAGTATCTCTTTGATGGCCAATAATCCGGGGAAATATCGTCACCCATCGAGACAAGAGTAACAGCATGACAGGATCCAACAACGGTTCCATGCTCGTCAATAAGGTTTACTAACACTGCAGTTTGCTGGTATCCCAAACCCTTGTGACCGTTGCCTCCCTCCGTATACACGATTCTTTGAAATTCGGCAGAGGTAAGCAAATGCACAACTCCGTGTACATCTGGAACATTGTCATCAGTTGAGATTCCTTCGATAGAATCAAGTGATGATCTCTTGTAGATTGTTGCAAACGCTGGCTCCGTGTAGGGCAATATCCCTCTCATTCCCATTGACAGGCAATAGTCGGGGAGAACAGCTTGGTGGGACTTTTGGGGTTGGAACTTGCGGCGGATCATGGTAGATTGAGCCATGTTGCTTCCGTAGGCAAAGTACCAGACATGATCAGATGGAGCCTCAACAGGTTTGCTCATGCTTCTTTTTTTGAAGTCAGATTAAGTGCTTCTAAATTTGTTGTGTTTTCTTCCTTTTTGAGTGCCCGTTTACTAATACCAAAAACTTGGAACTTACAACACTATCAAGCAGTCTATTTACGATTTACGTGTTCCATCAGCTGCGACATTCGTATTATCGAGTCTCCATGTATTATGCGGCTTGATTCGCATTGATGAGTGTACTATTTCTTTGCTTCGGGTGTTTTTTGGACGCCAGTTTGCTGACCTGTTTGTTGTATGATTCCGATTTAACAATTTGTATGTAATCGCCCCCCGCCAACAACCCATCTCCACCACAACTCGCCATCAGAGCCCATCGATAGCCCCAGCAAACAACGCAAGTGGATCAGTCTCTCTTTGTCTTCTGGAATCATCTGGACGAATCTCATCAAACTCTTTGACCACTCACTCCAATGAGGCCACATCTCTAACCCATCCCCAAACAATACAGTAACGAACTCTTACAAAAATGTCTGACGGAGAAGTTGTTGATGTCGAAGTCGAAATCGCTGCTGACGCCAACTTGGGCGCTCAAATGACTGTTGAGGATGCTCTCCAGGAAGTCCTCAAGAAGGCCCTCATCCACGACGGTCTTGCCCGTGGTCTCCGTGAGTCCGTTAAGGCTCTCGACAGGTGTGTATCTCAACGGGCTGGGGGGTTTTCGATCTGCCCACTCTCTTCCCGTATCGCTCGCAGATGATTTGCTATTAAGTCATGTTTCAAGACGGATCTGACCCTTGTTGGAGACAACCGTAGCCAACTGAGAGTTTTCACAACACCTTTCCCCTACTCGCCATCGTCTTCGTATTTTTGATTCTTGTTGTTGACTGGTTTTTTTAAACCCAGACGTCAAGCTCACCTCTGTGTTTACGTCGAGACCTGTACCGAAAAGGAATACGTCAAGCTCGTTGAGGCCCTCTGCGCTGAGCACAACATCAACGTCATCAAGGTTGGTGACGCCAAGAAGCTCGGTGAATGGGTTGGTCTCTGCAAGCTCGACGCCACTGGTGAAGCTCGTAAGGTTGTCGGATGCTCCTGTGTCGTTGTCAAGGACTTTGGTGAAGACTCTGAGGCTCGTTCCATCCTCCTCGGATCCTTCCAGTCCCGTTAAGGTCGCCAATTGTGTAAAAGTGGCGGTGTAGCTGTTTGGCTCTGATGTTTCTTTGTAAATATTTGCGGCCAGTTCCTATGCTTTCATTTTTCGACTTTATTTTGGTCTTTTGAAACTTTGGTTCTTATTGGTGAGTTTTCCGTTTTATTTTCTTTTTGCTGGCAACACTTGTAAAGTGTGGTTCATAACAAAAAGCGTGGATGACCATGGACGCTCCCTCTTCTGAATTATATTTGAGGACATGTCCGTATCCGGAATCTTAATATACGACGTCTGAGCTTTAACATATTTTATCTGGCTTCTTCCCTTAAATCCTGTTGAAAAAGTTAATTAATGTTTATTCTTTTACAAACAGATTGAAGACAAAGGTTCATCATCTTTACTTTGATCAATAAATCCTCTGTTTTGATTCCAAACTTTTTTTTTTTGTTGACTCTTCAATCTTGTACCGAATCACATGAGTTTTCTTCTTTCCCGTGCCATCGTTGTCGATTTCCATGAATTGACGTGATTCGTGCAAGATCAAGACCAAAGGGAATTGGGCCAACGGAAAAGGAGGATAAACCATTACCCCGTGCATGCGTCGGGGTCTCGGGCAGTTCAAAAGTGTTTTCTGTCGTTGTGATTAAAAAAATGCTGAGAAAAAATAAAGGCGTGGAAACAAAGATCAAAGGACAGGACAGAGAAATGAAACTTTTTGGAAGATGCAAATGCGAGGTCTTTAATTTGATGCGAAAAAAACTCTAACAAGGAACGGCAATTATAAAAAAAAAAATAGAATTGAAAAAGGACCCCCATGTAAAAAAAAAGAAAATGCAAGCGATGCTATAACAACGGGGTTAGGAGTGTACTTTGAATTTAACGTTGTCCCTTTTGACCATCCGCCGCAGCCGCCTTCTTTGCCGGCGCCTTCTTGGCAGGAGCTTTTCCATTCTTCTTTTTTCCCTTCAAGTTCTTTTTTGGCGGCTGTGGTGCAGGTTGCTGAGGCTGGTTCTGAGTCGGTGGCAATGGGATTCCAGCCGCAGCCGCCGCCGTGTTTTGTTGAACCGCAAGCGCAATCGCCGCCAAGTTCCCATTCCCTTGCGGAGGAGTTTGAGTCTGGCCTTGACTGTTTGGATCGAATTGTCCGGCAGCGGCGGCCAAGGCGCCTTGAATCGCGGCTTGTGCGATCGCGGAAGCATTGTCGATTGCCTGGGCTTGTGTCTGTTGGGAGCATGAAAGCAGGATTACAGCAACGGTGGCAGAGAGAAGGCTGGACAAGTGCATGATGAATTTCGGATAACTTTTTTTGCGGTTGGTTTTTTTTTTTTTGGCAATGGATGTTGATGGGGGGTAAATCAATAATGCTTCATTTTTATAGATGAATTCCATTTTTTTATTAGCACACCATAATTCATTATGAATAACAACAACTACAAAAATCCTATAACCAGAATAAATCTATTTCAGCCTTCACAATTCACGGCATATTATGAGCATTGAAATGTAATTTTTTTTTAAACTGTGGCCACGGTCGTGCGGCTCATTATTAAAAAAAAATTTTGGTGGACGCCAGACAGAGAAATCCCAGCGGCAAAGAAAACGAAGACTTCTTGCAACAAAAAAAAAAATCGATACACTGATTGATACTTTGCTTATTGATACATTCCATGGACTGGTGTAAGAAAGATAAAAAAAAGGTTAAAAAACAATGAATCTATCATCAAACAACAAAACAAGTGTATCAACCTCTGCACAAAGAGCCCTTGCGAGCCCATCGTCGGTTATTCCCGCGCAGTTAAAAGGGACCGTTCATCGCCGTCGTTCGAAACCTCAACCGACTTTGAAACTGACGAATTCAAACATCCTTCCCTCCAAATAATGAAAATATTTGAAATCGAGACTGCCGCTACAACGGTGGAAGTTGCTGGATTTTTTGAAATGTTGGTTGCCCTTTTAGTCAGCTTGAGAGTATAGAAACTTGCTTTTATTCCGGCCGGTGAAGTGGTAGCGCGGTTTCAAACTTGACACCAAAAAAAAACAAACAAAAAACAAACAAAAGAAAACAAACATGGCCAACCACGCCCTCTTTGTGCGCTACTTGGCGCACCCGCCAATCAAGATGCAGACGCACTTTGACGAACACGGAGAAGCCAGAAAGAGGCCGCTGGTTGATGTGGCCGATGCGCTCGTGGCGGCCACTGCCGACGCCTCGCGCCGCCGCCGGCTTGGTCTGCCGCCCGACTTCGGGCCGCTGCGTCTGTGTCTGCCGCAGGGCGTGTCGCGGGCGGCGGCGGGCCTCGACGCCGCCTGCTTCCTCAACGACAGCGACAGCGACACTGCCCTTGACCCGGGCTGCGGCCTGGCGGGCTTGGTGGCCACATCAAAACAACCGCTTATCATCAACACAACTGCGACTGCATGGACTGCAAATCGTATGTGTCTCTTTGTCTTACTCTTTTTTGTTGCGCTGAAAGTTGCGTTGTAGACAACGATTCGGCCCTCGATTTGTGCACCATCCATCGCAGCGTTCAAGACCGCATCTGGAAGTCTGTAGTTCACATCTCTTGCGACGAATTCAATGGCACCGGAATCGTTATCGACAAGACAGACTCCGACCTGTATATTCTCACCAATTTACACATGTTGGGAACCGATAAAGCAGTCTTGAGTCATGTCAGTGCCGAATTTGAAAGGGAATGCGCTTCGTTATCATTGGTTATGAATCTTGGCCATGCCGCAGGAAAAAGAAGAAAACGACGCCAAAAAGACGATACACCTTCAAGTGATTCGGAAGAATCCTCAAGTTATCCAGACATGTCCTCAAGTGATCGTGATGCAGAGTCCTCAAGTGATCCTATAAAAATTAAACTCCAACGTCATACTGGCGCTGAAGGCTTGGAATTTGTCTTGAAGTTTGTTCTTGAACCTGCAACATGTTGGGCCGCAAGTGCAAAGAATGATTTCATGATATTCAAGGTACCCGTTCCCAACAGTTGTCTGCTGGAGAAGTGTGCGTTGGGTGCAAATGACTTGCTCCCCACACTACCAGTTCACATATTTGGGTTTCCTGGAATTCTGGTTTCAGATAGTCAGCTTCGCCATAATTATGCCATCATCACAGCAGAAATTACTGGAAAAGATGAAAGGGGTCACTTCCTACTCTCAGCTTTGTCTACACTTGCTGGAGGATTTGGATCAAAAACTGAGCAATACCAATGTTATGGATATGGTTTAGAGTGTGTGCCTGACCTTCTCCCACGGTTTTTGAATAATACCACCAAGAAATAATGCAGAGTTACTATTCAAATAAAAGATTCAATAATAACAATAAATATTGAACTACTAATAGAAGAATTCCTGTTATGCAAATCAAAGGGAATTGAATCAATTTTAATAGAATAGCAACCCAAATTTATTTACACCACAATTCATTATGAATAACAACAACAAATATCCTATATAACCACGGAGTAAATCTAATTTCAGCCTTCACAATTCACGGCATATTATGAGCATTTGAAATGTAATTTTTTAAAAACAGTCGTGCGGTTGCGGCTTATACTTGCAAACAAAAAAAAAACTCGATACACTTGATTGATACTTGTAGTTGTTACTGTAGATACATTCCATGTGGGAAAAAAATTGCCTGCATAAATTCGCAGTGATATCATTCCAAAAAACAAAAGATTTAAATACTGTGAGTGATATTATCATCATCATCAAACTGATGACATCATCATCATCAAACTAAAAACAAAAAAACCACGTCAAAAAAAAAAAACCAACCCGCCAAGTACTTGAAAAAATGATACGTACAAACCACCACACAAAAAGCCCATGGGAACCCATCGTCGGATACTCCCGCGCAGTCAAAAAGGGACCCTTCATCACCGTCGCCGGGACAACCTCCACCGACCCTGAAACCGGCGAATTCATGCACCCTGGCGACGCTCACCTCCAAACAATGAAAATCTTTGACAACATTGAGAAAGCCCTGCAAGCTTTGGGTTCCTCCTTGAAGGATGTAGTTCGGACTCGAATGTTTGTTAAAAACATTGCTCAGGATAACGAAGCGATTGGGAAGGCACATTACCAT
The DNA here is from genome assembly GCA_025765595.1 of Obelidium mucronatum. Taxonomy (NCBI): domain Eukaryota; kingdom Fungi; phylum Chytridiomycota; class Chytridiomycetes; order Chytridiales; family Chytriomycetaceae; genus Obelidium; species Obelidium mucronatum. The sequence continues at coordinate 951,654 of JAIVFH010000001.1, read as the reverse complement.
TACTTTGGAGCAAGTGGAATCGAGCCTGTCGCTACAATGGTGGAAGTTTCTGGATTTATTGATTCCAGAATGTTGGTTGAGATTGAAGTGGATGCTATTATTGGTTGACAATCATTCATACGACATTCAACGCGGAAACTTGAACGGGACGACTCAAAATCTCCCATGAATCGGTTCGAATCGCAATCACAACATGTCGACTTCCCTCCTCCTTCTTCAAACCCTCAATAAACGCCTTTGAAGCAACAAATGAAAGCCTCAAGGCAACCTCGTCTTCCTTCTCACTTCCTTCAACTCTCTGTACAGCTGTAAACAAGTGGCAGTCTTTACTCTGTTTGATGACAATCGATGCATACAGCCCTTGGATGGGCCCCGCTCTACTGTATTGCACTGTATCAGCAAGTGTTTGTGGGAGAATCAATAGCCCCAAGGCCGCAGACATTGACTTTGGAACATAGGCTGCCGGATACGTTCTATCCATGGGGGGAGTTTGAACGCAAACAACATCTTTGGGCAACTGCGGAAGCGGAAGCCTTGAGAAACAGGTTGACGAAGACGAAATTGACCACAAGGACACAAGCGCCTGCAACTCCTGACGGAACGGAGCTACATGTAACACACGAGGCTTCAAGTTCGGAACCACCTTGTTTGGTGAGAATTCAGGGACACTGATGGGAGCCACGATCGGTTTCGTTGAAAACATCAACTCTTGCAAGAACCCAGAGATCCAGTGCAGTGGAACGTGTTTGGAGACGGTTTCAATCGCCAAGAGAAACGTGTTTAACGTTAATGGACTGTTTTCAAAGAAGGCTTGTCGGACGTCGCGAGGTGCTGGGTATGAGATTGCAAGTACGAGGCGATGCAGCCATTGGATTAATTGCTCTCTGCTGTTGATATCGGTGGCTAATGTGGGGGTGGCAAAAGTCCAGCATGGATCATCGCCCCATAAACCACCGCGAATCACTTTTGCTCCCAATAGATGCAAAGTCTCTGAAGCGTCATTGAGCAACGTGCTACTGAACACGTAGTGGTCGTAGTTCTTCCAGATTCCAGTGTTGAAGAGAACATTGGCTCTAAGAATCGCAGGGTTCTTGGTTGTGGTTGCAGTCTTTTTCAGTAACGGAGACATGATCAGCAATCCATTCAAAAGACCAGTATAGTCAGGGATGTTGCTCATCAAAATGCAATCAAATAATTGCGGAACACTTTGTTCATCCATCCCTGCCGCCACAGAGTTCTTCCTCGTCAATTCAAGACCCAGCGAATGAATATCCCCCGCACAAAGCTCCACCCCGACATTCATCTCCTTGAAACAATGCGCAGAATTGAAAAACAAGCGCCCAAAACAATCAAAAACGTCGTTGGCTTCTTTGGGAACGTCCAATCCATTCAGATTCTCTGCTACATCCAGCAAGTCGTACGATAACTCAATATGACCCATTAATTCCACAAAGTCAAAGTCAATCATTGCTGGGTTCGGCAGGTACTCGTGCACAAATTTCTTCAATACAGGCATGTCGTACGGTCTCGGTCTTGTTACTTTGGCTTTGGAGAAATCAACACGAATATTGCTGATTTCAGACTTGATGGAATCCTCCAAACCCGGATAATCAATAGGCGGAAGCAACGTTTTGGATTTCTGCATAAACAGTTTATCTCCAATCAGCAACGGATTCGTATCCAAAGTCGTATCCAACGGAGAAGTCTCAGCCATCATTTTCCCAATCATTTCCTTCTTAGAAGCGACGGACCCGGGCCCAGGAATCATTTCCATGATTTGTTCGTCCGTAAACATGTTGACCATATCCTTCAATTGGTCTTGTCTCTGCTTTTGCATATCGACGAACTCGGCGTTCATTTCAGACATGTTTCCTTTCCCAGTGAGCTCTTCCATGAGACTTGGGTCCAAATTTTGTACTTTATAGGAAGCAAGGATTTTCTTGCGTGAAATTGTCTTGATTTTGGAATGCCAGAGGTGGAAAACGCGTTGGACGGCGATTCGAGTGGATTCGTTTGTGATGGAGACGAAAGGCAATTTGGAAGCCAACGTGTCTTCGAGGTTGGAGTTGTATTCCGAAATGACAGCATAGACAGCGTCAAAGTGGGCTTTTGGCATGACGACACCGGCAAACAAGTATGTGACGGTTGAAATGAGGACCACCAGGTCTGGGTTCTCTTGGCGATTGTATTCTGGGAAGGCAGACAGTTGGGAAATGAAGGTAAGAAGGAGAATGTGCCGTGCTGCAACGGTTGGATTCAGGTCATTCAGCACGAATCTCATCTTGATATTGCTGGCGAGAACAGCATCATTGTGGCTGGGTTGGTTCTTGAATTGATTCCACACATCGCTCAGAGTTGCAAACATGTGTCTTCCGTCTCCTGCGCCTGTGAATGTGTGTGATCGTATGAATTTTTCATGAAATAAAAGCCATCATGTGAGCAGTATTATTACCTCCAAGCAAAACGCTAAAGTCTGCGAGTTCCGACAAGGCAACCGCATTTGTTTTTGCATCGCCCTCGCCAGCGACAAGCAGCGACACAGCCTTGTCGTGGCCAATCGGAAAGTACTCGTACGACGGCACCGCAATCAGCGTCTGGCGCAGAAACGCGTCGCTGTGGGATGATGCGACGTGGGATGCGGTGTGGGATGGTACCACGTCGCACAGGAACGCCGCACAGCTGAGCACGCGCGCATCGAGCCGCGCCGCCAAGGCGTCGTCGCCGGTGCCGCAGAGGCCACGAGCCGCCGCTGCGTCTGCGGCGGCCTCGGCGTAGCGGCCGAGTTCGAACAGCGCGGCGCTGCGATTGCCGCGGAAGGCGGCGCAGGCGGGCTCGAGCGCGACCGCCGCCGAGTAGCAGTCGATCGCAAGCGCAAACTCGCGCTTCTTGTAGTGCTCGTTGCCGCGGTTCTTGTGCTCAAGCGCTGCTGTGGACATTGATTTTTCGCGTTTTTTTTTATTTTCAGGTTCATCATCACACGTATCAAGTATACAAGGCCGTTGCTGTCGAAGTCGTCAATGCAGCCTCGTGCCACGAGTAAGGAAGTTTCCAGTGGTCTGTTGTTGAATATTCCTGTCAATGTGAGTTTTCCCGACAGATTGTTGACGCACGCACCTGATTTGCCAAAGTCCAGCAACTCGCCCACCGATTGAGCCATCTGCATTGCTTGCTGGAAGTGGACTGGCAGCAATCGAGGAGTCAGAAGCAACACACAAACACACACACAAAACACGCACAGCCGTCCTCGGGCACAAACCACGACACCAGCACGACGCTCGCGCGCACGGCGGCCAGCGCGTCGAGCAGCGCAGCGGCCAGGCCGGCGTCCAGCGGCAGCAGCGCGCCCGCGCGCATCTCCTCGGCGCGGCAGAACGCCTCCAGCGGCCGCCAGCGCAGCGCCGCGCAGCGCGCCGTCCACGCGGCGGCGGCGGCGGCATCGGCGGCCGCGACGCGGAAGCGCCTCGGGTCGCGCGTCTGGATCTGCGCGTCCGTGCGCTTGAACTCGTCGAAGCTCGCGAGCACAACAACGGCAGAGAACTCTTGCGCCGCGATCCACGCTGCGAGGTCGCGCGCGAAGCGGTGCGCGTGCCCCTTTGTTGTTGTTAGGTCTTCTTTTCGCTTTCGCTTTCATCGAACACGCACCTTGAAGATGCTCGCCCGCAGCTGCACAATCACCGCCGCGTCCGTTTCGACCACTTCGAACGCTGAATTCAGCGAATGCTCCACCGACAACGATGCCGCGTCAACACACGCAAACGGAACTACAAGGGGCGACGTGATGACATGTCTGGCGAGGATGTTGGAGTTGGCGAGGAGCAGGTCGACGGCAAGGCGGCCAATGTTTCCAATGCTCTGCGGCGCTGCCTGTGGTTTCGTTGATTAAATCAAGCAAAAAGATGCAAGGCTCGAGACGCAAGCATACGAGGATCAGCGGCTTGGGCGTTGAGGAGGAAGAAGTATACGTGGACTGCATTGTTTTTTATATTTGTTTGTTTTTTTTGTAGAGTAATAAAGATGCCTCTCTCAATAGCAACCGATGCACAAACGGCTCCTCGAGTGCGGTCTATTGCAACGCCAGTTCTTCAAGCATCAACGATGGGAAACAACTACGCAAGTCTGGCGTCAAGAGACGCCGACGACCCCGACGATGAGGAAGATTTGTACCACGGCGGGTCAAGCGAAGCAACAGGAACCATCATGAGTGAGTTACAGCCAATTCTGCTTTCTCTCTCCATCTCCATCACAACCCAAACTCCTTCCACAATCTAACTGCAACGAAAACCCACGCTGACCCTGTTTCTTTCCAAAAGGCTCCACCGTCAACATCACAAACACAATCCTTGGAAGCGGAATGCTGGCAATGCCGAAAGCCCTCGCCAGCACAGGCCTCGGTTTCGGATCTCTCCTCATAGCTCTCTCTGGCCTCGCATCAGCATTCGGCCTCACACTCCTAACCCACTGCGCCTCCAAAATCGGCCGCCATTCCTCCTTCTTCCAGATTTCCAAACTCACTTACCCGCAAGCCGCCATCTGGTTCGACCTCGCAATCGCGATAAAGTGCTTTGGCGTGTCGATATCGTACCTCGTAATCATTGGCGACCTTCTCCCAACAGTCATGCATTCGTTATACCCAGACTCTCCACCCCACTCGGTAATCTTCAGTAAACAGCTATGGATCACATTATCAATGGTTCTCTTGATTCCAGTGGCGTTTGCAAAGCAATTGAATAGTTTGAGGTACACGTCCATGTTGGCGCTCTGTGCTGTCGTGTACCTCGTTGGGATCGTTTTTTCTTATTTTGTATCGCCGCTGCCGGCGGCTGGAATGCCAAAACGACCCGAGTGGAATGAAATCACTTGGGTTAAAGTGGATTCATCGTTTTTCAAGATTTTACCCATTTTTGTTTTTGCTTTTACTTGTCATCAGAACGTGAGTTTTTTTGTTTTGGTGTTGCCTTTTTTCTTCCCTTGGTTTTCTTCTTGCCGCTTGTATTGACGTTTGCTTTTTTTCCTCGGTTCAAGATTTTCGCTGTGCATAATGAATTGGACGATAACGCTATTCCTCGCGTCAGTCGCGTTATTCACTTATCCATCACAACGGCTTTCAGCGTCTATCAGTTGATTGGGATCATGGGGTACTTGACATTTGGAAACTCTGTTGCAGGCAACGTAATTTCAATGTGTAAGTTGTTTTCTTTTTTTCGTGTGTGTGTGTGTGTGTGTAAGTTATTCAAAAAGTTTTTAACAATTTCCCAAAAAGATCCACCTGGAGCCCTCATAACAGGCGGCCAAATATCCCTCGCCATATTATTCCTCCTAAGTTACCCACTACAATGCCACCCAGCACGTGCATCCCTTGAAAAAGTCCTAACAGGTGGAAACACAGCCATCCAAATGACTGAATTCCGGTTCACAGCCATCACAACGGGACTCCTTGTCGGCAGCTATTTAATCGCCATTTCCGTGGACGATTTATCGACAGTCTTGTCGTTGGTGGGTGCGACGGGGAGTACAGCGATTTGTTATATTCTGCCAGGGGTTTTGTATTATAAATTGAGGATGGTGACGGATCCTGCGGATGTGGCGAAGAAGTGGGATTCAATGAAAGTGAGTGCGGTGGGGTTGGCGGTTTTTGGGTGCTTTTTTATGGTGTTGAGTGTGGGGACTCAGGTTTGGTTTATTTTGCGTGGTGGTGGGGAAAAGGGGGGTGGTGGTGGCCATTAAGTTATTATTAAAAAAGAGAGACGTGTTCTTTTTTTTCCATTTTAGTTTTTCATGTTTGTTTTGGTTTATTGTTTCGGGTTGATGATCTTGTTTTTATCATGTATTCTTCTTGTTTTGAGGTTAATTCGTCGTTTTTGTTGATGCTGCTGTTATTCATCAAGGCGCTTCCTGCCAGCACAAAGCAAGCCCCAATCCACCATCTGACTGATAGGTTTTCGTCAAATAGAAAGTACCCAAGAAGAGCCTTTGTTGATGATTTTTTGAATGTCAGTCTCCCAAGTTTTGATTTGATCCCAAAAAAAAAAAAGGCACACTAAACTGATGCAATCATGTTTGAACTGCTGTTCAGAACCGTCACGGCTACCGAAGACGACGATGAATTCAAGGCGCGAGTAAACACTGCCCACATTCCAATGTTGGATGCAATTACGAGTGGCAGTAGGACAGCCTTTGGGTGGATCCAGTGCAACAGCGACGACTCGGGTAGGAACCAAATGTGGGTTTCACTTGAAGCCAGGAGTTTTGCAAACAGCGTGGATGAAGCCGCAAGCAGCCCCGAGGCAACAGACAGGACAAACATTTTTTGTTCTTCAATAAATGCAGAGTTTCCCTAGGGATCACTCACTCTTTACACAGATTAAAAAAAAAAGAAGAGATTTATGACATGATTTCAATTCAATCTTGTTCTTTTTATTTGTTGCGGGTAATGACGGTTTGGTCACGTAAAGTTTTTTGGGCACAACATTACCACGACAACTGTGTCGCGTTCTTGTAACAGTCCATAATGTATCGTCTCAGATACAACCCGAGTAAAGGAAAGTATTTCTGATGGAATACGTCGCAAGCGAATTCCTTTATTCACGTTCTTTGTCTAGAGTTTGATTGAATTGCCTGCTTTGCAATGCGAGAGTGCTGGATCGAGTTAAGGTCCTCAATGACTGGAAAGTACTTCTGCTACTGTAAGAGAAACCTGTCTTTGTTGTTTCACACTGCAAGAGTCCAGTATTGACCTTACACAAATAGCAGGTCACAGTCCAGAACCCGAATCGGCGGGAGCTGTTACCATCTTGTGACTTAGAGCACCTCATGAAGGTTAATTCAAGAGCGTACCACTTGTAGCTTGGGTATGAGATTTACTTCGCTTCGAATCTGGGACATGTGTGTCGATTTGAGTTGCTTGTGTTCGTTTAGACGCTCGAATCACAGTCGATATAGCAGGAGCCGCCCCCGAACCATCATTTCGTCGTGCTGAAACGGCAGAAACCGTTGGTGATGAAGCCTCAAAAGAGACTGTCTGTGTGGATGGTATGCAAAAAGATTTTTTTTTTGCTTCCTCCTCCTCCTCCTCAAAATAAAATTTGCAGAGACTCACTCCTCGAGAAGTGAGTGATATTTAGATCAAATGGACAGCAACTTCGCCGACATCAAGTTTGTGCGCCTTGTCTTCACAGACACCAGCAACATTGTGCGCACGCGCGTGTTCCCCGCGCACCGCTACTTTGGGCGCATCGCGGACGCCGGACAGCGCGTGGCGACGGCAATCTTCGGGTTCCCTTGCTTGTACGACGCCGTGTTCGCCGGCGCGCCCGTCGGCGAAACGCTGCTGACGCCGGCACGCGCCACCTTCGCGTGCCTCCCGCACGCGCCGAGCCACGCAGTCGTCCTCGCCGACGCTGCCACGCCGCTGGACCCGCGCGGCTTCCTGCGCCGCGCGCTGCACGGCCTGGCGACGCGCACGGGCGCCGCCGCCCACGCCGGCTTCGAGTCTGAGTTCTGTCTGCTCGACGCCGCCGCCGCCGCCCCCGTCGATCGCACAATCTACGCCCAGATGGCCGCCTTCGAAAACCCAACAACTGTCGCCGTGCTCGACGCAATCGTGGACGCCCTCGAGTCCATGGGCATTCCCGTCGACCAGTTCCACCCGGAGAGCGCGCCCGGCCAGTTTGAAATCGTCACTGCCTACGGGGACGCGCTTGCCGCCGTCGACAACTTGATCAAAACTAGAATCGTCATCAAGGAAGTCTCCAAGAAAGTGGGCAACTACGTGGCCACATTTGCGCCCAAGGTGTACGCGGCTCAAGCTGGTACTGCTAGTCACGTGCACTTGAGTTTATGGAGCTTGGATGGCACAAAAAACTTGTTTCTCAACGACGAAGACTTGGATGATGCCAAGCACCATGCCACTTCTATCCAAGACGATAACAACGATCCTCTCCCCAAAGTCAGTCACCTCGGGAAATGGTTCCTGGCAGGCGTCTTGAAACACCTCCCCGCTCTCATGGCAATCACAACGCCCACCCCAATGTCTTTTGAAAGAATCCAGCCCTGTTTCTGGAGCGGGGCTTACCAAGTCTGGGGAATCGAGAACCGCGAAGCGCCTCTCCGTGTTTCGCAAGACGGCGCCCACTTTGAAATCAAGACTTTGGATGGTACTGCGAACCCGTACTTGGCTCTCGGCGCAATCATCTGTGCGGGTTTAGATGGTATTCGAAACAAGGAACAGCTTCCACCACCTTGTCAAGTGGATCCTGGCGCGTTGACTCAGGAGGAGAGAGATGCAGCTGGGATCTTGCGTCTTCCGGAAGTGTTGGAGGATGCGCTTGAAAAGCTGAGGGAAAACAAGGTTCTTGCGGAAGGCATGGGGCCTGAGCTGTTTGAAAACTTTTTGGCTGTTCGTACCAAGGAAGCAGCTGCGATTGCCGCAATGAATCCTGAGGATGTCAGAAAAATCATGATTGATCGTTATTGAATACAGGTGTAAGAAAAAAAAGATATTTTCAATGGTTTTATATTACTTTCAACTTTTTTTTTGTGTTTTATTTTCTTGGCTTGGAGTTTAAGTGTCCCATTTTGTCTCCCTCTTTTACAACTTGTTTCTTTTTTTTCTTCTTGGGTTCAATCCCTCCACGCTTTGATACCAAGATACTCAAACGCTTCCTTCTCCAATTGAGCACGATGGTTCGGATGTGCAATCTCAATCAAAGACTTGGCACGCTGATGAAGATTCTTTCCAAACAAGAACGCATACCCCCACTCCGTAACAATATAATGCACATGCGGTCTCGTCGTAGAAACACCACCACCCCCCTTCAACGTGGGCACGATTCTCGACGACCCGTCCTTGGCAATACTGGGGAGACAAATAATCGGAAGTCCACCGGGAGACAAGGCAGCACCTCTCTCGAAATCAACTTGTCCACCAACACCTGAAATCATCTTGTGGCCAACGGAATCCGCGCAGACTTGGCCCGTCAAGTCTACTTCTACGGCACTGTTGATTGCAGTCACTTTGGGGTTTGATGCAATGATGGTGGGGTTGTTTGCGATACTGGCGTCCGCGAAATGGACGGATGGGTTGTCATCGACAAAGTTGTACAGGTTCTGTGTTCCCATGATGAAACTTGTCAGGATTTTTCCGGGGAGGAAGTTTTTACGGAGGTTTGTGACGACGCCGCTTTGGATTAATGGAATCACACCTTCTTGGAACATCTTTCAAAAATAAAATAAAAAAACGGGGTTTTGGTTAAACGTGATGAAATATCACTTGAAAAAGGACAAATGTTCAAATAAAAAAACCTCTGTATGAATTCCCAAATCCTTATGACTCTTGAGTCCCGCCAAAACAGCGTTCGGAATCGCTCCGATCCCCATTTGCAGTGTAGACCCATCCGTCACAAGACCTGCGATAATCTTTCCGATTCTCGCTTCCACTTCTGTTGGACTCGATAACCGGCCCGTCTCGGGGAGTTTTTCATCCACATGACAAATGTAATCCAGACAGTTGATGTGAACAAATGAGTCACCGTGAGTTCTCGGGACATTCGGGTTGCTTTAATTAATTTCAATGGGGGGAAGGAAAAAAAAAGGAGGTTAGAAACGGAGGCGGTGTGCGATCAAACCAAACCAAAAAAAAAAAAAAAAAAAAAAAAAAAACAACAAACTCACATTTGAGCAATCAAAGTCTTTGCAGTCTCCACAGCCGGCAACGAAGTCGCCACCTCCACCCCAAGCGACACAAACCCATGCTTATCCGGAGGAGACACATTCAACAGCGCCACATCGGGGCGAACCAAGCCGCGTCGCATCAAAAGCGGCACTTCATGCAAGAAGGTGGGGACGTAGGAGGAGAGTCCTTGAGCAACGAGTTTCCGCTGGTTCGCACCGATAAAGAAATTGTTTGTGAAGAAGGAGTCTGCGTATTTGGCGTCGGCGCATCTTTTTTGGTTTTTAGAAAGAAAAAAAACCAACCAACCAAAAAAAATAAAATTAATCATGAAAAAAAAGCACATACGGATTGGCTTTCTCCAAATGCAAGTGACAGAATTCAACATCTTTTAATTCCGGCGCTCGTTTCTCAAGTGCTTGCAAGAGTGTCAGTGGCGTAGCCTAGTAAAAAAAACAATGGAACAGTATTTAGAATATCCCTCTCCTATACTTTCATGAAGCTCAAAAATACCACTCAACTGCAACTCCGTGGACGAATACGCGGTCCCCGCTCTTGATGGCTTTGACTGCCTCATCGGGAGTCACCTAAACGTTTCCAACAACGTGTTTATGGCTTTGCCTGCCTCCCCCGTATCACCTCTTGCACTCTTACCTCTTTGGGAGGACCGCGACGAGCTAGGAATGTCCTGATCTGAGTGTGGCGGAAGGCCGGCGTTATTGGTTTGGACAGACAACGATGCATTTTTTTTTTTGGGATTCTTTTTTTCGGAGTGGCCCGGAAAGCAGAATGGAGGAGACATGACTCACTGTTAGTGTGGCACGCTGTCGCTTATTGATTGGGATCACTCATATGTATCCGCATTTAACATGTGAGAGAGAGTGTGTGATGTAATCACATTGAAAAACAGTGCTCCCTCCATAAGAATTCTTCGCGATTGAGCCGCAGAGACTTGGTGGTGGTGTTTGGACCACAAAAGTGTGGATTTTGTAAGAGTTTCGTTCTGGAACAGAGCGTCTAATCAAATCCAGTCGTTGGCATGAAAAAAGTTATTCTAAAGAGCTTTTTTTTGGACTATCATAGACTTTTATTACAAGAAAGCTGGCAACTAGTAAATTCAAGATTTAAAGAAAAGAAACGCTATTGTTCTTTCGCTTAAACTGGTGGAACACCCCATCCCTTGCGCATACCGTTCATCAATTCGTTCTTGTAGTCTTGGTCCAGTTCCCAAGCCATAATTCCAGAGTATCCGTTTTTCTTGGCCCAAGCAGTCTTGGCCTCAATGGATTGTGGGTCATCGTAAGAAATGAAGGTTGGCTGGTTGTTGGTGTAGGATGGGTGGTACAAGGTTGGGTTCTCAGCAAACTTGTAGTAGGTACGAGTCCATCCGTTGGAAGCAGTCAATGGACCGGTGGCGAGTGGGGCGTTCACTTGTTGACGAACTTCACCTTGGTCTCCACGGAGGTTCTGCCACATCCAGACGGTAGAGCGGGACTTTTGAGCATCTGGGGCGGATCCAGTGCATGGAGATTGCCATGCGTCATCCAAAACATCTCCTTGAATAACTGGGTTGTTGCATGGCTTGGTAAGGTCGTTGGCGTCGTATCCACCGCTGGAACAGTGTTGGTAGAGACCGTTGTTGGTATTGTTGAAAACGTTCCAGGAACGGCCGTAGAATCCAACACCTGGGACGAGCTTGTTCTTTGGAATACCAACATCTTCAAAGTCTTTGAGGGATCCGGCGATAGAGAATTGCTTTCCGTTCGCAGCTGGTTGTTGTGGGTCGGATGGAGATGGGGAGTTCAATGGAGAGTTGAAGTCGGCGTATGGGGACCATGAACCGTAGAAGTCGTAGGTCATGACTTGCACGTAAGAAAGCTGTTCAGCAATGGCTGGGAGGTAGTTGACACCGTTGACAACGTATCTGCGGACATCTGGGGAAGCGGCAATGGAGATGATAATGTCCTTGCCGAGTTCAGCACGAAGAGCCTTCAGCAAGGTGACAAAGTTGATGGCGTCGTTGGGGTCGACCGCGTTACAAGACAGACCACCACCAGATGGGTATTCCCAATCGATATCAAGACCGTCGAATCCGTTGTCGGACAAGTACTTCTTGATGTTCTTCACAAAGTTGGCAGTGGCAGTGGCACTCTTGGCAATGTTGGAGAAGTGGACGGAACCAGACCAACCACCAACGGAAATCACAGTTCGCAAGTTGGGGTACTTGACACGCGCAGTACCAGTCAAGCGAGTAATGTGCAAGTAGTCGGCCCAGTCGTCGAAGCTCTTCAAGGAACCGTCAGACAAGGCGTTCAAGAACGCGTAGTTGATGACGGAGAAGTTGGACAAGTCGAGGAGATCGATACGAGTCTGTGGACGAGTGTATGGAGCCCATTGCGCCCAGTATCTGTTATAGTTTGAAATATTAGTGATTAACCCTACAACTGAATGCAGAAAAAAACACACCCAATGATTCCTGGAGCACCAGAGTATGGTCTTGGCTCCAAAGTCTTGATGTCACAGTTGTTCAACTTGACCCATTCAGTTCTCTTGGATGGTTGGGCACCAGTCTCATACTTTGCCTGGTAGTTGACACCAGCTTCACTGGCAATAGCGTCCTTAGCGTAGGTCTTTCCCGCAATGTACTTGGGGTAACACTGGTCCTTGGTTGGGGGTGGTGGTGGAGCTGGAGTACATGGTCCTTCGTTGGTCCAGTCAGAAGCGGTTGGGGATGGAGTTCCAGAAGTGTAGTATTTGGCAACGTAGTTGTTACCGTTCAAGCTCGCCTTTTTCTCAGCAGCTGGGTCGGTTGGGTTGTAGATCAAGCCAGGGACGTACGCGTCGTAGCAGTATGGAAGAGTGGAGGTTCCAGTAGTAGTTGGCGCAGCAGTAGTCGTGGTGGTGGTAGTAGTGGTGGTTGGCGCTTTGGTAGTGGTAGTAGTGGTGGTGGTGGTTGGTGCAGCAGTGGTGGTGCTGGTAGTTGGTGCAGCAGTGGTGGTGGTGGTGGTGGTAGTGGTGGTTGGAGCTGCGGTGGTGGTGGTCTTTGGTGGGATTGTAGTGGTGGTAGTGGTGGTGGTAGTTGAGCCAGCGGATACACAAGCACCTTGGTTCACCCAACCGCCGTCACCGTTGGCAGCTCCTGGAGCAAAACCTGGGTTTTCCCACCAAGTGTTCTTCCAGTTGGATCCGTTGTAAGAGACGGTAGACTGTCCTGGGTAGTTGAGAGTCTTGTCCCAAGGAGTAGCACAGTCCGCGGCGGAAGCCAGGGCAATAGACATAGAGAGAAGAACGGCCTTCAAGAGCATAGTTGTTGATGTAGATTTGATGGTTATGAAAACGACAGAAGCCCTCCGTTTTAAAGAGTTCTGGGTGGCTCTCTATATGGTCGCGTGACTTATCATGCGGTATGGTCGAAAATTTGATAGCAAGCAGTCAACACCGAGGTTCTACTCGCTATCCCATTCTGAGCACAGCAGTGCCATCTGAAGAAGCAGCTAGCCAAATTTAGCGAAATTTATATCAGTAGTGATGGTAAACAGATTGGTGCGATTGACTGGTTGTCCAGGTTATGGTCCAGAACATTGCCCTTCCAAATTGGAAATTTTCTGTCTGAAATCACGTAAAGCCATGTGACCAGAACATCAGGGTGGCACAACAATTTGCAAGTTGATCTTTTTGAGGGTTGATGCAGATGGGATGATGCTCTCATGTCTATGTCTGCCTATATGGCCGTCAGCACTCAACCGAATGCGTCTAACAGTGTTGTGTCTGTCAACCCAACAAGGTTCAAGAAGGTTCGATGGTTCCATTGCTCGAGTTCTCATTCTGCAGCCATTTTACTCTTTCATAAAATAAGGCTGAACTTGCATATGCTTGCTGGATTTCTAGGGTTAACCGTTTTGTGGTGTTTTACTCTCATCTCCCCAATATCGTCCTTGTTGCCCTCGTGAGCCTCAGTGCATAACCTGCTTGCAGTGTTATGTTCATCGATAAGACTGATAATTTCTGCTCATTTCAGATGCTTGGACGAAAGCTTGGACCGACAAAGAAATCTTGCCCTGAATGGCCGAAACGCGCTGCGGAACAAGCTGGATTGATGCAAACACCAACTGCCGTCTTTCTTGTAAACTATGGTCTGATTGTCCTTCTGGATACTCTTGTTACTCTGGACTCGCGTCTGAAGTCTGCTTGACGGCGAATCCAGCTTTAGCGATTCCTGAGCATTGGCCGTCTGGCGTTGTCTTTCCACCGCCTGGCTTTCCATCTGGATTTCCATATCCGCCGGGTTTCGCAACTGGTTCTCCGCCGCCGGCTGGTAAAACCTGATTTTGGTTTTGTTTTGTTTGATGAACCAAGCATAAACTCATTACGGTGTTTAATGAAGGCTGGGCCAGTAACTATCCTTGGCCACCACCACCTCCTGGATATCCCTGGCCTCCGGCTGGATCAAACTGGACAGCTATGCCTGCGGTAATGACGGCTTCGCAAACCGGAGTTGTGGTGATACAGTGAGTTGGGCAAAGCCTTCACTTAAACCCAAAGTGGTTTTAATACTGAAACGCAACAATTGACACAATGTAGATCTTCAGTTGCACCGATTGCCGTCAATACCGTAAAGTCAGCAGTAAATACGAAGCTTCCCCATTCCGATTCCACAACAAACAGCAAAGCAGATACGACTACAATCATTTTGGGAGTCGTGATTGGACTTTCTCTGTTGGTGATATTCGCTGTGTTGGGGGTATTCTGGGTCCGCAGAAGAATCAACAAAATGGATGGAATCGAATCAGGAAAATCCCAGTTGAGCAGCAGAGACGATGATGGAGACAGTATCGGAAGAAACATTTCTTATGGCGCAAATGGGGGTGGAGCATCAGCAGCAATGACGTCTGTTCCTGTGGATTTTAGCGCGTTGTCGACAGGAAATGTAAGATACGGCGAGTTACCGTCCAGTGACTTTATTATTGCAGCTCTGCTTGCGGCCAAGAACGGAACGGAGAGCGTTGCAGTTGATGGACACGAGTTTTTAGTTGGCAAGGAGTAAAGTCTGTTTTATTTTTTTCTCTCTCTCTTCTTGAACCAAGCAGCAAATGCCGCTGCGCCACCGCCGCCCCGACCATCCCGCCGATCGCCGACCGCCGCTTCTGATTGGCCGGCCGCGCCCGCCGCCGCCGCGCGCCGTGGAGGCGCCCAGTGAGCCGCGGGGGCCGCCGCTGCGGCTGGTGCTTGGCGGGTTTGTGCTCGCGCTGGCGCTGGCGGCGCTGGGCGACGGCGACGGCGGCGGCGGCGGCGGCGATGGCGTGATCGCTGCTGACAAATACCACGGGCCGCAGTCGCCGCGCGAGGCGGCGTACGTGGCGCTGCGCCTGGCGCTGCTTGCGCTCGGCCGGCTGCTCGAACGCTTCGGCGACCAGCTCGGGCGCTTCGCACAAGCCGCGGGGTGCGTTGCGGCTGCGTGGCACACTGCCGCCCTGGTGGCTGCGCTTCAAACACGGAGGGGCCTCAGCATCATTCGCTCACCTGCCGCTCGATACATGTTTCAACGATCGCAATCGTCAAAAACACGCGCTGACTCTGCAATATCCCTGTCCCCTGTCTCTCCCACCCCACGAATGCCGCCTATACCATTAAACCCGCCCAAACTGTCGGTTATTCTGTTCACGTGCAATAATGAATCTTCAATCTCAAGTGCGTGTTCAAAGATCATATCCTCCTTCTGCAGCCTTCGCAAACATCAAGAGAAAGTTGACTTTGTCCTGATAGATTCTGCCTCACTGGATGATACTGTTGGAATCGCCCAACGGGTTTTTGAATCGAACCAAAAGCCATTGACAATCTACAGGGATTCTCGAATGACCAAATGGGAGTCAAAGATTCTCCAAGGCATGACAAAACCCGACGTCGAACACGTTGTCTTCTTGAATCTGTGTGGAATGTCGTCAAGCATTGGACTCGAAGCAGTCGATTTGAAGAATGTGCTATCCTCAATCTCAAGTTTGCAGCAACAACCACGACAGAGTCATTCAATCTCATTCTTTCCACGGTCTACATTAGCAATGGATTCTTGTTCTCGGCAAAGAATATTCCTGTGGGCTGCAGAGTATTTCCGGTTTCCTATGGATCCTTCCCATTTAGATATTCTGGTTGGTCATTCAACAGACTTTTCCAGAATAGCCCATCTCGTCACACAGAACCGTAAACTCGCGCAATCAAAAGTTGTTTCTGATTCATTAATGGATTCGTGGTGGATGATCTCGCGTAGTGTTGAAGAATCGGGCGTTGCCTGGAACGCTTGTCATGAAGACTGATTATTGTGTCCTTGTAATTCACTTTTTTTGCACATGAGTTTAAAAAACAAATATCTTTTTTCAGCTTACATAAATACGACAGTATACACAACAGTTTATGGATAATATATCACAACAATAACATCGCGAAATTCAACGGGAGTCCCCAGACCAAACACTATATGGAATCACGTTCGACGACTTATTTATTGATGGCGGTATCGGTAGCGTCGGCCTTCCTCTAGATTCATTAAATGATTTCGGTTGAAGAGCTTTTTCTGAAGGTTTTCTCCATTGCGCGTATTTCTCCAACGACGCCGTAACTGCTTCACTGGCCTTCAGAAGTTTGGCAACAAGCGCAGGCTCTTTTGTATTGATGATTTGAGCCAAGACTTGTTGCTGGCAAGTGATGCATTGTTTGAAGGAATCCTGTATTTCCGTGTCGTTCAGAATCAGAATTTGCGCTTCGCCAAAAAAGAAGTAAAAACCAATCCCCCTAACCTCAATTAATTCCATCTCCGAAACAGTGGCTCCACTCAGTAGGTCTAAGAGCAAGGATGCGCTATGCTCCGCAGTTAAGCATAACGTCTCCACGCTCCTCCAATTCTCTGCAAAAGAATCCCCAATCTGAGGTGGCGGCGTGTCTGACACTATTTGCGTTCTCGAATCAAGATTGATTGAATCAGTTGATGGACTTTTTACGCGAATGCGAACAGATTCCACAGAGGCTTTGTTGGACATGGATCGCCGCCCCATTTTGTACGCAAACTTGTTGACGATCCCCGCTTTTTTCAGTTGGAATCCTCGAAGCGGGCCAGTCGATCGCATCTTTTCGTAGGTTCCAGGTTCAAGCTAATACGTGTGTGTGTGAGTGTGTGTGTAAATAAAACGGGGCGGTGGTGCCAATATACTATTCAACCACATACTTGATCCCAAATACTCTGAGGAAACTTGCAATTCTCTCTCACGAGTGTTTCAAAGAGTTCCCGCAGTTCGACAGCTTTTGTTTCATTGGGGGGTAATGGTGGATTTAATTTGGTGGGGGAGCCCAAGTGTTTTTCATTACAAGCGCTCAAAGTCCTCTTACGATGTTCAATCTGAATAGCCCATTGCGCAATTAGATTCAGACATAGTTGTCGATTCTCCCTTTGTTTGATCTGTCCTGCTGCATGCTTGGTGATGAAATGGTGGAGACAGCCCAACGTTTCTTTTGATGTCAAGGCAACTACAAACTCGTTTCCACAGTGAAGGAAGAGAAAATCGAATAGAAGGAGTGCGTTCTTGTTGACGACTGTGTTTGTTGGTTTGTTTTACAATCGCATCAAAGTTCAACATACCAGCATTTCCAAACTCCAACTGTTTCCGAAGTGCGCAAATGGCTTCTGTACATCTTAAGAAAGAAACAAAAATTGGAAGATCAAGATCAAAAATAATGAATCAGCATCTTTTGAATTTACCCTGCAGAAGAGTCTGGAGTTGTGGCATTAAAGGTTGCCTTGATCGCATCGGAAAGTTGAAGCCTGACTTCTTCCACCACGATTCCTTCGCTTGGATTCGTTGCTCTTTCTGCGTTTTTTTTTTTTGATGTGATCGGTCAACGTTTTCGTTTGCGTTGCAAGGCAAGAGTTTCGGCTTTCTCACCAACAAGCGAGGTAATAAGACCTTCACTCATTTTTTTAACAACTTTTTTTTTTAAAATAATTAATTAAAAGTCGATAGATACCAGGTAAATAGTTACAAGGTCTTTTCCTATTCCACACTACACTTTTTTTTTCAACCCCTCATCTTTTATTTAAGAAAAACGGAAATATGAAAAAAAAACTCTTGATTAATTTGCTATATAGAACTGTGTTACTCATCCCGCGCCATACGAACGCCAAGATATCTCATATGCTCTGACATCCCCAATGGAAGCAGCTGTGTATTTCCACAATTCGTGTCTTCACCGCCGTGAGCTGCATCGTCGCAAACAAAAACGCCACCCGTTGAATCAATATAATATTCATTCTCAATATGGTTGTAGCCCCACGCTTGCATTCCCTGGAATGCGATGGAGAATATTAAAACCGTTTGCTGAAAATACCATGCCTCACCAAGTGAGGAACTGGATCATTGTAATTAATGACTCTCGAAATCTCCTTCAGCTTCATTCCCAGAACCAAATTGCGGAACGCAGCATTCCCAACTCGTGGCTGCCCAATTGTAATCACACGTGTCTTGTTTCCTTGAAGTAGCCCAGAATACACGGAATCCGCCGCCCCTAACAGCGCAATAGCGCCACCAAGCGAGTGTCCCGTAAATGTCACGTCATAGTTTGGGAATTCTTTGGTCAGGTTCTTGAGGATTGGGACAAGTACTGGTTTTACCAGTGTCCAGACGTTCCAGAATCCAGAGTGTACTTTGGATGGCTTCCCGTTTGGATATTCGACTAGTTTTTCAAATGCTTTGGGTACGGCTGTAGACGATGCATTCACGAGGTTTTCTTCAGTTTGGGTGTCTTGGGAGTTGACTGTAGCTATGGGAACTCTTTCCAACAGCAAATCAAGGTTTTGTGACCAAGCGCCTATAATTTGTTTTTTTTTACCAGTTGGAGTAAGTCATAAAAACATTGAGTGGTCACTTTCCGATCAGCAAAATAGAATCAAAGATTTGTGAAGGAGAGTCCCCATACCAAAAGATTGCGAGCCACTTATTGATACTATTATAGATTGAAGCGTATCAGAAACAACCGCAATTCCGTGATGCTCCAAAAAAGTGTCTTTAGCAGCGTCAAGAATATACACGTGGCCCTTTTTGACTTGCATGTCAGGTTTCTGGCAAAGAATACAGTCCCAAGTGGCAACCGAAGGAATGGTAGTTATGGCGGCCATAGAGGAGAACCGTGTAAACGTTCTGAAATGTGACACTGTGGCTTCATCAACTTGTGCAGTCGGAGAGGCAGCGAAGAAGCCCAGATTCTTGACAACAAGTGCCAACATGAGCCCTCCGGCAACACTCAAAACTAATGATATCGCCAAACAGACTCGAAAGTCACAAAATCTTCTATTGGATGGAATTTGAATTACTTTCGGTGGGGTCACCGTTTGTGGTTTTACAGTGGTCACTTGTACGTTTTTCATCTTAATTCCATGTATGTCTTTTCAATATTTTGTCCTTCTATATCAATTTTTTCTACTTTTCTTTCCTTCTGTCAAGCCAAACAATTTTTTTCTTTATTTAAAATATCAACAAAAAATCAAAAAAACCAGCAGCGATGGGCAACGCTTCTAATAGTAGATAGAGGTTTTGAGACCAGTCGCATATAGTTTTCCACATAGTTTGTTTGCGTTTAAACAAAAAAAAAGATCAGAGACGCATAAAAAAGTGGACTTGGATTTCTTGTGGGGGGCTGGCGGAGGTTCCGATGACGTGCTGAGGTTCCGTGGTTCCTTCGCTGGGACCCATAAAACGCTTGGCGGTTTTTTTACTAGCAACAATAGGAAGAATGGGCGGGCAGGTTATATAGATTCGTTCAAAGCCGTGTTAAATTCTTTCATGGTCATGAGCACTGGTTTAAGCGCATGTTCAATAATAACGCCAGCCCAGCCAAGCAATCCTAATGAAATCCACGACATATTCTGATGATATCCGTCCCAGCAACTTTCGATCACCTTTTAAGTATGGCCACATTATCTCGCGACGTGAGCTTCTTTTAAACTACAGGATAATAGGATTCCTTCGTTCGTTAGATGATATGACAGAGTTTGCTTTGTTGAGTTTAGTTGAACTGCGCGACAAGATAAGTGTCGGCTTGATTTTAACATTCGAAAATGGTGTTGACTGTTGCAAACACTGACACATCTCTGCCTGCCTTGCTGACGCCGCCTGCAAGCGTTGATCCAAAGCACCGGATCCTTGATAACCTCACTGAGGCGCAGAGTGAAGGCGTGAAGGAACTTCAACGTCGGATCAGGGACATGTTTGCAAGGGGAGATGATGAACTTGATGGGATCCCATTACGTGATGAAGAGGCCTGGGCAACTGCGAAAGAATGCTGCTGGCGCTTCCTTAAAGCCAACAGATTCGATGTTGATAAAGCCGAAGCGGCGTTGATGAAGACATTGCAATGGTGATGGCAGAACTCAAATTTACATAATTATGCCAAGGCTCTTTCTAAAAAAGCATCATCTTACCAACCCCTTACAGGAGACGCGAATATAGACCCACCGAAATTTCGCCCGTAGAAATCGAAGAAGAAAGCAAGAGTGGAAAGGCCTTTTGGTCTGGATATGATAGAATCGGTCGCCCGATCCTGCATTTAACGACGGCGAAACTCAAGTCATCTGATACCAACCGGTTGATCAGGTTTTTCGTTTGGAATCTTGAGAACTCATCGAAACTGTCTCCTGAGGGCATATTTCAAGTAACTGTAACGGCAAACACAAAAGGGCTGACAATGTTCAACACATTACCGATCCCTGATACCATTAAATTGGTATCCATCATACAGTATGTTTGTGTTCTTTTGCTTGTCCAACTTAAATGGTGTATTGAACGCATTCACCATAGAACCCACTATCCTGAAAAACTTGGATGCTCCATTGATTTCGACCCAACTTGGGTGATGTGGGCTCTAATGTCAATCATGATGGCTTTTATGGATGATGCGACCAAGTCCAAAATGCACTTGGCCTCTTCGAAGTCAGAATCAGTCAACTACAAAATAAAAAAGAAACAAAAAACAAGCGAATGTCCTTCGACGCGCACCGGTTTTCCGTGTCCGCCGGCGGCATGGCGCCGACGGGCGGCGCGGCGGACGACGCTGGCGGCCGCGCCGAGCTGCCCGCGCCGCTGGGCCACGCGCTGTCGGCAAGCGACATTCTGGGCGAGTTGCGTTTTGTTTTCGTTTCGCTTCTTCGCGTTCAGTCGTGTTTTCTAAGCAACGAATCCCGCAGCGCTGCCGCCGCCGCCCCGCCCGCCGCCGTTGGCGCTCGCGCTGAACCACAACTTGAGCCACAACCAGCAACACACAAACATCGACCTGACTGCCTCAAACCCAACCCTCAACGTGCTCAACGTGTCCGGCACCCCGCAGTTTACATCCGCGATGGAAATCGCTGGACGAAAGAGCCCAATCTCGTTTCCGTCAAAGTCGCCATCCCATTCACGAGCAACATCAAAAACACGTGCGGAAAAGGAGTCCCCGATATCAAACAAGCAGCTGAATCAAACAAGCGCCAGCGTACCCGCAGGCCCAGTTGCAACTCCGGCATTCGCTGATTTCAACCAGTTCCGCGGATCCTCAGGACTCGCTTTCCTCAACTCCAGCATCTGGTCACTCAATCTCAGTGTCAAACGTCCCTCTGACCCCGCTTTTGGCGCGTTCTCCAACGCCAAAGGCAACACCACTCAAACAGCCACCCGCCCTAATTCCCAATTGCATCTTCCTCCTCCTTCTTTTCCACATCCTCTTCCACGGCAGCCCCGCCCGCTGCCTGGAACGGTAGCCATCCCTTCCAACCTCCCCACAA
The DNA here is from genome assembly GCA_025765595.1 of Obelidium mucronatum. Classification (NCBI taxonomy): domain Eukaryota; kingdom Fungi; phylum Chytridiomycota; class Chytridiomycetes; order Chytridiales; family Chytriomycetaceae; genus Obelidium; species Obelidium mucronatum. Next base: position 930,190 of record JAIVFH010000001.1, on the reverse strand, counting down.
AGAAATGGATCCTTCCCATTCATTTCCACTGACATTCCATCGAACCTTAGACTCTGTCAACGACACACTCCAAAAAGCATTTCCCTTCAACAGCGGCGTCCGCCCCGTCCGAAAACTCATGACTCTCCACGATGCGCAGCTCAAATTCGGAAAAGACCCGAAAGCCGCCCTTGCCGGTTTGATTGAAGCAAAGAGCTGGCGCGCGATTGGGATTTTGGCTGCGACTGTCATTTCAAAGAGCTTGGATGCGCGCTGATGTAGATGGTATTTTGTTTTGGTGGGGTGTGCGGATTGGTGGCATTGGAGAAGTTGGGTCCAAGGATGGCAGAATGTCTCGCGGCTGAAGTGGAAGTTTTTGGACTTGGTGGGAAAGAAAAGGTGTGTTTGTATCAAGAGCTTGAGAATGGAGGTGTGGGACTGTTTAAAGGTGTGGAGAATCCGAGGTATGGGAATTTGGTTGGGTGGGATATTCGTGTGATCTGGGCGAGAGAGCCCAGCTTGAGGGGCCTCGTGAAGGATTCGTTGGACAGAGTGTTTGAGCTTTTAACTGAATCCAACGTGTATATCCGACAAGGGGTTGATTTGGACTTGTGGAAGGCAAGAAGCCAAACTCTAAAGCTTCTGATTGTCGACCTCATGGTGGAATTGGGCGATTTCAGAACTGCTTCCAACATTTTGAAGGGCGTAATTGCGAGCAGCAGTAGCAGCCATGGGTCGGGAAAGAAAGATGTTGATGTCTGTAGCGCCCTTGTCAGGATTGAACTACAGCTCGGTAACGTTGTTGAAGCTGCAAAGTGGATTAATGTTATTGAACTTGAGCTCTGCCAAAATCCATCCACAACACTTACGAGTCAGCTGCCGTCCACAGATTTTGCCCGTCGCGATGTTGTTCTCATCAACAGAGCACTTTATGCCATTTCCTCCGCTGGCGATTGGAACCAAGCGGCTATCCATCTAACTGAACTCTTGGAATACTCGCAAAGTAACTCAATCCCCACCCAGCAAAAGTCCATAATAAGCATTCCTGTGATTGTCAACAACATCTCGGTTTGCTACTTGTATTCTGGAAATGTTGGCCAGGCTCTCAGTCACCTTGAGAGCCTCGTCCTCGAAATGCCGCAGTTGTGTGGTGGAAGTGCGAGTTTGCTTTTCAATCTTGCCACATTGTATGACTTGACGGACAATAGTTTGGAGCGAAAGAGAAGATTACTTGGTGGAGTCGTTGCAGCCCATGCCGGCGATGATTTAGATGGCGCGTGCTTAAAACTGGCTCAATAACATAAATTGTTAATAAGAAGGATATAGGTTTATTTGTGAATAAGAAGGATATAGGTTGGATGGGGGTTTTGAGTATTTCCAGATCCAAAAAATGAGTGATGGTGTGTACCCACTTCCGCCTCGCCCACCACCCCGCGAAGACCAATCAACCTGGATATCTCAAATATTATCCTGTATCCATCAAGAGAACGGGATATTTAGTACTCTGTGAAGAACGACGGAGATGTGTTTTCGTTTGACGATACAACTCCCAACACCGTAAAACCAGTTCTTCCGCATCTTACTCACCCTCTCTCTAACGCAGACGGATCCATTGATTTTGGCAGCGACAATGAGCAAGGGGGCCGCGTCGATGACAGTCAAGTAAGCGTTTTCTTCCAATCCCAACTCGACACAAACCAACAACGAACAACTACACCAAAAAAAAAACAAAACAAAGGTTATTGAAAAAACAACCACGAAGCGGATCCTGGACGACTCAGACTCAGACGACGACATTGACAAGGACATTGCGGCTGCAATCGAAGACCAAAAAGACGACGATGACGATGGCGATGAAGAAGAAGAGGAAGTCCAACGATCAAGCAAACCGAAAAAGAAGGAAAAGGAAAAGAAAAAGAGTAAACGAATCGAGGCTGATTCAGATGATTCGTCCGTCGAAGACTCGGACGATGAAATGACGGAAGCGGATAAAGGATTTATTGTAGACGACGACGATGTGTCGGATGCCGGTGGTGACGATGATGATGATGACGAAGAAGAGGATCTGGATGCAAAACGGCGAAGGAAAGAGCAGCGGAAACTGTTGAAGCGCAAGCGGCGGGAAGAAGAGGAGGATTTGGATGACGAAGATTTGGCTTTGATTGACGAAAACACGGGTCGGGGTCCGTCCAAAAAGAAGGGAGGCAGACTGGTGCGTAAGGGTGGACAGAAGGAAGACCAGGCTGAAAGACGGGATCTGTCAAATATCTTTGATATGGATGATGATGAAGACGCGCGAGTTGCTGCTCCTGTAAAGCCAAAGAGAAAAAGCGAGCTGTATTCTGATGAGGACTCGGATGAAGCGGACGACTTTGTTGTGGATGATAATGAAGACGGCGACGTTAACGATGAAACGGACTTTGACCGACGTGCGCGTATTGCAAAAGCCAAAGAGCAGCGTAAAGCCGATCGTTCTAAAGTGAGGAACTTGGGGCAGCAGTATGGTATTTCCGATGAGTTGAGTATTTTTCTTCAATCGTGTTTTTGCCATCATTCGTAACAGTTCATTGTGCAGTGTCTGGATGGATATACAAGATCTTTTTGGAGATGGTATGGATTACGAGTACGCCCTTTTCCCGAGTGATGGTTCCAAGCCACGGGAATCCTATCGGCAAGAAGAGGAGGATGAGGCGGAACCCATCAAGAAAACGGTTAAGCTGACAGATGTAAGTAGTAAACAATCAAAATATATTATCGTTTTTCAGTTTCGGATCTGGAGGGTTCTAAATTTCCACCACAGATTTACGAACCCAGTGAAATCGCTGAAAGACTTTTAACTGAAGAAGATGAAGTCATTCGTCTTAAAGACGTACCTGAGCGGTTTCAAGTATGTGTTTCCTGGCGGTCAGTCTAGTGCAATAATTAATCGACGTTTATTTTATAGCTTCGGACTGAATACCCACCTCTTACGGATGACGAATTTAACCGTGAAGTCGAGCACATTGAAACAGTTCTTTTGGCATCCACCCCCGAAGGATCACCCATTGATCTAGCCACCGAAACGTCTCGTCAAACAGTTATATCACGAACTCTCAAATTCTTCCATGAAGAGCACTTTGAAGTTCCGTTCTTATTTGGCCACCGCAAAGACTATCTTACACTTGAAGGACCAACAGGAAACCACTTGGGTCATTTGAACCGATCCGAGTTATGGAAGATCTACGACTTGGACACTCAATTCCAAGCTGTTGAAGCCAAACGTCGGTCAGTCAGGACACTCATCACGGATCTTCGCACGAGCCCTGAATTGGCTGGGAATCGGTCGATTGAAGTGTTGTTGGGAGATCGCTATGTAGATGAAATGCTGAGAACGGCTGCATCCCTGGAAGATATCGCGGATGTTACTCTGTATTTGCAATTGTACTACTCGGAGGAAATTAAAAAAGTTGAAGAGGCGAAGGGAAAGAGAAAGGAACTGAAGCGAGCGATTCGCCGTACTGATTATGAAGATGCGAAGCGGTTGGGAATCCAAGCGTTTGTTTCGGTATGAAGGGTTCAAGTTTTTTTTTCGGTTCCATCTTTATACTGATGATGTTTTCAATTTCATTATCATGATTTTTTAGTTGTACAATGTGGACGTGAAGCTGTTTAGTGAGAGCATGAAGAAAATGGTAAACTTGCATGTCCCCGATGATCTACCGGAAGATCCATTGGATGCTGCGACCAAGTTCATTGTTGAAAAGAGTCCCTTCAGTACGGAGCAAAGAGTCATTGAAGGTATACCACTTAGTTAAAATTCAAAAAGATGATGTTGACTCATCCATCTATTTGTAAAGCTGGACGAATGATGCTTGCACAGCAGATTTCTGTTGACCCCACCTATCGTCGTTTCCTGAGAAAGGTCTACGAAACGGATGCTGTCATCACTGTCACACCCACAGAACGCGGGAAAGTTGAAATTACCCCTGTACATCCATATTATGTGAGCCTGTGTATTGTTTTGAAAGCGTCGCCCGACCTTTCACTTTTCTGACTTGCCTTTAAACAGAAATTCAAATATCTGAAAGAGAAACCGGTTTATAAATTTGAGGGAACTGAATATCTTCTGATTCACAAGGCTGAAATTGAAGGACTTGTTACTGTTCGCGTGTTTGTCGACGAAGAAGCCAAGCTTTTGGAAGATGTGGTCAAGCACATTACGAACGACTACACGAGTGAAATATCAGAGCGTTGGAATGATGAACGAAGACGGTGTGGTGAAAAGGCTACAAAGGAACTCATCTTCCCTGCAGTTGTAAAATCGTTCAAGGAAATGTTGGCTTCGAAAGCGACGGATTTATTGGCTGAAGAATGTCGTACTGCTTTTGAAAAGGTTTTATCTTTGTGTGGATTTGGTAGTATTTTGGGTTGACTTCAATGCAAAACATCACACACAGAAAATCGACGTGCAGCCCTACCGCCACAACAGAAGCCGCGACGATGACTATTATGATGACCATGAAAACCGCACGCATGCTCGTGTCATGGCTATCTCATGGGGTGATGGAGACCCACAAAGCGCCGTTTTCGCTATTTGTTTGGATGAATCGGGTCGTGTTTCTTCAACCACCAAGTTATCTCATATGCACAATAGAGATTTGAAGGTGAAGGATCACGATTTGATTCTGAGCAAGATGCGGGAACTTCAAATTGAAGTATTGGTTGTTGGAGGAACTAGCATCAGTACAAAACAGCGATTGATTCCAGAACTTGTGGAATCCCTCAAACGAATCAATGATGATACTGAATCTTCGGAACGTGACCGAAGACGGTACCGTCGAGGGGAATTCGTTGTCCCAGAACTCGTCGTTGTTGAGGATGATGTTGCTCGAATTTTAATGACATCGAAACGCTTTGCAAAAGAGTTCCCTGATTTCCCGCCACTCGCAAGGTATTGCGTGAGTTTGGGGAGAAGAGTTCAGGATACTACTTTGGAGTTTGCGACTTTGTTTAACGCTGATGAGGAAATCAAATTGTTGCGGGCTCATCCTCTTCAGCATTTGGTTGGTTTTTTAAGTTTTGCTTTCACTCATTTGAGTTTTCTTATGAATACTTATATTACATACAGCTTCCTGATGATAAGTTGAAGTCCGCGATTGAGCGAGCTTTTGTCAACGTCGTGAATATGAAGTGAGTTCTTGGTTTTTCTGAGCGTTTGATGTTATTCTTGTGCTCAGAACTCTTGTTTACCTTAGTGGTGTTGATGTAAACGATGCCGCAAGCTTTCCCCATCGTTCCCATACCCTCCAATTCGTCAGTGGTTTGGGTCCGAGAAAGGCTGGCTTTATTATTAACCGCATTGGAAAATCCGTAAGTGTATTAAAAATCGGTGGTGCCTCTTTGACAAATGTGTTTGTACTTTAGGGTGGTAAACTTGAAAGTCGACCCGACTTGATCCAAAAACGAATGCTCGGCCGTGCCATCTTTATGAATGCCGCATCATTTATCAAAATCCACAAGAAGCATTTTAAGCGGACGAATGCGCCCCTTGATGTCTTGGACAACACAAGAATTCATCCAGAAGATTATGACATTGCCCGTAAAATGGCAGCTGGTGCCCTTGATATCGATGACGTTGTGGAAGCGGACGATCCGTCTTCGCACGTTGCTGAACTGATGGATGACCATCCTGAACGTCTCAACAACCTCATGTTGGATGACTTTGCAGATGAACTCTACAGAACGAGTCAAGATCTAAAAAGAATCACGCTGCGCGACATTAAGGATGAAATAATTGATCCGTACAAGGACCGCCGAGTCAAATTCAACAGCGCTGGCTGGAATGAAATTTTCACAATGTTGACTGGTGAAGTGGAAGAAGGATTGTTGGGCATGGTTGTGAGTTGCCAAGTCGTCAAAAACTTTGACAGATTCATGAAGTGTAAGTTGTCTGCAAGTGGTGTGGATGCGAATCTTCAGGCCATTATGTGTCCTTCACAGAGAACCTTGAAGGAAGGCGATGCGTTCCAAGCTGTTGTGATTAAAGTTGATATCCGAGAGTTTCGTGTGGAGTTGGATGCAAGGGAGGATATTGTTGATAGTGGCAAGTGGTTGATGGATTTGGCGAATCGGGTCAGGGATCCAAAGTATTTCAGTTTGGATCGAGAAGAAGAGGATAAGCAAAGGAAGCCCCGTAAGTTGCATTTACGTTGGTGTTTTCTTCTGGGTGCTGAAAAATGTCTCTTTTTCAGCGGCACCTAAACCTAAGCCGAAGCCAAAACGTTCAAGAACCGTCAACCACCCGTACTGGAAAAACTGTACATATCAAGAAGCGATTGATGAGTTAACAGGACCTTCTGTACGTAATGGGTCTTTGATTATTCGCCCTTCGACGAAAGGAAATGATCACATCTGCATTAGTTGGAAAGTTGATGAAGGAGTTTTTCAACACATTGGTATGAGCAACGCCTATGTTGAAAATGAATTTAATCCCCTTAAATATTACTCTTACCAGATATCTTGGAAACGAACAAGGACAATGAATTCACCTTGGGAAAAACTTTGATTATCGACGGAAAAAAGTATGACGACTTGGAAGAAATCGTTGCCACATATGTGGAACCTATGGCTCAATACTTCAGCGAAGCCAGAAGACATGTCAAGTACAGAAATGATACAGTTGACGAGACGTGTACGTCATTTGGTACTTGTTTTTGCTTCAACTAATGCATTTCTAGTGCGATGGGTTGAACGAGCTGTCCAATCTACCAAACGATCTTCTTATGCTGTGATTCCGTGCCCAGAAAAACCCCAATGCCTGTGGTTTATTTTTCAACACATTGGCAAAAAAGAGTGTCAAGAGTACATAACTATCACTCCAAACGGCTTCAAGTTCCGGGGGGCTTTCTATAAACGTATGGACCACTTGTTCGATGCTTTTAAAAAGCAAGAACAGCAACGGATGGAAGCAGCGAAAAGTGCTGCAAAACAGCAACAACAATCCCAGCATCAACAAGGGGGATATCCCAGATCATCTGGACCTTCGTATCCGTCTTCCAGAGGGCCTCCTGGAATGTCTATGCCCCCCAGACCTCAAGCTCCCAGTTCGATGATGAGTGGAGGAGGTGGAAGAATGCCACCTATGCCGTCTAGACCCGGTGCTGTTTCTGCTGCTGTTCCGATGTATGGCCAGCCACCTGCGCAAGCTGGTTGGGCTGGACCTCCTGGAATGAGACCTCAGATGCCCCCTCAATACCCTCCCCAACAAGCGTATGGGCAACCTCAACAGCAATACCCGTCTCAACAGCAGCAGCCATTTCCTCCCCATTTGGCGCAGCAACAGCAGCAATATAGGCCGCAAGGCGCCTCAAATGGTGGTTATTACGGTCGATAAATTATAGGGCAACACTTAATCTCGAATAAACTGTGTAAACGGTAGACTTTATGAGATCCATAAAACGATTGAAGATAGTATAAAAACAATAGTCAGAGAGGCACTGACTGCAACTGTTGCCTGGTTTTTGCGCATCTTTCGACTCAACATCAAAAGGCCCGCTGCAATGGCAACCACAACAAAACCCGTAATATAAAATAGAGAATCCGGATCGATTTCCTGAGGAATGTATTGCCCATATGACTGTAAACTTGATTGCTTTATCAGGGCCTTTGGATGTCTAATGAACTGCGTGTTTCCAAAATGCCTGTTGAATTGACCACTTTCAAAAAACTCTTGCAAAACCGGGTTATGGTATGCTCCTTCCTTGTCACCGATGCACTTCGTTAGAGGAACAATGGTTTTTCCGCCTTGTAAAAGAAAAGCCATGCTTGGGGGAATAGCGGCGGCTGTGTCACTAGACACAAGTTCGTCAGTATTTAAATCACAATTTCCAACCGCACAATAAACTTACGCGTAATAATCATGTTGCAATGAAATGCCTTGATCCATTTCTTGCTCCATCCAATCTCGAAACAGAGTTGGTACAGTTGTCATATTCTTGTCCTTGTGTTGCCAATCGTCTGAATCAAAATTCCATCTGACCGCACGCAGGCCTAGCATAGCTCCAATTTTCCTAACTCGTTCATCGATTGCGCCGTCTTTGAGTCGAAGGGGGTTTGGAAAACGTTTAACACCAACTGCAGCAAAAACGCATCAGAAAACTTACAAGGTGGTCGGTAGTATTTCGGAAATACTCCTATAACTTCATAGATGGCTCTTGAGCCGTAAACTAATTCCGCAACAATCTGATCATCACTTAGTGTAGTGAGATCCTTGTGCGACCATGTGTGTGTCCCAATCTCATGCCCGGCTTGGTAGGTTGCTGCCAAAGTATCTGGTAGTCTTGGAATGTTCACTCCAATAACCCAGAATGTAGCGAGCATATTAATATTTTTGAAGTCTGGAGGTTGTTTTAGATTCTTGATGCCACAAGCAAAACCAGTTCTTACATTCTATCACGGATAAGGTTTCCACTCCCGGACCATCGTCAAATGAGGCTCCCCATACATCTGTATGCCCACCAGGTCGACATGATCGAACGTCCTTCTTTGGCGTGGCTTTTCCGTTGACAGCTTGAAAGTACTTTGTCCATTCAGGCACTCCAACAACAGCCGCACCTGGAGCGGGGCCCCATGAAAAGTCATAGGCAAAGACGTGAGTGACGAGAATGAGGCCAATTGCGATAACTGGAAGCATGATGGTTTTTGATAAAGTCAACACAACCCTATTTTATGTATTTAATTTTATGTTTTTAATCTCCGAGATAAGAGAATCAAGCAACTTGAGTTATGCAGTTCATCTGCGCCCTGCAAAATTGACAATGACGTACCATCGCTGACTCTGATCCTTTTCTTATGTTATTGAGTTGATTCGTGATCACTGTGATCCACTAGTGGTCGATTCGACCACTGCACCTGATCATATTAATAGTACTAAGTTGCCAATAGAGGCCATAAATAACTCAGGGTGATTTCATTCAGCTAGCTCATCAGCTGCTTTTGAATGCGATCCTCAGTTCGCAAATGTGGTCCTGTACATTAGAGTTCGACTGATACTCATATTTCTTTGTTGAAAATGCTCCCAAGTATCGCAAACAGCTTACCGACTCTTGCACACAAATCAAAGAATGAGAAAACTGGGAAACGGCGAGGGTGACTCGTCTCAGTGTTTTCAATCTTGTAAACTGAACCCATTCTCCTTTCCTCTCTGGCAGCATTGACTTCTCATGGAAAATAGACTTTGGTGTTGCTCCTTCAGTTCCAGCCTGGACTTCGTACTTCAAGTCTTTGAAAACTGAATCCTTCTCTGGGGATATTAAGACTTGCTCCGCAGGGTCCAATGCATGGGGAGCCAGCTTTGACGATGGACCGTCTCCGGCAACACCTATCGTTCTAGATTGTAAGAAATTCTACTAATTATATATTGGCGGTGGGATGCTGTCGTGCCCCTTGAATTGACCTTTTGTTTGAAATAGATTTCAAAAGCGTTAATGCCAAAGCGACATTTTGGGTCATTGGATCCAACGTTGTCAAGCATCCAGAAATTCTGCTGTCGACTTATCAAGCTGGTCATGACATTGGGTTTGTTGAGAATTGAGATCTTCCCATTTAAGATTTTGCTTACGAATCCCGTTTGATGACAAACAGAATTCACACATACTCCCATCCACACTTACCATCCTTGCCAGATGATCAAGTCGTCTCAGAGCTGATTTATGCAGCCAAAGCCGTTCTTGACGTTCTTGGCGTTTACCCAAAGTACTTTCGGCCACCTTGTGAGTTTGTTTTCGCCGAAAACTATGATCAAGCTCGAAACTGACCCGCATTCAGATGGTGATATCGACGATCGCGTTCGAGGATTGGCAAAAATGGCTGGATTAACAGCGGTCACTTGGTCGTCCGATTCAAAGGATTGGAGTTTCCTTGGCCAAAGTCAAATGGGTAAAGTTCCTGCGACATTCAAAAACTGGATGGACCAAGGATTAACGAATGGAATTTCTTTGCAGCATGATTATTATCCGTAAGTTTTTCTCTTGACGTGTTATAGAACTGACAGCAGGATTCTATAGGGAAACCGTAACTGTTGTTCAGGAGAGTATGGATATTTTACTCAAGTCAGGAAGGTCTATCAAACCTTTGAAAGAATGCATTGGTGTTTCCGATGTGTATGGAAATGCCATATTGGAAAACTTCTTCAAGTCCGGCCTATTTGAAAACAGGAACGGATTGCCAGATCCAACAACCACAAAAGCCAATCTGCCGACAACAGCTGCAACAAATCCTGCGAAAATCATCGCGACTATTACTCAAGCAGCTCGAGTGACAGAACCTTCGCGCACTGCCATCGAACCTTTGACAGATAAGCTGGTCGTTATTGTGCAAAACAAACCAACCGCAAACAGCGGTTCGAGCTTCAATCAAATACAACAATCCGCGGATGCTAATTCCCTAGAAATTAGCCGTGGCTCTATGGTCGGCATTATAGCTGGGGCTGCCGCTGTTTTTGTTCTTGGAGTGATTGGAGCTGTTGCATTTCTGCGTCGCAGAAATCAGCAAAAGGATCATAATCGTATGTCCAAAGGTAGCACTGAATCAAAAGAGCCATTTATACCATTAGAGACGGGGACAGTAAGTTACGGAACTTACAAGTAAAGTTTAAGTGAACAATAAATCTATAAAACTTCATCTTTTTTTCAAATCTCGGCACATCTTATTGGCTTACGAACAATAGAAGGGGTCATAGCAATCCTCGCCCTGTCTGTATGTGTTTTTGGGCAATTGACAGACGCCAAAGCAACGGTCGGCAAACCAAGGTTCGTGCCACTCTCGCTGCTTTGCAACTTGCCCTGAACAACCCAGTACTTACAACTTTTCGCGGACAATCGGAGCCGGACATATCGCGCCATCCGTTTCTTTCTGGACTCTTCAGCGCTCTGTCTGATGCGTCCCCTTTGGTACCAGATATTAAGGCTTGTCCTGTTGGTTCAAACGTGTGGTGTGCAAGCTTCGACGATGGGCCATCACAATTCACTCAAATTGTTCTTGATTGTAAGTATTGTTGAGTTCTTTCCCAACGCACCGGGCTGCGACTTTGCCTCTCTTTTTTGAAATCAGATTTCAAAACTGTGAACATGAAGACGACATTCTTGGTCATTGGAGCGAACGTGGTCAAGAATCCAGAAATGCTTGGACGCTGGATAGCAAAGATTGAACATTCGTTGGGAGTAAATTCATGACGAACGTGACTGCAAGCTTCAGGAAATGGGTCGACCAAAATATCAGTAACGCAATTTCTTTAGAGCATGACTATTACAAGTAATTTTGTCTAATTTTATACGTTTGACCCCATGTCCATCTAACCCATGACTTGCAGGGATACGGCAGCTGTTGTGAAGGAAAGTATGGATATTTTGATAAGCTCTGGAAAGAGAATTGTTCCCCTTAGAGAATATCTGGGGATACTCTATGTGGATGGGAATACGATACTGGAGGACTTCTTTGAGTCTGGGCAGTTCGAAAATACCTATGCGACAACCACGAATACAGCCGTTTCTCAAACTATTCGGCCTGGCGACTCTGCAGGGGTGATACCATCAACAGACACACCCCAGGTTTCCCAAGAATCGATCTCATCGGGAATCTCTCAAACTGCAATTTCTGCTATTACTGGATTGATGGCTTTCTTATTTTTGACCGCTGGAATTTTACTCTATTTTGCGTGTGTGAAGTGGGAAACCGGAATTCCACTTCACTAAGGGGTTTCTTTATTACTTTTACTTTTATCTTTAGTTCCTTTTTATTCATTTACTTATTTATATATTTATGTTTATTTGGAGGAATTGGGTTTTACTTATTTTGGCGGAACGTGATTGGCGCATGTGACACAATGTCACAATGCGGCCTTTGTGGGAGTTCTGGAATGAGTAGGACAAATAAAGTTGCTGAGAATGAAATAGATGGCCACTATACAGCTTTGCAGGGCTTACCACGAGACCCAGTTTCAGAGTAACAATGTGTCGGTTACTAACATGATTATCCTGGGGAGGGTGTAGGTTCTGCAGATGCGCGACTTTCTAACGTATCTATGTTGTCTTGAGATGTGTTAATCAAGACAAGGGGTTTGATGTTGGAAGGAATCTTACTAAACACAGGTCACACGAGCGAATCGAAGAGAGGAGCGGGACCCTGTGGTTCTTATTACCCTGGCCTGGAGGCGGCGGGCACAGAGCGACTCAGACTGGTAACTCAGGAGAAAGGTGTTACCGGAATTCTGATGGTGTGGCTTAACTGTGTCGCGGATAACGGAAAACGTTATTATAATTCCGCCTAGCTGTAATAAGGATAAGTATTTTCTGGATGACCCACGGCGCGGAAGTGGTGCGGCCTGGTCAAAGTCAAACAGTGGCGAGTTGGGAGACGAAGGGTGGATGGCGGGAGTGAGGCGAGTGACGTAAGGAGCGGGGACGTTTGCGGGTGTCATTGTTCTCTTTATTTATGTTATTCCTTTATTTCTATTCGTTCTTCTTTATTCGTTGTTGTTAACCCTTGGAACACGTTAGAGTCCAAGTTGCCTGATATTTCCACAGTCAGTATCACGGGCCATCGGGCCGCTGAGCTGTGAACAGCTTAACTTTCGCACGGAACAACACGTGGGAGCGAGAGATTGGAGATTGGGAGAGAGTGTTGAAAATGCGGTGGGTTGGTCTGTAACCCTGGAACCACCGCTACCTACCTGAAGGGAGGAATCCCGCGTGACCGTGTTACACGTGGAGACAACGTGCGCAAAAAATCTGCGAGAAACAAGCCTGGCTCTCATCTTCTACACTCGCATCCACATCACTTCTATTTATTACTGCTTGATTAAAAATTAAGAAAGGGAATCGATGTAAATATTTGCTTGATATTGGACAGACACTGTATCACTGAAACAAAAGAGTTGGTTGGATCGTGCCACCAGGGTCTTGGGGTCTTTTTGGAATATGAAGACTTTAAAAGCAGAAATAGTAAAACTCGCTCTTGATGAAGAAGTTATTTCTTTCGCTGCGATTCCTCATTTGGAATGCTGGTGATTGATGTTCTTTGAACACAATTATACAAGAGAAGGGGTAACAACTTAATAAGCCGGAAAATGAGGCGACTCGCATCTCTCGTCATTTATTTGAAGCGAAAGCGTATAATGCGCAAGACGCAGCAGATGGTGTCAGATCAATGCCAAGTTGCGAGAACAAGGAGCACGAATGCCAATGTTGCCATGGACAAAACACGTCTCCACAAAACATGCAATCGATTTGAATCATATAGGCGTGTTTGATTGTGGATTTCGCATTGCGAGTACAGTTTGAGCATAAAAAGTCACTCGCATGAAGGAAGTCAGAAATCACAAGAATGACCTCAATCGGCAAAGGCGGACGCGTAAGACTCTTTTCGCTTAACCAATGGGTCAATATGATGTGGATTGGCGTATGGATGAACAATATGACATCCGTTGCCTCTCTGAGTCCGCCCTTGTCCAAAATTCGTGTTCGTCCACCGCACAATCGAAGTGAGAATGGCGCGTGTAAGGACTGTACGAAATGATTTCCCGATGCTGCGTGCAAAGTTAACTTCTTTGGCATCATTATTTGGTTGTTAAAGTTAACTTTTGAAAATGACTTCTATGTTTCCTTCCCAACAACTGCGCAACATGCCTGTCCAACGAGCCAAAAAAGCATCTCGCTCAAATACTATAAGCTACGAGCAGGAAGAGAAAGGTGAAGTTGTGCAGAGTCTTCGTGTTTTTTGATAGTGTACCTTGCTTCCAGACAACGAAAGTGCCGATGGCGGCATCCAGTGAGAACACAACGGTGTTATGCGGACGGCATTAAGAAATATCATTTATTCCCGACAGGTTCGCGATGTCTGATTTTTTCTCTCGTCAAATCGAAGAGACGGTTTCTCATGTCAGCAAAGCAATCAACGAGTCAATCGAGACTTCAACCAAGAAACTCAACGAAGCCATTCGCGTTGACGAAGAAGAACTGTTAAGTTTAGACTTGTTCATCCAGAAACTGACCACAGTTATTTACAGAATTCCTACAATTCGCGAAGCAAAATCAGAGCGTGATGAAACTTTTGTAAAGGCCGATAATATTCTTAACAAGTGCAAAAATAGTATCGGAAAGCACGAGGTTAATTCTCGTCTTTGACAAGCAGATCTCACCGCTGACACATTGAACCGCAGAAATCGCTTGCCGATCTTCACAAAAAGCTTGAAAAAAACACGATTGCATTGAGCCAGGTTCGCCTTGATTTGGAAAAAGAATTGAAGGAAAATGGTGAAAATAATGGTGATTTCGCCGTCATTTGCTGATTCAGACTGTGTAGTTTTGAACCATAAGCGCGACAAAATCCGTGTATTAACTGCTATGAAAAAAAAACTGGAAGAATTTAAGAAGGATGTGACTGAATTGAGTAATGTAAGTCCGATAATAGGTTTTGGAATCCCATGGACTGATTTGGACCCACAGAACAAACAAGAGCAACAGTACAAGAAAGCAATAAGAAGCATGTTATCCATTTAGTCGGTTCTTTTTCAATTCGATAGTTTTACAGCATTTTGCGTTTTATTGGTATTCTGCGTTGGCATAAATACTACTTACTTTATGTTACAACATCCTTCCACGCTGTTGGAGTATGAGTGCTTACAAGAACAACTCTTCTGGAGTCTGCACGCAACCATTTCCTTATTCCTTCGACAACGAGTTTCTCACTCTCTCCGTCCAGTCCACTTGTTGCCTCATCAAGAACAAGAACACGAGGATCCCTCAGTATTGCTCTCGCCAAACAAATTCTCTGCTTTTGACCCTCTGATAGAAGAGATTCTTTGGGACCCGATCCAACAACAGTTTCATAACCATCTGAAAGGTTCATTATAAAATCATGTGCACCAGCAAGTTTGGATGCTTGCTCAACAGCATGTAAATTCACCGCATCATCTAATAGGGCGATATTTTCTTGAATGCTTCTTTGAAAAATACGTGATGATTGAGTCACAGTGACCACGTTTGTGCGAACAAATGTGGTATCGAGGATAGATATGTCACGCCCAAATAGTTTAATAGTTCCACTATTCGGAGTTCTTAATTTCTGTAGAAGCTGTATGACTGTTGATTTTCTGACACAGGACGTTAGTCATTTGCACACGAAGTCAAATCGATACCCACCCACTGCCGGATTTCCCTGTAAGAAGATGCACAGTTCCCGATATCACTTTCAGATTATAACCATCGAGAACAGAGACTCCCTTTCTACTTAAATACTCGTAATTCACATCATAGAATTCTACTGCAGGCGACTCGAACTGAAGTTCTTCCACACTTTCACTACTGTCAGAGGACTTATAATCTAGAATATCAAGCACTTTCCCAAATCTTCTTGCCGCAAGTCTTAAACCGCCGCCCCCAGCCAATGACGATACCACCCCCACACCGTCTACTGCACTCAAAACCAGAGTTGTCAGCGCAATCAACATTTCTTGAGGCTCTACAACTCCGCTACGGATCAATGAGACTCCAATCCGCATTCCAGCTGTAGATAGAAGAATAATAAGGGCATCTCTTAGGGGTTGACCAAACAGCGACATTGATACTGTGTAGGAAAAGGCATCTTTCCGGGCGACGGCTTCAGTAGTTGCGAATCGACTCAGTATTCGGGTTTGACCATTGAGAAGAACAATTGTGCGTACATGCGGGAGAACAGCAAGGAGAAAAAGTGTGGATTGCTCAGCTGTTTTGATTGATGGGGTGTGAAAACTGTTTTTGAATAAGTACCAATTCCATTACCAATATTTTTTTGTTACAAACTGGTTGACAATGATAGAAGTGAGTTTCCCGAGAAGAATTACAACAGGAACGCAAAGCAGAACACCAAATGTAAGCTTTGGCGCATAGTACAATGCGACGCAAATTCCCACTGAAATATTGATACACACTTTTCCAACATTGGCAACAAACGGACCAGGAACTGTTTCCAAAAACTTGACCCCGTCTAACAAAACTAGTTCCATTTCGCCTACGGAGTGATTGGCCTCATCAAAGAAGTCGAGGTTTTGCTCCAACGCTTTGGTCAATATCTGGAGCTTCAGGCCAGCAATCAATGTGCATTGAGAGTAAGTATTTCCAATTCCAGTTAGACAGCAGCAAACGAATGCAAAAAGACCCAGAAACACGAGACCTAAGGAGTATTTTGCCGTTTTCTGAAATTGTATATCATGCGGTAGTGAATATGAGGTCACCACGCAAGATATGAGGAACCCTTCGGCTGGGAATATGAGGCCTTCTAGAAGTGAACCTACTGCCCCCATAATAATCCATTTAGCTTGGGGGCGAGTGATTTTCCATAAACGCGACCAATCCAATAACGTTGCATGATCCGTTTCGGCTATATTTCTCGTCTCATCAGCTCGATTTAAAGTTTTGCCAACTACGCTCGGAATTAGAGATGCATTAGATGATTTGGACCGTTCTATATCGAAAAGCTTATTGAATCGTGACTGGTCAGACGTCAGTTTCTGATACGAGCCGCTTTCAACAATCCTGCCGTTTTCGAGGACAACAATATGAGACACGCCTTCCTTGAGAATATCAATGCGATGAGTGATGAGGAGGGTGGTTTTCCTATCACACAGCACTTTGAGACCTTTCTGAACATATTCTTCTGACTCAGCATCCAAAGCGCTAAAAAATACACTCAACATTTGCAAAGCATATTTTCGGGAGCATACCTTGTGGGCTCGTCCAGCAACACAAACTGCTTTCGTTCACTTCCCACAAACGCGCGGGCTACTCCAAAACGTTGTCTCTGACCACCACTGAATCCATCATTCACTCCGCCGACTGTGGTCCAAAGCTCTTGCGGAAGGCGAATCCACTATACTTTTCGCATGAGCCATATCTAGAGCCTTATGAACATCTTCCATCGCGATATTGTCCTCAAAAGGACAGCCTAATGTCAAATTTTCGTATAAAGTCATGGATTCAAACAAATGCGTTTGCTGGTCGACCGTCGCAAATTGTGATCGCAGCCAAATTGGATCCAGTGTTTGAATATCGATTCCATCGAGAAGTATTTGACCTTTGTTCGGCGTGTACAAGCGGAGGAGAAGTGCGAAAATGGTTGACTTCCCAGCACCACTCTGAAAAAAGCAGGTTTGTTGGTTCTTGAGTGATGGTCAATATTGAACCCACCTCGGCAACAATAGCGGTAAAACCACCAACTTCGACAATGAGGTTGAAACCATCTAGAATCAAATTCTCAGGCCGAGAAGGGTAACTGAATGTGACATTTCGGAATTCGATGCGTCCTTCAACATGATCCAGCTTTGCCAAACCAGAGTTCAGAGTCATAACTTCCTTCTCATCTTCTTTCAGAGCTCCGTTTAGCAAAACTTCAGCTTCTTTTAATGCCTGAATATGAGATCCAATATTTCCTAGCGCAGTTATACCAACCGCCAGCTGCGAAAAGCAAACTAGGACCCCTCCCGCCGATAAGACGCCCTCATTTACCAAACTTCCTCCAACCCAAAAAGCGACAGCAAAAGCCATAAACATTGTACAGTGGTAAGTCCCCCAACCAACACCGTTCACAACTGCGTTCTGTTTCTGGATATCCAAACACCGCATCAGTAGATCCTTATATCGCTTTAATTCCGAGCTTTGCATGTTCATGGAAAGAACAGTTTCCACATTCGTAAGCAACTCATTAGCAAGGCTTGAAGCAGCTGTGACTGCTAAATTCGAGGAAATATCATTCCGGCGATTCGTGACCCACATTCTGGATAGAATTATCGCAACGAGTGGGAAAGAAAGTAAGATCGCGAGAGAGAGCTTGATGGAAGTGGCAAGTGCGATGGCCAAACCAGTGAAAAACAGGATCAGGCATTGTATCATTGCTGGGATGTGTTCTTGTGCGATTTTTTGCACAGATTGTATGTTTTGTAGGGTTTGAGCGAGGTTTGGGTTCGGAGTGGCAGTGATCAAGATGGAGGTCGTGAGTCTGTGCCGAAGCTGGAGGCCAACAGCATCATGAAGGACGGAGGACCAAGCAGTTTGCTGGATACTTCCGATGATTAAAGTCAAAAGAGACAGGATTATGGCGTGTGCCGTCATGAGCTGTATGCTGCCTGTTCCCAAAGTTAAAACATCGACAAACTGGCCTAGGAGATAGTTGCGCAGAGGCTGAAGCATTCCATCGACTGCAGCCAGGACTATGAGAAGCGCTGAGATGCCTCCGGCATATGGAGTCTTGTAAAACCACGTGGACAAGGTTTCGATCAACAACTTTGACATCAACTTGGTTTTATTTACTTAAAAGACAATCACAAACTTTCCACATTCACATCTCCTCCTTGTTGCATGATCTTAACTGCTTTTCCAAACGCGTCCTTAATACCGCCAGAATTTGCCTCCGACCGAATCAGCAATCCCTTCTTGTCCCCCACGTCAACCAACATACTGCGGATCTCAGCTTCATTATTCAATGAGCCCACAGTGATTACAATCAAGCCAATGTTTTTGTTCGTGAGCAGAATTTGCTTGATATTGATGAGAGAAGCAACCTTGTGCGGACTGAAATCATCTCCATCCGTCAATGCAATAACCCACTTGTCGCCCATAGTAAGTGGAGCAGTTGAAACTTTTTGCACAGCGAAACTGATGGCATCATAGAATGCAGTTCCTCCTTCAGTCTGGGTTCGATTGTCGATGTTGTAGAGCATGGACTCAAGTTGACCAGGGATGGACTTCATTTGGTTGCTGAACACTTCCGAGAAACGGTGGTCGAATTTGATGAGTGACAGTGTGTCTTTTCCACTACAATTGTCATTGATGATATCCTTGATGGACTTTCTGCAAGTTTTAATGAAGCCACCAGACATCGACCCTTTTTTGAGGTTGTATTTTGCAAAGTAAGAATCACTTGAATGATAAGAAGCACTTTTATGTACATACCAGAAACATCCAAGACAAAGGTAATATTCTTTGGTCCAGTGTGGGAGCGAACGACGCCGCTACCAGAAGATGACCCCTCAACAGCTCCAAACAGAGGAGCAGCTAACTTTTGTAGAGATTTCGCAAGGGCTGGACGATTCGCACCCTTTTTTGGATCCGTCTCCTCACAGAGAGCAATCAAACGTTGTACCACCATCTTTTGAACAAACTTGACAACAATCTTGAATCTTTGTAGCACGTAGAGGTACCAAGTTACAGCCTCTGAAAACTCTTTGCGGGCTTCACACAAAAGGCCCATATTCAAACATGCGTATTGAAGGGCGATTGGATTGTCATTTCTCAATCGGACGACGTGGAAAGCGTCCGTGATTAAGACTGCAGCTTTGTCAATCTTGTTGATTGTAAGGTAAAGCTGGCCCAAGTTTCCTGAAACTTGGGCAATTCCTTCCATGTTGTCAGTTTGTCTGTGGAGAGCGAGACTCTTTTCGAAAAAGGATTCCGCCGTGGCCGAGTCTTGAATACTTAAAGTTCCGTTGAACATATTTTCCTTGAAGAGCACACCCATGTTGTTCAAACGGTTCGCGAGGACAGTACGAAGGGCAGTTTGGGTTTCGGCATCGTTTTTAGGTGATTCCAACATTAAAGTAGCTAAATAAATGTATAAGTAAAAAGTACCACCATTATTTGATGTTTCAGTTATTTACCGATCTCAACTGCACGGTTGTAGGATGCGACGGCTTTTGGGAACTCCCCTTCCAACATACGGTACACATTTCCCAAGTTGTTGGCGCAAACACCCTCTCCTCGCAAATTTCCAAGACGGATCATGAGCGCTTCAGCAGACAGGTAATTCTCCAGAGCCACATGAAGGTTGTCAGCGTAGTATGCCTTGTTACCAAAACGAACCGCCGTCTACAAGAGCACGCCAAAACTTAATAACTCAACATTCTTCAACAAAAAACATTACCAATAAGTTTCTGAAGTTATCATTCACGTTGTTCAATTCACGAGACAGCAAAGGTCTTGACTCAAACTCAAAGTCAAGCTTGTTGTCTGCGATTTCACCCAGCCTCTTGGCCATGTCCGTAATGGGCTGCATAATTCTTCGTGCCAGCCCGTTTGCAATGCGGAAGCTGAAATAAGCCGCCAAGAGAGTTGACAGAATAGTAACAGTAAGCGAGGTTGATAGCAAGCTCAAGTAAGATGTTCGCATACTATCTGCGAGCGCATCTATATCACTATTGGGAGCAGTAACGACGAGAATGTGGTTGGTAGCAGAAACAGTTGCTGCTGCAAAAGTCCAGACTTGTCCATTGTCCTTTGTATAAGTTCCAGTCAAGTTCTTATCGACAGTGGATTTGATTTGGTTCAAGAATGTAGAAGTCAGCGCGGTGTTGTTGTTGAATTCAACTGAGGCCAGTGGGGTTGTCAGATCGGCGTTGTAGATATTGTGATTGGTTTTGGACTTTGGATACATTATAATCGTTCCATCTCGATCAATAATGTAAATGTATCCGTTTTTCATGATTGGGGTGTTGGCAAGCTTGCTGGCAAGCGATTCAATCAGAATCTGGAGGGCAATGACACCGTAGAAGGAACCACCTCTGTATAGAGAAACGGACGCCGATACAAGTAATTGACCAGAAACAGCAGCAGGGTATGGGTTCGTGAAAACTGGTTTTGTCAAACCCGATGCTGGCGCAGGCTGGCTGATGGGATATGCTGTTGTAGCAGCAATATAGAATTGACGGCATCTTGGGTTGAATCCAGCCGAACCACGTAGCTCAGCCGGAACATTTTGTCCATTACAGAAAGTATTGTTTCGCGCATTGAAGGTGGCTAGGTTGTATACTTGCGGGTAGATTCGCCAGCCCTCATCACGAAAGCCAATCTGGATACCACGATTGCGAGGCTGATATAAAACTGAAGCTCTGAAGATGTTGTCAAGGACAGATGTTGGGTCTGGTTGGATGGCCTTAAACTGGTTAAGAGTGGTGATGTTGTTGCGGTAATAAGCAGACACATCGCCTGGCACGGGTGGCAAAGGAGGATCGACGTTATCGAGCTGAGCAGCGAAGTACGATGGATAAACTGAGGTTGAGTTGACGAAGGGGTCTTGCTTTGAACCATCCAGTCCCAAGAGATCTCTCGCCATCACAGCGGATGCTTCAATCTGATCAGCAAAGTCCAAGAAGATATTGTTTACTAGCGTAGCAGCACCCTGAAATGATAAGATGCATCGTTAGAAAGGATTTCAATCACCTGCTTGAATCACCTTCGCATTTGCACTGAAGTGGGCTATTTCGTTTGTCTGCAACTCCGCCTGCAGCGAATTTATCTGAGGCGGAACTCGCAGGAAGAAGACAAGAATGGCGCTGAAGCCAATCAGGATAAAGCCGACGATGATTGGCAGAATCAGACGAACAACGATTTGCGTCTGGAACTTCATATTGTTGCTTGCTTGTTGGGCCGGTGGGTCGCGTAGTTATAGCTGCGGCGTGCGGGATACTCGAACCTTATTTAAAGTAAAGAAAACGTTGCTTGCACTGTTGGTGATCGAGCTGGAGGCGAGTCCGCAAATTGGCGCGTGGAGACTGTTTTGTGATTATTTGATGAGTCGAACCCGGAACGGAAAACGTTGTTTTTGCATCCGCGTTTAAACCGCCGCTTTGTCTGCTGAAAACTTAACAAATCAAATGGACTGGATCAAGGCACCCTCGAACGAAGCGCCGCTGAGGGCGCATCTGCTGTACTGGTTTACTCTGTGCGTTGTTGGGTCTCTGGTTATCGCTGAAGCAATTGCCCTTGGCTTCATCGGAGGATCTTTGGTGAATCTAACGAACACGGCCTCCAACCTCCTGACCACGCAGGCGTCAGATGCCCTTGCCTCGTCCGTGGTTGGAAACTCAGCCCAGCTGTTTGAGGATGTCCTCAACAACATTCTATATGCCGTTACTGCCACTGCTGTTGCCACTGGTGATGCTTTTCGCGCGGACTACACGACTGGCCCCGAGTTGTCTTTTTATGGAATGCCCGCCTATCTCGACACTCCAGTATTGCAACCTGCAACTGTGAACCAGTTCCCAAATATGACCATATCCGAAACACACTCGGTGTGGATTCTTGCAAACTCCGTATCCGCAACGCCTCCGGCCCTCACTGCTGAACAGCAAACCACTCTAAACTCTGTAGCTCACGTTGACCTATACATGCGTCCCATCTATAAGAGGAACAATGAGATCCTATCTATTCAAATTGGCTTCGAAAACGGCCTGTTTAAGTCTTATCCAGGAACCGGTGACAATCTGTCTCAAGGACCGTATGATCCACGAAACCGATCATGGTATACTGCAGGCAAAAGCAACCAAGCTTCCAACTCGTCATACATGATTGCACCTCCTTACTTGTCAGCATTTGGTCGAGGATGGGTCATGACAACAGCAAAAGCCTTTTACAACAAGAGAACTGGAAATTTTATTGGTGTTGTGTCTATTCAATCCCAACTGTCCGAGTTTAACAAGTTACTTGAGTCCTATACATACGAAGGCTCGTCAGTTGCCCTTTTTACTGCTGATTCAAATGGATACTTGCTTGCTTCAACAACTATTGACTTTACGAATGTCGCACCAAATGCAAGACAATACGATTATTTGTCTACGAGGAATCCACGACTGACAGTCGGCTTTTGGGAATCGACTATTCTTCCAACAGCCACTGCTAAAATTAATACCCAATCTTCTGCTTATGGATCGGCGACATTTACCGTATGTCAAATTTTTTTGCCTTTCACGTTTTCTAACCATTTCACTCAGGATCCAGGCACGGGTGTAGCATATCTGGTTCTTTGGAAAACGCTTTCCATTTATGCAAGTGACTCAGCAGCCAAGTCCCAATCTCCTTCTTGGATTGCAGTCGGTTGCGTCCCAATTTCCAAAGTCCAGGATACAGTCGCAGTCGCAACATCCAATCTCAAGCAATCACTTCCCTTCAGTATTGGAATCAGCATTGGTCTTTTCGTCGTCACCCTGATTATCGTTCTTGTCCTGGTGATATTCTTTGCCAAACAGATCGTCAAGCCACTTACAAAACTGAGTGAAGAGAGTACAAAGGTTTCAAACAACATTGGTGGAAAGGATCTCTGGGAAGGTGTTGGCACAGGGTCCAATACCGCTGATGCAACTTCTGGGGTCGATGAAATGGACGCCTTCAAAGACAGTTTCTACAATATGGTGAAAATCATTCGCGAGGGAAGTGTTCACCGGAGCAGCAAGCAGGGAGATATGGGAGACAATAGTGTTTTTATGCTCAAGAATGGCGAGTTTCCGGAATGGGATGCCACCACACAGGTGCGATCAGTGGTTGAGTTGTTGCCGGATTCGCCTCCGCAGTATGAGGAGTTTCAGCGAGAGGTTGAGGCGAAACAGCAGCAAAACAACTATGGCTCTTTCGCGCCGAAGTCATGAAATTGTCTGGTGTGTGAAAATAAAATATAAAATTTAGTGTGGCACGGTGTCACGTGATCTTGCAAGTATTGTTTGGTTTCCGGAACATCGAAAATGCGAAACATTCAGTTGGTAAGACGGCACACAATGCGTGAATGAAATTTTCGCAAGCCTCAGGAGTCAAATTCATGTTAAAAATGTCGGAATAAGTTAAATTTATACTTTCAGTTTCAGTTTTAAACCCTCCACACCGAAAAGAGCTTAAAATAGTCAGTTTAAACCCCGATTTCAGGGATAAAAATCGAAAATGGTCATACGTCTTTGTCGCTCTTATGGTGGCACAAACCATCGCAGCTCATGGCTATATGATTTCTCCCAACGGTTTGAATGGTGCATTTGGAGCAGTCCGAGGTTACGGGGGAAGCATTGACACCCTCCAAAACCCTGGTGTCGGGAAACCGAAAGCAATGTGCCTTGGTCTCGGAAAGTCTAAAATTTCTCAAGTCTCATTTGGCGGAAATGGTGCCTCCCACACTGTCGGTCTCTCGATCAGTGCACGCCACCCAGGGCCTTGCTCCATGGAGATTATCGATCCAGCCACCCAGAAAATCGTTGAGATTGGGTCACAAATGAATTGCGCAACTCTCAGTCCCAGCTCCGTACGTTTCGATTGGACTTTCAAGCTAAAGAATATGGACCAAGTCACTTGCACGGAATGCATCTTGAGATTCGTTTGGTCTTCTTCGAATCTGATTCCAACAGAATATTTCCAGACTTGCGCTGATATTCGTCGCGTCGGTGGTGGTGGTGGTGGGAATCAAGATCCAACTCAGCCAGAAAATCCTCCAATTCGACCACCAAAACCTCCTACTCAACCACCAAAGCCTCCGACTCAACCACCAAAGCCTCCGACTCAACCGCCAAAACCACCAACGCAACCACCAACACCCCCCGCCTTCCACTGGCGGGCCAGTGAAGACTTACCGCGATTGCAAGACAGCAGGAATGATTTGTGCTCAGCAATGTGGAACGGTGATGATTCAATGTACTGGATTACAGCGCGGTAACCCGATTCAATTGCCAGCTGGAACAGCATGTCGCAATGGAATGATTGATCACGCAGCCGGGTGCACGTAGGATCAGAACATTGTTACGAGATTGCATTCTTTTTAAAGCTTGACTAAACGCATAAACTTATTACCAATAAAAAATTTGTATTGCATCTTTTGAATTGTTACAAGAGACATCCATAATTGTAAATTTCGAAGATGCCTTGGAGGCTGTTACTTCAGAAGAATGAAAACCTAATAAAATTTATCTACTTCAGAAGTACAATGGAATTCATTGATTGGAGTTTGCCGCGCCCATAACTCATAATTAAAATTAAAAATTTCAAGTACATTTTTTGAGAATTCGAATATAAAGCCCCTTGCCTCGGATACCCCTTCCAACGTATACAATAGAGTAAAAACTATGCTCCATTACATTATTTCGACTTTAGCCCTGGCTTACACTGTATCTGCCCATGGATACATGATTTCCCCTAACGGACTCAACGGAGCATTGGGGGCTGTTCGTGGATTTGGCGGTAGCATCGACAGACTTCAAGGTCCTGGAAACCCAAACGACTTGTGCTACAGTTTGCCAAAGTCTGCGATTACTCCACTCTCGTTAGGTGGCAATGGAGCCTCCTTTAGTGTCGGTCTCTCCATCAGTGCTCGCCACCCTGGTCCTTGTGCTATGCAATTGATTGATCCAGCTTCTCAAAAGGTCGTCGAGATTGGTTCTCAATTGGATTGCGCGACGCAAAGCCCCAATTCTGTTCGTTTCGACTGGACTGTTAAACTCAAGAATATGGAACAAGTAACATGCAAGGACTGTATTCTGCGATTCGTATGGAAATCGAGTAATTTGATTCCACAAGAGAATTACCAAACTTGCGCGGATGTTCGCCTTCTTACGGGTGGTGGTGGAGGTGGTGGTGCTCCTGCACCAGCACCACCTGCACAACCAAATCCTCCAACTCAGCCTCCAGCTGCGCCACCAAAGCCACCTACTCCACCACCGGTACAGCCACCTGTTCAACCACCAACCCCACAACCACCAGTGGTTCAACCTCCCACAGCCCCAGCTCCCCCTGTTGGAAAGCCATCTGGACCAGTAAAGTCAGCAAATGATTGCACAAAATCCGGAGACTATTTCTGCGTTCAAGAATGTGGAAACGCCTTGATTCAATGCACGGGAGTGAAGACTGGTATCTCACTCGCCATGGGACCAGGTGCTGTCTGTTTGAAGGGAATCATGGACTTGCCACGAAACTGCTGATTTTTTTCTAATTAATCCTTCGCCGGCCGTTGCATTATTCATCTCTTTTTTCATTTACCTTTTTTTTTAACTGTCTGCATTCAATAATAAAAAAAGAACCATCTCCAAAACTATGGCAGCGGTTATCGCCTTCAAAGTCGCATTTAAAACTCAAGTGATTGAACTAGAACTTGGCGCTGACGAGACTGTTGGTGAACTCAAGAAAAAGGTGGAGGCCGCAACCGGCGTCGATGTTAACCTGCAGAAACTACTATACAAGGGCATCCTAAAGGACGAAAATACAATCTCGGAAGCAAAGATTACAAATGGGGCCAAAGTGATGCTGATGGCGTCCACTGCGAAGGTAAAGGCATTCAATAACCGAAACCCTCCACTTCCCACTCCCGCATTCACTCACACACTCACTTACCACTCCTGATACTCCTCTGCATCGAAAGGATATAATGCAAGTTGTCACTCCTCCAGTCACCTCTGCCTCAGGCCTCGGCTTGGACGCCGCAGCAACAGCCACCAAAACATCCATCTTCACTGAAACCGAACACGCAAAGATCATCAAACGCGGGAAGCCAGACTTTGAAATCGAAAAGGGAATCACTTCTGGTCGATCAAACCTTCCTCCTCTGGGTGTCACAGTCCTAAACCAGCGAGGCATGAAAACGCGACTATCCTTCCGCAATGAGACCCAGGAACTTCAAATCGCAACCGCAGAGCGCACACAAAAAGTTTCGTATAGCTCGTGTGTGCGCATTCAGAGCGAGGATATGCCAGTGGAGCAAGGTGGGGAAGGGTATGCCGCGGTTGGGATCCAAGTGGGTCCGACGGAGAAGAGTGTTTTGTGGTTTTACTGGGTTCCGAAGCAGTATGTGGAGAATATTAAGGATGCGGTGTTGGGTCAGTTTCCGGCGGCCCAGTATCTTTTGAATCAGATTCTCAACTCTAATTCCTGAAGATAAAAAGGGGGGCCAACGTTGTTTTTGTGCCCTGCTCTTTTTTTTGTAGAATGGATTTGTACGGAAAATAAAATGTGCATATATTTAGGATATGTTTTTCATCCAATTCAAGTCAAGTGTCGAGCCACAATCATGAACACCACAACACCAATCAAAGATTTACGATGCAATATTGATGGTGTAGAGTCGGACGTGTTTGGTTGCTTTGTTGTTGTAACTGCGTCTACATTGGCGATTCCTTTTGCAATAGAATCATCAATCCCATTCAAAACCCCTGAAAGGCCTGGACCTGGACTCGTTGTTCCTGTCGAAATCGATACCGTTGTTGATGTTGTTCCCAAAGTCGTTGAAGGAGCGGCAACGGTAGTCGGTACAGTAGCTGTTGTTGTTCTTGACGAGGCGGATATCGTTGTAGGAGCAACAGTTGCTGCTGTAGTAGCTGTTGTGGTTGTTGTTGTCGACGGGGCAGTAGTGGTAGAAGCAACTGCTGGCGGTGGAACGTTTTTGTTTTCAAAATGTCCTGATTTGAAAAACTCTTCAAGAACAGAGTTCCCATAAACAGTGGAGACACCAAGACAATCCCGCAAAGGCACAAGAGTCTTCCCTGCCTTGATCAAGATGTCTAAACTTTCTCCAACAATAGAGACAGTTTCTCTGTTAATTAACAAAAAAATTTCATTATAGTGTTTTTTTTCCATCAATTGCCCTCACTTACGCGCCATAATCATGCTGCAAGGAAATCGCGTTGTTCATTCCTTGATCCATCCAGCTTTTGAATAATGCAGGAACTTTGTTCATCTGACCTGTCCCCGTATAACTCCAATCATTGCTGTCGAACGCCCAAGTCACTGCTGATAAGCCCATGGACTTGGCTAATCCTCGAACGCGATCATTAATGCTTCCATCTTTTTAACGGTTTCAACCAGAAAAAAAGTGATGATTTTAATAACAATTCAATAGTATATTTCAAACAAGTCATAACCCAACTTACAGGGAGGCCGGAAATACTTTGGATACACTCCAATAACATCAGCCACTGCCTTGGCGCCATATACAAGCTCAGAAATAACTTGATCATCCGACAAAGCAGCCAAATCCGAATGAGAATACGTATGGAACCTAATGTTTTGGATTTTTTTTTTAAAACCGCCATTCTATTACATAACCCCCAAGAAAAATAACAATACCCAATATCATGACCGGCTTTATGCGCTGCGATTAAAATATCCGCGTACTTAACGACACTTATTCCAGTGACCCAGAACGTGGTTTTCATCTTCACCTTGTCGAAATCTAAAAATAGATCTTTAGAACGTCTGTCTACATCTGTACAAGAAAAAAAAAACACGTACAATCTAAAACAACTTGAGTAGAATCGGATGGACCATCATCGAAACTTGCGCCCCATACATTTGCGCCGGCCGAGCATCTTTTAATGTCCTCGCCGAACGAGCCACTGTTTGGCAAGCTCTTGAAGTACAAAGTCCACGACGGAACGGCGGGAGCAGGGTTGGATTCGACTTTCCATGAAAAGTCAAATCTGTTATTTTTTTTTTTTCGTTTGTTGCGGTGTTTAACCCAAAGTTGTGTTCACTTCTTTGGTTGGGGAAATAATTTTTACCTCTTTACCAGAGTTGTTCCGCTTGGCGATGCGATTGAAGATTGGCTGACGGAGGCAAGACAAAGAAGAAAGGCCAGTATATTCATGAGATCTTTTTTTTTGGCCCTAGGTTTGCTTGTTTGAAACCGAAACATCAAAAGAAAGGCGCCTCAAAAAAAAAAAAAAAAAAGAGTAGTATAGAATCAATAAATTACTCTAATTTCATTCTTTATTTTCTTGTTGCTCTGCAAATCAGTCAAGTATCTATTTCTTCCATTTTTTTTGTTGAACTCGAAAAGTTTTTTGTCACCTAAAATTAGCGTTTTGAACTTTGATGCATGTACTCCAGTTCTGCATCAAGACTAACAGCCAGCTCCTCAGTTTCTATAATGGGAAGGAGTTTTACGTTTCACAATATTGGACTCAACACCCAATAATAAACAACTTATTTTGTTGTTTTTTACCTTGCAACTTCACCTTCAAAGCCAAATTCTCGGCACTCTTTTGCGCGAGAAGCATTTGCAGGTGCTCGATCCGCGAATCTCCACTCAAATGAGCCAACAGCGACTTGTTTTCTGCTTCCAAAAGCGAAACAAGGGATGCGAGTCTCTTTCCTTCAATGCTGTGTAAGAAACAAGACAAGAAAGAATTATTAACTCGAAAAAAAAAAAGAAAAAAAAAAAAAAAGGAAAGTAGCCTAGCCAACTTTTTTTTGGTCATGTACCTTTCTGTTGTGAAGGAACTTGCTTGCAATTGTTGTTGCAGCGCTTTCACAGTCTCGCGTTTCTCTTCTACTTCCTTTTGGAGATTTTCAAGAAGTGATACTATTGTAGCATCGAGATGAGTGACGGACTCTTCTTCGACATGTGCATTTTCGTGAGAAGGTCCCGACGTTGATGTGACACGAAGGGTTTGGATTTCCGATAATAAAGTCTCGCATTCCTGAGTCTTTGCGGTGAGAGCCGCGTTGACTTGAGCGAGCTGTGATTCAAGGGTGTGGATTGTTTGATTGGCGATAATGAGTTGCTGTTGCTGTTGTTGCAGTTGTTGGAGGTGGAGGAATTGTGGGGTTGGGTGGTGGAAAATTTGTGGTTGTTGGCCGCCGCGATTCTGGTACTGCTGCGGGTAGTTTGCAACAGGTGGAGGCATATTTCCGGGCTGACGCGGGTATTGCTGTCTCCTTTGGTTTTGTTGGTGTTGGGTGGGATTTGTTGGTGGCTGGGACATGATGGATTTCTGGCGTGTTTTTCTTGATGCGATTTCTGCACCAGTAATAAATGTCGTCGCAAGCTAACGCTGACATGACAGCAAAGCAAGCAGTTAAATCCGAATCATTTGGAACATATATTGATTTTTATTTAGACAGAGAGGGGTAGGATTTTTCAGTTTTAGAGTTGTAATTATTAAAATGAATTTGAGTTGAAATTCCACCAAAATCCCATAATGAAATAATTCTATTCTTCCACCATGAAACCTCGTATAAATAACAAGGAAAGTCCCATAATTTAACGCCCAAAAACCCAAGTTAAAAAGTGGAAAACCCAAATGCAGCTTATTCAAGTCGTCTCAATTGTCGTTTTGGCCGGTTTCCAAGCCTTCGCCTTTCCTACCGGTGCCCCAAAGTGCAGAATCACTGAACAAGTCATTCAAAAAGGACACAAGGTGGCGCAAAGTAACTTGGGGCTTACAATGTCTGTTCCTGCAAGTTATACGCCTGGTGGTCCAGCCATTCCAATTACTGTAAATGGAAACTTTCCAGCAACCGCCGGAGTCCTTGCGTATGTAACTCCAGGAACGACCCAAGATTCTACCTTGACGGCCGCGAATGGACCTACTGGCGGAGCGCCACAACATGTTGGAGCATTTACAAATTTGGCTGCCCAAGGACTCCGTGCACAAACTGCCGCTTCTTGCGCAACGTTGAATGTCCAAAACGATGCGCCAGAAAGCACAATCACGCACTCTGTACCGATGCTGGGACTTACCACCATGACAGTCATGTGGACGCCACCAGCGCAAAACTACGGACCAGTTACAGTCAATATGGTAATCGCCGGCAATGCGAATCAACCTTGGCAAATTGTTCCATCATTGCAGATTGCTTCTGATGCAGGAACAACTGGGCTTGTTACAGCTGCTGCTCCTGCGCCAGCGCCAGCGGGAAAGAAAGGAAAGAAGGGTGGAAAGAAAGCCGGAGGGGCTCTTTCTGATGCGGCAACTAATATCCAAGACGCGATTCAAGGAACGGCAGCCACGTTGGGCAATCCAGGAGCCATTGTAGGAGGAATTCTCAGTGGAATTGGAAGAATTGCGGGTGGAGGTGCTAATTAGCCCGTGATTTAATTAATTTTTGTTCTTTGCTGTTTTCATTGTGGTTCAGTTTACTATTATTGTTGATCAATAAATAAAGCAACTTGATTAAAAAAAGAAATGCCGTTGTTTGTGGAATCGCCCTCGCTCGTGTCCGACGCCATCGACGGCGCGACGCTTCTCGACGGGCACCCGGGTGTCCGAACGGACGCGTGTTCGGACATTGTCGTCTTGCGGACGCTGCCCGCCTCGCAGACGACGGCGGTGCTCAGCGGCGGCGGCAGCGGACACGAGCCGGCGCACGCCGGGTTTGTCGGCGGCGGGATGCTCGCGGGAGCGGTGTGCGGCGGCGTGTTTGCGGCGCCGGCGTCGGCGCAGGCGGTCCGCGCGCTCTCGCAGCTCGGGCGCGACGCGGTGCTTGTCGCGAAGAACTACACGGGCGACCGGCTGTCGTTCGGCCGCGCGCTCGAGCGCTTCGCCGCGGTGTCCGGGCGCGCCGCGCGCCTCGTTGTTGTCGCCGACGACTGCGCGCTGCCGCACGCGCGCACCGCCGCCACGGGCCGCCGCGGGCTCGCCGGCGCCGTGCTGGTGTACAAAGTCGCCGGCGAGGCCGCGCGCCGCGGTGCAACCGTCGCCGCCGTCGCTGCGCTGGCCGAAGAAGTCGCGCGCAGAGTCGGCACCGTCGGCGTCGCCGTGCGCGCGGCGTCCTGTGGAGCTGGGTCTGGGCATCCACGGCGAGCCGGGCTTTGCGACCGAAAAGCCCTTCGACGCCGCCGTGCTGGCGAAGCGGCTGGTCGACATGATTGTGGTGCCCGATCCCTCTCCGATACACGGTTGGAATCAACCCCACGGGCCACTTGGTCGTGCTGATCAACAATCTGGGCTCGGCGACAGGATCTTGAAATCAATGCTTTCCAGAAACACGTCCTGCTATACATTCGCGATACATACCCGTCCCTTGCCTCTCTGCGAGTCATTACTGGGAGACTAATGACATCTCTCCAGATGCATGGATTGTCTTTGACCCTTCTTGTTGATGCCACTGAAGAAATGCTGGAGTTGCTGGATGCCCAACCTGATAATATTGGACAATGGCCGGGAGTCGTTCGCGTCCAGCTTGATCAATGGAAATCCACTCCTTCCTCCGCTGTCGGCGAAAACTGTGTCAAATGTGACTGTCACACCCATTCAAGGTCCCTCCATCTCTGGCTGATCACGCAAAAGTCCTCAAGGAATGCATTCGTATCGCGGCCGAAACAATGATCGCTTCTGAGGAACGATTGACGGAATTCGATACAGTCGCAGGGGATGGCGATTGTGGTCACACTGTTAAAGCCGGAGGACTCGCTATTCTTGGTGTACTCGACAAACTACCCTTTTCTCATCCTGCGTCCACGCTGATTTCGATTTCAGCTGTCTTGGAAACAACCATGGGAGGCTCAAGTGGTGTTCTCTATTGTATCATGTTGGATGCTGCTGCAGGCTTTTTAAGCTCATGTTCCAACGTGTCTCCTGAAAGCTGGGCCATTTCTCTTGAAAAGGGATTGGAAGCAATCATTAAATATGGTGGCGCTAAACCAGGCGACAGAACAATGATTGACGCGCTGCATCCACTCGGTTCAATCTCTCGTACAAAATCCTCTCGATTTCGACCGTGCCATCAGCAAGGTAAAGGAAGGTGCCAAAGCAACAGAGTCCATGCAAACAGCCCGTGCTGGCCGATCCAGTTATATTGGTGCTGCTGTTGACTGTTCCCGACCCAGGAGCATATGCCGTTGCTGCCTGGGTATCAGCTGTCATTTCTTTTCTAAAGCAATAACCGAAATGTTTGCCCATTTATATTAATATTATACTATTTCTTTTCTTAAAACAATAACTGAAGTGTTTGCACATGTATATTAATCATTATGATAGTCCCCCTCTTCCCATAAAGCATACCGAACGTCGCCCCTGTCGAAACATCTTTCCATCCTCCGAAACTGCATATCGAATTCCTGATCGCAATGCCCAATACAGTAGTACCCATCTATTGCAGATAATTTTTCGTCCAAGATCTCTCGATATCCCAACACAATCTCAAGATCAAATGGTGCCACATCGCCCCTCAATGAATTGTAATACCGGCTCAAATATGATGTGTCCTTTGTAAGCAGCCCACCCCAACCAGCCGTGATGAGGAAATACGCAACCATACTCCAAATCCGGCCAAACTCAACGGCACCTGCGGTTTCAATCCCTTCCACACCGAAACTAAGCAGCATTTGAACAACAGCATCCTTAAACTCAGCCGCAGAATTAACAGAAGGCTCCCAAAAGTCAATGGAAAGATGATGGCCATCCTCCTCAGCCGCTTTGATTTTCACATTGTACAAAACACTTCCATTACTCGGTCACCAGCACAATCCTTCACGATTACTAGGAAACTGTCTTTCTCGTTAGAACAATTTATGACATCAATTTGCTTGACTATACGTTCAATTCAGTTGTTCGGTGAATGTGAACTGTCGTGGAATGGACGATGTCACAGATTCAGTCCTGTCCTCTGAATCCAAGTCACTCGTCTCATCAACCGGCTCTTTCTCCGTTCTAAACTCCAAATACGCATCCTCCACACCACCCTCATTAATCCTTTCCTCTGCATTCCAACTGGCAGCCTCAAAAAGATCTGTGACTGGCGAACCAATTTCCTCAACTGCCTGAATTTCCTCAACATGATCAACACCAACATCATCATCATCACCATCCTCCGAAAAATCAAGAGACATTTCCGAAATACAATCACTTGTTTGGTCTTCAAACCTAGGATAATTGGCATCAAACAGAGCCATGGTGTATGCAATTCTTGCTATAGATTGGAACCAGGCCGTCATTAGGCAAATGAAGTCAAAGCTGTGTTTGCTTGTGACCAACGCAAATTTTGAGAGCGGGTGTTCAAAGACGAACGCAACACTTGGGAAAAGTAGGGGTCGCCAAATAGGATAGCCAGCCCACTTGACTTCAGGTAGATGAGAAAAATTGGGGTGAAACAGAATCTCGTTGAGAAAATCAGGAACTGAAGGCCTTGTTGGACACAAGACAAAGACATCAAGAATTCAAAGGCAGAAACAAATTCTGCACAGAACCCATCAGATGTTGAGAATACACGATACTGGTTGCAGTTGCTTCTCTTTTGATTCTTGAAATAGAGACTGAAGTGCTTGTTGACAAGGATCTGTTGGGATTTTGATGCCGCAACGTTGATCATTTGTTGGTGTCGAAGAAGTGACAGAGTTGGGAATCCAGCAAGTCAATCTAACTCTCTCCGCCAGTATCTCTTCTTCTCCGGATTCCCCTTCGTCGATATTACTGCTGCCTGAAATCGAGAAACAAGAGACCGTGCGAATATTCCCGACATCCATCAGGAAGGCGAACCATTATTGAGCATTGTGTCAAGGAGATGTTGTAGATATTTGGAATATGAGAGTGGGTAGGAAGAATAAAGTGTACCGACAGTGTTTGGCAAATGAGATACATGTGTTTGCGTGCAGTTTGTGTGTTTGTGAGGCTGCTTCCAAAGCCAACTCCAAGTGACCAAGAAGGCAATGATACAAGGCCCAATAACCAACAGGAATCCATGTTCCAGGAGCCTTGTTGGCAAGATCGAGACGGTCTTGTTCAACAGCTACCTGCCAATTGGTTCGCAAAACGAAGTTCAGGAGAACAGTCTAAACAAACAGAATAAAGCCCGCGACTGGTTTTGGACAGGAGTATGATTGTTTCGAGAGTGTCAAGGTGTGGAACGACAAGGCGCCAGATAAGGTAAGGGTCTTGGTTCATGATGTATTTTTTGGAAAAAAGGAAAGGTTAGAATCATACCAACAGTTGCGACTGTCGCGCGAGAGCGATAGCAGCTGCCAATTCAAGGAGTTCGGAGGGCAAGTGAATTTATATTGTGGAAATGTATAACCCTCAAAAAGAAAACTGGATAAATGTATAACACTTGGCACTACGCAAAACCAAAGGACAGTGCTGGAAATGTGGTCCCATCATCATTCGGAACTCTCGATGGATTATCTTTCCTTAACGATTACACTCCCCAGCTTTCGAATGAGGGTTCAGGTGAAGAGTGTGGCTTGTCGTCACAAAGCGCACAGTGTTAACACTTTTTTTTTTCATCATCTTTAGCAACTGCGATACATCTCCTGAATCCAATATCCAAAACCTGTAAGATTGGGCCTCGATGGCGAAAGTGGGATCGACCAGTTGGTCCTTTGACGTTTCATGCAGCAAAACAGCGACAGATGGACGAGGTCAACAATGCGCTTCCCCACTATTCCGTCCTGTTATAACTGCTGAACGCAAAAAAATGATAGATCAACTTTTTTGAGTCTGTACATCCAGACGAAGGCGTATCGCGGGAGATTCTCCTTCCCATACTTGAACAAGAGCTCAAACTCGAGGACGAACGATACGAATACGACCCGATTCGAGGAAATTTACTGTCAATATATAAAAGGATGTGTGGAGATACCACGGATTGGTTGTTGACCGCTGGAGGGATTGCTGGAAACGAATTGTGTGAGTAAAAACTCGGCTTCAAACGAAATCAAAGAGTCATGGGCTGATTTCCTTTTCAACCCATTTTGGATGTAGGCGTCTTTGGAATTGAGGAATCCAAAATAAGTCCTCAAAAAGAAGCATGTCATGTGTTCAAAACCCCAATTCATCAAATTACTGCGTCATTGAAGCAATTGGATCATACCGTTTCCAGTTTCGTGTATTTTTTTTCTTCTTTTGATTGGTAACCAATCAAGGCTGCATGCGTTCTTATTTTATATGCATTTATCAGGACTTGTGGGTGTTCGTACATTCACTGGTATTTCGTTCCTCTCCGCGGGCGGCACAAATGCAAACGATGCATCACCATCATCACCACTCCTATTTCACGAAATCCATGAAGCCATACACCACACAGCCGAACCTCTCCATCTGGCTTTCAATCCAACGATACCATGTGAAGCAGCATGGATCTGCTCAGACCGGTCCATCCACGTTTGGGATCTATTATCCGCGCCCGTTAACCCACATCAAAGAACACGAACAATCAAAAACGGAGGCGATTCAGCAGAGATTGAAACACAACTGTTTTCGAATCAATCGCTTTTGTACAGACATAATTCGTACAAGTGGAAAGGACTGGAGTATGCATGGCATCCACGGATTTTGTTTATAGGGGAAGCGAAAACTGTGTCTTTGTTGGACCTTCGAGTTGCGTCCCACTCTTTTTTTTTTCAAACACATCCAACCAACAACTAGCTTATCGAAACTTTTAGTCTCCGGTAGAAACTCTCCTTCCATTCTATACACCGTCTCCATCGTCTTCTTTTTCGTCATCATCTTCACCAGTCAACTATTTTTTACGTGGAATCGCGACAAATCCATTGAATTCATTTGAACTTGGAATCTGTGGAACTGAATCCACAAGTCTACTCGACACGCGGTATCCCAAATCTCCAGTTATGGAATGGGCCATCAACGATCCTGATGATGGGCCAGAGGGAATCACGTTTTTCAAGTCGGGCAATGAATGTACGAGTGATAGTTTTTTATTTGTTTTGCTGGTTGGAATTCCACCAAACTTTTTTTTTTTGAAAATATAGCTGCTTTGGTTACGTGGAATCGAAGACATGGAGATATTTCAGTCTTTCCCTTCAGCTCATACGAATCCAAGAATAATCCCGGGTTAATTCATTCCTTTGTTGGCGATCCAAACATTGACGAGAACCACCATCAACAAACCCAGACCCATCAAAATACAACAACAACAACAGCAACAACAACTCAATCGAAATATAAACCGCAAAGACTGAGCCCATTTCATCACCATGACGCATTGTATGCTTCCCCTTTTGGCGACAAGACTTTTTCGGTTTCCAAGAAACGCATTGATTTGTATCACCCCGAAGAACCTTCTTGGAATTATGTACCTGATGTTCCGCATCCCCTTTTTAAGAAACGGAAAGAAGATGGTGGTGGCGGCGGTGGTGGTGGTGCAGCTACAACCGCTGCTGATGGCGTTGGCGACGTTAGTAGTTCAAGTGAGATGGAGGCAGAGTGGCGACCTACTGGGTTTTCTAGGGAGACTAGATCCGGAAACAGTCGTATCGGTGCCGTTGGTAGTAGTAGCGCTGCCACTGGCAGTGGCGCCGGTGGTGGTAGTGCTGGCAGTAGTGGTGTTGTTGGAGGTGGTATTGGTGCACTCGGGGAACCAGCGGAGACTCGGCGGGGTAAAGAAGATTTGAGGCGAGAATGGGATAAATCTGTTCCTCCATGGCCAGGGCTCGCTGGACTTGCTTTGAGAGACTCTGGGAATGGCCGTGTGGATTTGTTTCAAGCAAGTTTTGATGGTGCTGTATATCGACAAACTCTTTCCGTTTCAGGGGGTGAGCGAGATGAGCCCAGTGTTAATGATAGTGTGGACACTGTCATGACTGAGGAAGAGGCGGATCAAGATGATGGGTGGACCAGGATTGTGGAACAGCAGGCTCTGGAAGAGTACGAGAGACTGCCCTATTTAAAACAGTTGGTTGTGGAGCAAGATGTAACTCCATATGTCGAATGTAAGTTTAATTCTGCTCTTCCGCACGTTTTTTTTTGGTGTAGAACTAAGTCCCTCACATGGTAGACTTTTCAAACGTATTAATGGGTGCGCTTGAAGTCACTAACTCACCAACAAGTAATGAATC
Organism: Obelidium mucronatum; assembly: GCA_025765595.1. Classification (NCBI taxonomy): domain Eukaryota; kingdom Fungi; phylum Chytridiomycota; class Chytridiomycetes; order Chytridiales; family Chytriomycetaceae; genus Obelidium; species Obelidium mucronatum. The sequence continues at coordinate 892,900 of JAIVFH010000001.1, read as the reverse complement.
ACAAAAGAAGATACTTTCAGAGGCACTTTCGGAGAACCGGTCCTGCACAATCTTTGAATTATACGAACGAGGACTTAAAACTGTTCCGATTGTTTACAACTCGGATGGATACCCAGTTTTACCTCATCCTCGTGTTTCTTCGCCTTTTATGACGGAGAATTTTATTGCATCCTTCATTCGCCAACACAATGAAGATAAGTCTCGGAAACAAGAGGACATTATGGAGATTGACACCCAACCCATGGAATCCCCGAATACCGACCACCACCAGCAGCAAAGAAGACACCAACCACTGAGTCTGAGGAAAGTTCCTTTGAATCTGTTAGGAATGAATGATTTATCCTCAGACTACTCTTTGGAACATGTTCGAACTCTCTTGGAGAACGAATTTTCTCTAGCGGATTTGCAACCATTATTTCCAACCGCCACTTGCGGCGGCGGCAGCTGGTGGTTCTGCTGCCAGTGGTTCTGGGACTCGGAAGAGTATCGATAAGAATATAAAGCTGACTTTAATTCAGGCAGAGTTGAGACGGATATCAGACGTCACACGGACGACCGCCTTGGATTGGATAGCGCGCGATATTATCATGAGCGCTAGTATACCAAGCTTTCCTCAAACCACTGAAACGACGGAATCGCCCAACTCGCCTTCCAGGAAATCTCAATTAACCAGAAGAAACGATCTGGAAGCTGATATTGAAGATGAGGAAGGGTATGAAGATGTGATTGACCCAACGGTCCAAACTCTTCTTGAAGACCGCGATTTGAATCTTCCCAAAAGTGCCACCATTCATAACCCACAGCTGCTGAAATCACCCTTTCCACTTTCCAAAGAGGCTATTTTGTTGAGAGATAAATGGGTGAATCCTCGGAATTGGTATGAAGATGGATATGATGCCAGGAGGAGGATGGGGCTTCAAGTCTCCCTGCAGACATGGTCTAAACACCAGGATCCACTCAAAATGGAAGGGGGTGCAAATGGTGAAAGGTCAGGAGGAACAGCAACAGAACCATCCAAGAAGAGAAAGAGTGGCCGGGCGACGCTTACGCAGCAGGATTTGATGAAAGCGATTGAGGATGAGTGTATTCTAACTGGAAGTCAGGTTCGGGTAGTTTCCGCGTCTCAGAAAATGTCGCAATCGCTTTCGAATTCTCAGAATCAAGGGCCGAGTCATCGGTTAGGTGGACTGGGGTCTCTGGGTAGTGGTTCAGTTCGGGTTGATTCTCCTAAGCCACTGTCTGTTGCTGCAACTTCATCAATGTCTCAGTCATTGAAAACAGAGAGCCAGCTTCCGCAACGTGTGGCCTCCCCACTGCCGTCTTTGGGTTCGCGATTCTCGTTTGGTGGGTCGCAATTGCAATCGGGATCAATGTCGCAGCAAACGAAGAAGAAGCCGCGAAAGTCGGGATTTTAAGAGAGCTTGTCGTATTTATTTTAATAATACAATAAACTTGTAATGCAGTAATCAAAATAATATTTATACATAGTTTAAAGTATGATCTATTTGTGATTTCAAATGGTCAAGTTGCAGGAGCTTCCCACTGAAATTCTGATGCTCATCTTTGTCCATGTTCATCCTAACTGGATTGGACCAATTTCTCGTTCCTCAAAGCTGTTGTACTTCAAGCTGTTTTCCCTCTGGACCGATTACTTCTTTGCCATTGACAACTTGACAAAGCACATTGCCACTGTGCGATGGGATTTCTTGACGATGATTCGCGCTAAAAGGACGATCAACTTTCACACACTTCCGCTGAGTTATCATGCTGCCCTCCTGTCGATCTACGGTATATCAGAGCTGACATCTTCGTACTAAGAGCCACTGATGAGCATATTACAGGTCTCTCATTACAGTCAATAGATCACTTTGAAGTTTCGTTTGATCCAGGAACATTTGACTACTCGTTCGTGAAGAGGGGGAGCAGGATTTTGCCTGCAGTTAGACTGGCACAGGAACATAAGACCATGGCACTTACAGAGGCAAATGCCTATCTTCTGTCTATCCTGGCAAGTATATCGGCTGACCTGATACTTTTGAACTCCGCACTGGCATTTAAATCAGCGGATCGAAACACGGTCTTTTCTTGGGCATGTGCTGCAAATCAAATCGAATCCATTGAATTTCTCTTGGCCCAAAACGTGATTCCTCCCGCTTCTTCCTTGATCGTTGCTGCGAACTATGGCCATTTAAAGGTGGTGCGGCTGCTGTTAGAGCCGACCCACTCATTCTACACGTCAACTCTCTCCTGTGCCTTGATTGCTGCTTGTGAAAAGAATCAGTTGGAAACGGCAACGTATTTGCTGTCTTGCAATGATATTGATCCGTCGCATAACAAGAATTCAGCTCTCGTTACTGCCTGCACTCACGGATTTACTCGCATTGTAGCCCTGCTCATGGCAACTGGAAAATGTGATGCTTCTGATCAAGGAAACAAGTGTATTCTAGTGGCATGTGCCAAAAGTTACACTGAAATCGTTGAATTGATACTTACGGATGATAGAGTCGATCCTTCAATTAACACCGGCGCCCCGTTAATCTCAGCCGTCGAGATGGGAAACACACGGATAGTTGAAGCCCTACTCAAGACAGAACGCGTGAATCCATCTATTCAGGGCAATAAAGCAATTCGAATTGCCTGTTGCGAAGGATTCATCGATATCGTTCGGCTGCTGCTGTTGGAACCATCCGTTAATCCTACAGCAATGGACTGTCAAGCTTTGGTGAGCGCTTGCAGATTTGGCCGGACAGAAATAGTTGAAATACTCCTCGATTGGACTGGGCCCGACTCTTGGAATGACAACAAGTGCGATCCCGCAGCGCAAGACCAGGCGTGTGTAATCTACGCCGCACAGCACGGACATGACCGAATACTTCGGCTGCTTTTGAACCAATCATCGGTCAATCCATCCGTCAAGAATAACTTGCCTTTATTCGAAGCATGGTAACTTCCCCACGCAATATTGACGAAACTTCACCAACAGCCTCTTTTTTTATAGTTCAAATGGTCATCTTGAAGTGGTGCAGCTCCTCTCTTCTCGAAACCTTAAGCTCGAACACAATGTTCTGGTTCGCTGCATAGAAATGGCCAGCAAGAATGGTCACCCTCAAATCCTAGAATACCTCTCGTTGAATTACAGTACTTTCGTCTCTGCCATCAGCCCCGCATGTCTTCTCAACGCATGTCAAAGGGGCCATTTAAAAGTCGTCGAATTTCTCATCTCAACAACCGAGTTTCATCCACAATCTCTGATGCGGGCGCTAACATTGGCAGCCACATTTAACCACGTTGGTGTTGTCAAAAGCATGGTTGAAATTAACAGCCAGTTCTCGTTTGGTCCTGCAATCATCAAAGCAGCTTCTTTGGGTCATTATGCTATCGTGTGGGCGATTTTAAACAGCAGCAAAAAAGTTGCGGTGCCGTATGAAGCGGTTCAAGTGGCAAAAGACAAAGCCATTAAAGTGATGTTACAGTCGGCTATTGGAAAACGGTCTTCGTAGACTGCTGGTGAATAAATGATCAAACTGCCCCATGTTCACCGATCTCAATAAGCCTTGAAAAATGAAATAATCACATGACTGTCATGTCAAAAGCAAACGCTCACAAGGTGATATCACAGCTGTTGCCTAAAAATCGCGTTTCAGACAACAGTTGCAACTTGCCGGTTCTCTTAACACTTAAATTTGTTTTACTAATAATACTATTTATTAACGATGCAGTAATCCCACATGCATAACGTCATTTGTAAGCAACGCTGCAACAGTTTGAAATCGGATTTGAAATGCCTCCTAGCGAAAAAAAAATCGTATAAAATCAAACACGACACGACAAACCAAAACCAAACAACCAACAACAACATGAAGTCGATTCTCTTTGTTCTCACCAACCACGCTGACTTGGGAACCACTGGCAAAAAGACGGGCTACTGGGTCTCAGAAGTCGCGCATCCATACATGCACTTGCGCAACAACTTCAAAATCACCTTTGCCTCTCCAAAGGGTGGAGTGAGTCCAGTCGACCCAGGGTCTGTTCAAGCACATGCTCAAGACGCTGAAGTGCTTGCGTTCCTGGCTGATCCAACTGCAAAGGACTTGATTGCCAACACGAAAGTTCTGTCTACCCTCAAGTCGGCGGATTACGACGCCATCTTTTACCCTGGAGGACACGGTCCAATGTATGATTTGTATTCAGACGCGACATCTCTTGGTGTGTTATTTGTTCAATTTAGTTCTACCACCATTGGTCCACTAACATGAAGTAAATCCAACCACAGACTTTTGCAGACAAATCTACGAGCAAAACAAGGTTGTTGCAGCGCTTTGTCACGGACCAGCCGGAATCGTGCAAGTCAAGCTTTCCGATGGATCCTTCATGATCAAAGGAAAGAACGTGACAGGTTTTGCCAACAGCGAAGAAGACGCTGTGCAGCTTTCCGCGTTCATGCCCTTCTTGCTTGAAGACCAAATGAAGGCAAATGGCGGAGTCTACTCGAAAGCTGCTGATTGGGCAAGCAAAGTTGTCGTCGATGGGAAGTTGGTGACGGGACAGAATCCAGCGAGTGCATTGGAGCTTGCTAAAAAGTTGGAAGAGCTCTTGGCTTAAAACGGCAAAACATTATTTATTACAATTGCCAGCATTTGTTGAAATAAACCTTGGTAATATCGTGCGATTCAGTAAACTAATCTTGTTGATGTGGGCGATCCCATGTCGTTGTCTGTGTCTTGTGATCCAGATAAAACGTACGGCCATATTCGTCGGTTTTAGCTTCCCATCCTCTTGGTAACGGTTGCGTTCTTAAATACAAATGCAGCATCAGAATGGAGTGGAGATAACAAGCCCTTGAAACCTCACCTTTCTCTTCGGGGGGGTCGATTCACATTGACAGGAGCATACTCCGCCTCGACTGATCTAGCTGGGTATTGATTCTCTTCTGGTCTATAAACTGGCAGCTTTTTGTCTTCCTGGTTGTAGCCGTAAGCTGAGCTGTAAGTATCCTGATTTTGGGTCTGATAATGATACACTGGCGCCAGTCCTTCCCGCGCCCGTAGCTGCTCTTCGGTGGTAACTATTCCCGGTTGTTTGTAGACACAGAACCAGACGAGGAAGACGATGAGGATCAATGCTGCAGCCAGCGACAGAATCCCACCAATAAAGTCAAAGAAGCCCATCAGTGATGTCAAGGGTGGAATTAAATTTAACGATTAAAACAAAAAGGAATCTTTAAGTTTATAGTCCAACTTGATCATACTCTTTCATGCTGCCCTCGATTATTTATTTGTTTTTCAAATGCCTGAAGTTGCAGAACAGGGGGAAGAAACACCGGCCAAGCCATGGCACCGTATCAGCGACGTCATTGTTCTTTCCGTCGGATTTGTGTTCGTTTTCATGACTTTTACAGTCCTTCAGGTATGTTCCTGCAGCGAGACACGGGCCAATGGTTTAAAATGACGTCAACCAGAACATGGGATCGACAATACTCGTACCCTCAGTGGCCTTTCGATCCTTAGGAACCCTCTATGTTTCTTTTGCTTTCTTCAATATGTTTGCAGCAGCAGCGGTAGTTGAAAGGATTGGTTGTCGAGCAGCCCTGTTCTTTGCCTCACTGGGTTATTCCCTATTTGCTGTTGCCAATGTCGTTGCCTTAAGTTATGAGGGCGATTTAGAAATGCAGGTGAAATACATCCTGTACTTGAATGAGGCTGGGTCGAGACCTCTGACCAAATTTTGTTGTTGTAGATCTGGGTGTTGCAACCTGCTGCTGCCCTCACTGGATTATCTGCATCAGTTCTTTGGGCTGCTCAAGGTGTTTACGTAACTCGATGTGCTCGTAGCCAAGATGTTGGGAAATACACTGGAGTCTTTTTTGGCGTGTTTTGGTGGGCGTCAATTCTGGGACCTATGCTCACACGATTACTACTGGCTGGAAGCAGTGATAACTTGGACGTATTTGCAAAGTTGACGGGCGTTGGGGCTTGTGGTCCTCTAGTCTTGTTGTGGCTGTGGGTAATGCGACCAGAACCAAACCATCCCGATTGCATCCAGCAACAGCCTGCTGCTGCAGTTGACAATGTATCCGGAGGAATTTCAGAACCGCGATTCAAATTTTTGAAAACATTTCGAATCATGTTTACTCGATCCATGTTTTTGTTGGCGCCTCTCTACTATTCAACGTCTGTGGAGCAAGCGTTTTCTGGAGGCTCACTTCCTCTCTTTATCAATTCTGGAGACTCCAAAATTGATCTTGAGCACAAACTGTATTTGCAAGCCGCATTTGGTACAACTCTGATGATCACATCGTTTATTATTGGTGGCATCACTGATCGTTTTGGAAGTCGGCCCTTGGTTGTGATTGACTTTTTCATTCACGTCGCTACAATGGCGGTTCTATGGTTCCTGAAACCTGTGAATAATCTCCCCGTTCTTTTCACCTGCGCGGTAGTCTTGGCCATGAGCGATAGTCTTCTCATGAACCAAATCTACAAACTCGTTGGAACCTTGTATCCCCAGAAACATGAAACCTCGACTGCTTTTGCTGCGTACAAGTTTCACCAGAGTTTGGGAATTGGGATTGCCTTTGTCAGTTCGAAATCTATGCTTGGAGACGATGGAGTTCCAAATATGGCGATTTGGATGCCTTTGATGTCTCTTGTTCTTTTGGCGGCGACGATTGGCGTTCTTTTGGCGACTCAGAAACCGGCAAGAAGTGCTGAAGTTGTCGACGAGGATGGCGATGAGAATACACCTCTTTTGGGTAATAATTAAATAATATTTTTTGACGTTTGCAGAAATAAACTCTTCTTCTTTTTTACTTCCTTCGATAGCGGGTGCGAGCCACATGGACACTGCTCAAGAAATCGAGTTGAAACGCGATACAAATCGGTTGGGTGACGTCTTTGTCCTCGCAACAGCCTTCTTTTTCATATTCTCTGCATTCACCGTCATACAAGGACTCGCGAGTTCAGTCCTTCCGAAATCGGTTGCTTTCATGACACTTGGAGCTCTCTATTTCTCTTTCGCATTTTGCAATCTGTTCCTTGCAGCCCCGATTGTGGATTGGATTGGCTGTCGTTTTGGATTGTTTCTGGCTTCCATCACTTACTCCATCTTCAACATCAATACCATCGTTGCATTGAAAACCAATGACGCGCTTGTTCAAACGAGTATTTTGATTCCTGCCGCTATATTGAATGGTCTTGGCGCCAGTGTGTTGTGGGCTGCTGAAAGTGTGTATGTGACAAAATGTGCGTGTAAGCACACTATTGGGAGATATGCAGGATACTTTTTTTCGTTTGTTGGATTGGCGGGACTTGCTGGGCCGTTTTTTAGCTCTTTCCTGCTCCAGTTGAATTATGACAAGGTAAGCGATGTTTATACTTGTTTATAACTCATTGAATTTCCTGTGTGGGGCTTTGCTTTTTTTTAGATACAAGTCTTTGAAATTCTTTGTTGCATTGGTTCATTAGGCCCATTACTCACTGTTTACATCCTATGGCGTCCAGCCCCTTCGAACCCATATGATATCCCCAACGACCCACCCGCCCCTCATCCACCTCCTTCCAGCTCCACCAACTCAATGTTCAAAACTTTCAACACCATGTTATCTCCATCGATCCTCTTGATTGCGCCAATCTCATACTTTACGAGTTGCCAAATGGCCTTCAACGGCGGCTCGATCCCGCTATTCATAAACACGGGCAACGTTTCATCTGATCTAAGAATGAAGCTATACATGGTAGCGTGTGCTGGAGCCGTCACAACAATCACATCGGCAGTTGTTGGACGGTTTACAGACTTTTACGGACCACGTGTGATGCTTTTGTTTGCGTTGGTGTTGTATTCTGTGACGATGGGGACAATGTGGTGGGTGAATCCGTATAATGATTTAGTGGTTTTGTTTTCGTGTGTTGTGTTGTTTGCGTTTTGTTCGGGGGTGAGTTTTTTTTTTTTTTTTTTTTTTTTTTTTTTTTTTTTTTTTTTTTTATAATGTGGAGGGAAAGTTCCTGAATTTGACCGGATAATACTTGATTCTTAACGAATAGATTGTAGCGAATCAAAATTACAAGATGATGGGGGTTTTGTTTCCTGGAACAGCAACTGCGTTTGCTGCACAGCGGTTTCACAGTTCATTGGCAACTGCTTTGGCTTTTATGACTTCAGGATTGATGCTGACAAGTGAAGGGATACCGAATATGAATATTTGGAGTCCTTTGATTCTGGGGTGTTTGGTTGTGGGGACTGTGGGAGCTTTTGTTGTTACCAGAGATGAAAGGTTTTTAAGGAGAGTATAAAAAAATTTTTTTAATATAAATCAAAAGTATGTGGTGTGAATTCCCTCAGTGTGCTGCTGTAAGGCGATATTTTGTTTGCATACTGTATATTGATTAATTTTGTTAATCAAAGAAACTCTCAAAGAAAAGAAAGAAAGCAAAGAAAGGGAATACCAAGAAAAAAAAAATCGACTATAAAATGAAACTCTTGATTAATCCGAAATCCGATTTTTGATCATCAAAATCATCACCAAGCAAGCTGCAATTGCGACAGGGTACAATTCCTACTCTCAAGCAAGCTCCAAAAGCGTCATTTGCCACCAATGATTCCGTTGTTGAATTTACCAAATTGCTTCCCGCAGATCTGTTTGTTCCAATACTCAAATTGGTTGTTGGTCCATAAACGTAAAACACAAAACTTGTCAAAAACGTTGACAATAACTGTGGAGCCACGATAAACATGTTGTGAATTCCAAGAATGATACCTCCATTATGCTGCTGGTACTACTACTACTACTACTACTACTACGACTACTACTACTCGAACCAGTACTGGTTCCAAATTCTTCTGGTTGGCCTTGTTGACGATTATCCAAGTCATGATCACTACCGTCGATAATGGGCCGATTCTCATCCTCATCCAAAGAAACAAAAGCAACAGCACCACCGCAATCCCTCTTGATTTCACTGGAAATCAAAGTAAACGGCACCCAACTCGTGACAGCCCAAGGAACCCCAACACAAGCAACCACAAGACACGCGACTTCCATTGAATCCACAAAAAGAGTTGACGACAACAAGAAAACAAAAGAGAGGAGGGAGCAGGACCAAAGTAAGAGAAGGGCGTTCTGCGGTGACTCTGCCGTCGACGAGGACGCCACTGCTGCGGTGAGAATTCGAGGTACGATCGACATTGTGAGGAGGGAGGCGATGGAGTTTCCGAGGAGGGCATAGGTTCCTGTACGGACTGCTTCTTCGACGATTGATTTGTTTTGATCGTCTTCGTTCAAGTTGTTGTTGTTGTTGCTTGGGAATTTGTTTTTGAGGAGAGGGTGTTTGCTGGCGACCCAAGATGATCTGATAAAAAAATTTTAAATATGGTATAATGGAAGAAAAAATAGAGAGACTTTACGCGTAAAAGAGGAATGGGAACCATCCTATCCACGCCCAGAATTGCACCATGCAAATTGAATAAATTGGAGTTGGAAGAATCTTGAATTGGTTCCAGATGGCGTAAATAGGGGCCAAAAACAAAAGAGACCTCTCGATGGATTCTTCAGATGATCGAGATTGTTTCTTTCTTGGAGTTTCCGTGACGTGGAGACAAGTATAGGAAACCGAAGCGGTAATGACAAGGATACAAACAAAACAGAGAGATTGCAGCTGTGTAAGGGGAAGACCAATAAGAGAGAGATCAATGAAACCAATAAAATAGCCAGCGACGGTTCCAAAAGCGATTGCGCGAGAAGCAAGGTGTTGGGAGTCAGGAGCCACATCAACCACCAAAGCGCGGCTGCATGCAGTCAAACCATTGATGGCCACATCCAGCTGGATCCTTTTATCTTTAGTAAATTACCACTTTTTTCAAAAAAAGTACTCACAATGCAGAAGCCAAGAACGGCTGTGACTTGGGCGGCAAACAAATCGCGGCAAAGAGTGGCGCAGGCAACACACAACACGGCGCACACCAGCAGCGCTGAGTAAGCCGCGAGAAACGGGCGGCGCCGGCCGAAGCGGCTGTTGCACGCGTCGGAGACAGCGCCGGCGACGGGCTGCACGACAAGCCCGGAAAGAGGGCCGGCAAGCCACACGAGCGCGATGAGCGGCGCGGGAATCGCCAGCGACGCGAGCAGCGGCGTTCCGTAGGCGAATTCGACAGTCCACGTGAAGCCGACGGCAAAGAAGACGGGCGACGTCATTGTTTTGCGATGAGTTGAGTTGAGTTGATTGAGTTGAAGGAGGAGAAAGAAGAAAATAAAATATAAAAAAAAACAAGTGCAATGTCCAAGCCGCTGTCATCGTTTGTGGATGTCAGCGAGTCGCAGACTGATGCGTATGATCCGTTTGACTTTACGCCGGGGACGCAGGCGTCGCAGCAGACGCAGCAGGGGCTGACTCAGACGACGACGCAGAACACGCAAAACACGCAGGGGCGGTGGGGCGACGCTGCGTTCGACAGCGACGACGACGACGAGGACGAGGATGAAGACGATGAAGAGGAGGAGGAGGAGGAGGAAGACGACGACGCAGAAGACGACGACGACGCGCCGCTGACGCAGAACTCGCTCGCCGTCGGACGCGCGGCTCGACGAAGGCGGCGCGACGAAGACGAAGACGAAGACGGCGGCGGCAGCGGCAGCGACAGCAGCGACAGCGACGGCGGCGACGGCGACAACGACGATGCGCTGCTGACGGCGCACGTGTTCTTCGCGGCGGCGGGCGGCGGCGGCGGGTTCGGGTTCGGGCTGCGCGTGCTCGAGGGCGACGCGCTGGTGCTCGAAGACGGCGGCGCGCTCCGCGGTGCCAGCGAGCTGCTCGCCGCCTTCGACGCCCTGGCCGCCGCTGTTAAGACGGCGCACGCCGAGGGCTACGACAAGGTGTTTCTGCGCACCGACAACGAGCGGCTCGTGAAACTGGTGCGTCTTTCTTGGTTTCGGCGTCTGGAGTGTTTAACTCGCTTCTACCAACAAGATCCGTGGAACGGAAAAGCCGGATGACACCATCAAAGACAGCTACGAAGCCGCTGTTAAACTGCTCGATGACGCTTTTGCAAACAACTGGAGTCCCTCAGACATCAAATACATTGATCCCATTCTGAATACTGAGGCCGCAACAATTGCAACGTATTATTCTTCAGCTTCAGCTTCCGCGTCCTCAAAAGTTGGATCATTGAAGCGTTACGTCACACCGATTCGCGAGAGAAATCACGAGGATGGACCTGCTGTGGCTATTCCAGATCACGCCTGCAAGTTGAGTTTTTTTCCTTTTTGTTGTTTAAGACCCATTGAGTTGCTCAACAAGAGAATAATAGATATTGCGGAATCCACTCTCCTTCAACAGTTGTCAAATGTCTGCATTGTTCGAAATGGTTCTGTAATGGGCGCGGTGTTGGCCACAGTCTTCACGGTGGAAGCGGAGGTGGTGGCTCTCATATCGTCACCCACATGGTCAAATCAAAGCACAAGGAAGTGAGTTTGCACCCGGATGGACCTCTTGGCGATACTATTCTCGAATGTTACATGTGCGGTGCCAGGAACGTCTTTTTACTTGGTTTCATTCCCGCAAAGAGCGATACGGTTGTTGTCTTGTTATGCAGGTTTGTGGCGGATGCAAATCATTTTAAACATTTGAAGTAACACACGCACACACACACGCAACTTACAGACAACCTTGCGCCTCTGCACCAAGCACAAAAGACCAGACATGGGACTTGTCCCAATGGGTCCCTCTCATTAGTGATAAAGCGTTCCTCCCATGGCTTGTCAAGCTCCCAACCGAAAACGAAGTCATGCGATCCCGTCACATTAGTGCCAGTCAAATGGCTGCCTTGGAAACTGTTTGGTCTTCCGGAGACTCTAAAGCAACTGTGGATGATCTAAACAAACATGATACTGGCGCGGATGAAATTGAGGCATCCCCTGTAATGGCCTGTTATGACGATGCTTATCAATACCAGAATATATTCGGGCCTCTGGTTGCATTAGAAGCCGAGCACGACAGGAAAGTTAAAGAGAGTCAGACGCAGAATGAAGTTGTAGTCAGGTGGGATATTGGATTAAACCAGAAACTCATTGCGTATTTCACGCTGCTGAAGTTGGAGACTGGAGAAGTTAAGCTGGCCGTTGGAGATGAATTGTTGCTTAAGTATCGGGGAGAGTTGAGCCGAGAATGGGAGAGCAAAGGAAATGTTATCAAGATTCCTAATTGTAAGACTTTATCTTTGTCATTCCATACACGTGTGTCGCTGACCAACCCGTTTTTGTCAGCCGTTTCGGATGAAGTTGCATTGGAAATCCGCAAGTCCAGCCATGCCCCAACTGAATGTACCCACAACTTCCAAGTAGATTTTGTCTGGAAGTCGACGTCATTCGACAGGTATATTCTTGTTTTATTGTAAAACCCGTTGTCTGATTTCTTTGGTCAGAATGCAAAATGCAATGAAACGTTTTGCTGTTGATGAAACTTCGGTATCTGGATACCTTTACCACCGCCTGCTCGGACATAACGTTGATCCTGTCATCCTCAACACCAATCTTCCCAAGAAATTTACTGCGCCAAATCTTCCTGATCTGAACCATTCGCAAGTCACGGCCATTAAGCAAGCCATTCAACGACCACTGAGTTTGATCCAAGGTCCACCCGGTACTGGAAAGACAGTCACTTCAGCAACCATCGTGTACCATTTGGCCAACATGAACAAGGGTCAGATTCTCGTCTGTGCACCATCCAACGTTGCCGTCGATCAACTCACAGAAAAAATCCACAAAACCGGCCTCAAAGTCGTCCGTATGACTGCCAAGTCGCGAGAAGAGCTGGACTCCCCTGTTGGATTCTTGACTCTTCACGAGCAGGTCAACAACAATGACACAAACCCCGAATTCCAAAAACTAATCAAGCTCAAAAACGAATTGGGAGAACTAAAAGCGCGCGACGAGAAGCGGTATATCAGTCTGAAAAGAGCAGCCGAACGCGAAATTCTGATGCACGCGAATGTGATTTGTGTGACCTGTGCTGGTGCTGGAGATCCTCGATTAGCCAAGTTCTCCTTCAAAACCGTGCTGATTGATGAAAGCACGCAATCTGCCGAACCCGAGTGTTTGATTCCTCTTGTAATGGGTTGTAAGCAGGCCATTTTGATTGGTGATCACCAGCAACTGGGACCCGTTATTATGAACAAGAAAGCTGCCAAAGCCGGACTCTCCCAGTCCTTGTTTGAGCGTCTCGTTATTCTGGGGCATCGGCCATTGCGTCTGGAAGTGCAGTATCGTATGCACCCGTGCCTTTCCGCGTTCCCATCCAACATGTTTTACGAAGGATCTTTGGAAAACGGAGTATCAGAAGGAGAAAGAATCCGACGACACGTTGACTTTCCCTGGCCAAGCCAAGAGAAACCCATGTTTTTCCTCAGTTCCTCTGGTCAAGAAGAAATCAGCGCCTCTGGAACATCGTACCTGAACCGAACTGAAGCCTCCAACTGCGAAAAGATTGTGACGCGGTTCCTGAAGGCTGGGATCCAACCTGCCCAAATCGGAATCATTACTCCGTATGAAGGACAACGCGCGTTCCTAGTGAATTATATGCAATTCACGGGGACTTTAAAGAAGGAGTTGTACAAGGAGATTGAGATTGCGTCGGTGGATGCTTTCCAAGGACGAGAGAAGGATTATATTATTGTATCGTGTGTGCGGTCTAACGATCACCAAGGGATCGGGTTCTTGAGTGACCCGCGGCGGTTGAATGTCGCCTTGACACGTGCAAAGTATGGAGTCTGTGTCTTGGGGAACGCCAAGGTTTTGGCAAAGCATCCGCTGTGGTATGAACTGTTGAATGGGTACAAGGCGGATAATTTGTTGATGGAAGGGCCGCTGAATAATATGCACCCGAGTATGATTAGTTTCCCAAAACCGAATCGATCGTTTGCGGAAGTAAAAGGGAAGAGGTTTGAGATGGTGTGGGGGTCTAGAGCGGGTGGGGCGCCTATTCGTGGGATTCCTGTCGGGGCTGGGATTCCGGCTCCTGTGGCGGCGGGTGGTGTTGGGTATTATGATTGTGAGTGTTTTTTTTTTGTCTTTTTCTTTTGGGGAGTACTAACAGTGCCTCTCTCACGTTTTCTCAGCTCGCCAAATGAACAGTCTTCCATACGGTCAACAACAGCAAGTACCAAAAAACGCGTTCGGAGGAAACGGAATGAATGGTTTACAACAAGGAATGGCGGGCCTGAATATGATGATGCCGCACTTTAAAACGGGTTATGAGATTGATTCGGTGATGCTCACTCAATCCTCGACAGCCTCCTTTTCGCAATCCATGATGAAGCCTATCCCGAAGCAATCCCGCGGCAATAGTAGCAACAATAACAGTGCCAGCAATATGACACAGGGATCCAACATGTCTTCGTTCTCGCAGCAGTTCTTTTCTCAACCGAATAGTCAAGCGGGATCAGGAGGTGCAAGTGGAGGTGATTCGCTCTTGTCGCAACCTATGCAAGGGTTCTCGCAGAGTACGAGACTTGAGTTTGTTGGAGTTGGGGGTGAACTGGATGACTACAAGAGTCAGATGGACATGTATGGCGGCGGTAGTGGTGGTGCTGGTGGGTTTGTAATGAGTCAAGATTATGGAGTTTCTTCACAGCAGAGTCAGCAGAGTCAGGGAGGTGGATATACGTCTTTCTGAGATGGGCCTTTAGGCCCTTCGGGAAGCGGAGAGGCGAGGAGGAGTGGTGGTGGTGGTAGTTGAATGGATCCTCTCGTTTTTGGGGGTACACTGTTGTGGGTTGTTATGCCTCGTGATATTTTAATGGAATTGTTGAATGTGTGAGGGGGTTTGATGATGAAGCACGCCCTCCCCGCCTCTCACTACTTCCAATAAAATTGTAGACAACTTTTTTATTGACATTTTTCAAAGACCGACGTGCTTGTGCTCTCGGAACGGGGCTTTTCAAACTCCGCTTGGCTGTTTGGAAAAGAGCAAAAAAAAAAAAAAAAAAAAAAAAAACAATACAAAATGGCGGCACGAACCACCGTCCATTCCTGCCTCCTTGCTCTTGGCGTATCCATTGAAGAGCTAAACGCTTGTTCGAACCTCGATGATGAATTCAAAATCATCAAGCGCAAGTATCACGCCAGAGTTCTTGTTGTGCATCCCGATAAACCAGGTGGAAGCAAAGAACTCTTTCGACAAGTGAACGAACCTTTTGAAATCTTGCGGAAACTTAAAGAAGACGGGAGTATTGCTTCGTACGCTGATGCATGCAGGCAACATGTTCCTCGCGCGACCACTGGTAGCAGCAGCAGTTCATCATCCTCCTCCTCCGCGTCCATGCCAAAACCATGGGACTTTTACAATGAAGCCGCGCAAGAAACTGTCCCAACCTACAAGGTTGAACCCGCGAAATCTGACCGCAGCAAATGCTCATCTTGCAAACAAAACATTAGCAAGGCAACCATCCGAATAGGCTCCATCGACACGGAGTCTGGATCATACGGTCGATGGATCCATTTAGATTGTTGGCGCGTTCCCGCGAAAATTTGGAAGGGTTTGCCGGACCCGGATTTGTGTTCGGACATGCGACTGTTTAGCGAAGCCTTGAGTGGGATGAATGAGGTTTTGTTGTGTGGGTTCCAGTTTCTGTCGAGTGGCGAGAAGGAGATGATTGTTCGTCATGTTATGGATAAGGGGAATTGGGCGGGATTCAGAGGGCCAAGGAATCTTGGTGGGTTCCCAGGTGCGTTCGGTCGTGGAACAACAGGGAAAGCTGGTGGGGCGGCTGCCTCGGCGCAAGATTATTATGGAGGAATGGCGAGTAATCGCATTGGGTATGCACCGTCTTCTGCACCGACTCAACTGGCTTCAAGTGTGCATGCGGGAACAACAAAACGTAAATATGAAGAAACGTTTTCTGTTGCGCAGGGTTATCATGAAGGAATGGCGGGTATTGGGCATATGCCGCGATCACGGACTCAACTTGCTCCAGAAGTTGTTACTGTCAAGGGAGACGAGACTGTTCCACTGAGCAAAATGAGGAGAACTTTAACTCGTGTTGTAAGCTACAAGGAGGAAGACTCCTCATCACCCGACAAACCACACGTGAGACAGGAAGTCCTTTCACAGTTGGAAAGAAAACCATCGAATGTAAACCGGCCAATGACTTACGAGGAACGCGCACATCTTTATAAACTCGAAACGGCAATTCCAGGCAAGCGCGAATTTTCATCAATTTCTTCTTCCTCTTTGGTGAGCGAACTTCTGACTACTCTTGAGCGGGAATCCCAGGCATTGAATAGATACAATGCTCGTATAAAGCAGGAATTCCCTGTGAAGCCGGAAGAGAAGCAATCGAATGTTAATCGCCCTCTGACATTCGAGGAACGGGTATATCAGTCAAAACGCGAAACGGAGATTCCCATTAAACGGGAATATTCAACAGTTTCCCCTTCATCGGTGAATGTATTCAAAGCCGAGCATTTAACCACTCTAGAGCGGGTGCCAAAATCCATTTTGTCCACAACATACATGTCAGCTCCAGCCATGAAACGCGAACCTCAGTACACTTACGCAACAAACGTGCGAGATGTTCATCCGTCGGTTACATCACATCAACACAAAGTCGCAATCGAGCGCGTCCCAACAATCTCCAAACAAGAAAGCTTCATGTCATGTGCATCATACAGTGAAGACGAGGCGCCATCATTTGTACCTAATCATCATGCAATTGTTCGTCACAGCAATGCCGTTGCTCGTCCGGCGTCGAACTCTGGTCGATTTCTGATCCCGCGGCCAGGACTCAACGGCACCGACCCGCACTTTCTCCACGGAAAGCGAATAGTCCTGACAGGAATATTTCCTGAAGTCGGTGGTGGATGTGGGCTCAGCCTTGGGAAAGACCGAGTGAAGGAAATGTGTGAATCATTTGGGGGTCGTGTCACAAGTGCCATCTCTGGAAAAACAGATTTCTTGATTGTGGGGAAAGAACCCGGTATGAGTAAAGTGACCAAGGCGAGAGAATCTGAAAACTGTCAGTTGGTCAGTTTGCGGGATATGGTTTTGGGCATTGAGGGCAAGAAACCGTTGGAGATTGCTGATGCTCCTCAGATTGATAAATTTAGTTCGGGCTATTTCGGAAATGGATTGGCCATGATTGCGTCTCGAGAGGATTATGAGCGAGCTTCAGGACGTGGTGGTGGAGGTGTGAAAAAGAAGCCGAGGATGCAGTATTATTTAGAATGAATCCCCTCTTTTCAGTTTTTAATTAAGAGTATTAATGTTGAAGGGCAAAGGCAGTGGTTGGTATCACTAACTCTCGTAATTGATTGAACCTTTATCGTGCTTGGTATTGTGTGTCACGTGTTCACGTGACCTAACGTGAGGCTGTCTGATGAACTTTGTTGGACCAAACACGCAGAAGCATGAAGCGAAGGAAACCCTTCTCGCCATCTTCTATGTCTAAAAGAATGCTCGCTAGCCTAGTACTTCTCAAGAGCTTGTTAATACCTTGCGAAAAAAATCGACCGATAATTTAAAGTTCGTTTCAAGAGGCAAGTTCAAAACGGACCAGCTCCCGTGACAAGTCACGATGGCCAACTGCCACCCTCATTCACTTAAAAAGACGGCTCACTTCGCCAGGAGTAGGATATCAGTCCGAAAAGAAAAAAAGATGTTGCTTAACTTTGTCCTTGCTTCTATGTCCGCTGCGCTTGCCGCCGCTGCTCCCTGCGCCGCCCCTTGGGTTTCTTCCGCTGTGTACAGAGGCGGTGCTCAAGTCAGCTACAACGGTGTCAACTACAACGCCAAATGGTACGCCGATTTTACCAACACCCCAGGAAAAGGTGACCCTTGGGCTCCTCTTGGAGCTTGTGGTGGAGGCACTACAACTGTTGCACCAACGACTACTACCACGACTACAACAACCACAAGAGCGTCCACGGTTGGAACCACTGTTCAAACAACAGTTGCTCCATCGACAACCACAACCACAACGACTACCACTAGCGCTGTGGCAACCACAACCGGAACCTCCACTCTTCCATACTGTTACGACGCGTACATCCCTGGCTTGATCTATAACCCGACCGACCCAGCTGCCGACAAGAAGGCGAGCTTGAACGGTAACAACTACGTTGCCAAGTACTACACCTCTGGAACTCCATCCCCAACCGCGTCTGACTGGACCTTCGAAGGGCCATGTATTCCAGCTCCACCACCACCACCTTCCAAGGACCAATGCTACCCCAAGTGGATTTCTGGAAAGACTTACTCGAAGGACACTATTGTCAGTGAAAACGGAGTCAACTACCAGGCAAAGTACGAATCTGGTTCGCAACCATCCAAGAGAACCGAGTGGGTCAAGTTAAACAACTGCGACATCAAAACCTTAAACCCACGACCATACTCCGGGACTCCAGGAATCATTGGGTAATATTTATTTCTTTTAAAAAGCGCCATTCATGCATTAATATTCCGTCTTTTCAACAGATACTGGGCTCAATGGGCTCCATACACGCGTCCACAGACTCGTATCGATCTCCTCGACTTGACCAACTTCTCTGTCATCAACTACGCGTTCTTGAACGCCTTGTCTGACGGTTCCTTGAAGAGCTTCGATGACTGGGCCGACTTCCTGCACATTACTCGCTTGACAGGTACTGCACGTGTCAAGTACCCCAACTTGCGAACTGTTATCTCCGTTGGTGGCTGGTCTGGTTCTGTCCACTTCTCCAACATTGCCAAGAGCGCCACTGCCACTGCCAACTTTGTGAAAAACATCAAGAAGTACTTGTCCGACAACGGATTCGACGGTCTTGATCTCGATTGGGAATACCCATCAGGCGGCGGTCTGTCTTGTAACGCGGTCGACCCCAACGACGCCATCAACTTTGTCACCCTGTTGAAGGCGCTTCGTGCTGAACTCGGCAACGACATTATTCTCTCCATCGCTACTTCCCCAGACGTCAACCGCTACGTTGTCAACGGTGTCAACTACCTCCCAGCCATTGCGGAGCAGCTTTCCTACATCCAAGTCATGACCTACGACTTCTACGGTTCCTGGTCCCCATACGCCGACTTCAACTCTCCACTGAACTCCCCATCTCCATCCGACCCACAGCAACCGGCCGCGAACGGAAAGAAGTGGTCAATCGCCGGATCCCTCAAAGACTACGTGGACATTGGTATTCCAAAGTCAAAGCTTGTCCCAGGTGTTGGATTCTACGGCCGTTCCTGGAACGTTGCAAACAACACCAACAACGGTCTCTACCAGCACTGTACCAGCGGCGGTTACGACGCCAACGATCTTTCCAAGCCATGCAACAACCCAGTTATTCAAGGAGATGTTTTGGATGACCCATGGCAATCCCCATGCACTGGATCTGCGCCAGATGCTCAAAAGTCGCGTTCTACTGTTTGGATGTACCATAACCTTCGTGGAGACACTGCGGGAGTTCGTCAGCAGGTTGGCGCGCCGCTTGCCAACGGCGCGTTGACTGGTTCCAATGGATGGACACGTGCTTACTTCAAGTTTGCTGAGAACCCAACCTTGTACCACCCATCCTTCACCAACAACCAGCCGACTTTCATTTCCTACGATGACCCGCAATCTATTGAGGCCAAGACTGCTTGGGCCAAGAGCAACGGGTTGCCAGGAATTATGGCTTGGGAAATTGACCAGGACTACAAAAATGAAATGATGAACGCTATGCGCAAGGGATGGGGACTTCCACCTGTTTAGACCCTGCTTGCTCTCTGATGTTTCTTATTTTTCTGTTTATGTTTGTTTTGGTATCACAGAAAGAATGAATAAAACTATGATTTTCAACGTAATAATCATTGGTTTCAGATTTACTGGTCATACAGTTTAAAATGTACACTAAGCCCTCAAAAAGGATTGGTTCTTTGATTGTAGGCCACTGAAGAAAGGTTACATCCACCTTACAAGCCAGTCTCAAAAGCTGACACTGCAACAACAAGCGGACTGATAAATGATCTGGCTGGAGAAAGGTTATGGGCAACATAGGAGTAGAGGAAGTATGTTCCATGAGCAAAGTCTGTGAAAAAAGGGCAATGTGCCTTTTCAGATCACTACCAATTACAACAAAAATACGGTGGTTAGTATGCTCTTCTCGATTTCCAGCTTAAAGCACCCTGGTGTTTTGACAAAAGCACCCCGGTGTAATGACAAAAGCACCCCCATCATACAATTAAGCAAAAACAAACCAAAACAAAGGAAATCAAAGTAGTCTTTATTAATACTAGCCCTAAGCTTTAGTTGATGTCAGTCTTGCAATGGTAAAATGCAACAGCAAGGAAAACTATGTTATTTTCTTTTATGCGTGATTAAATCAACAAAGTTAGATCGGCAATATAGTCTAAGCGACGGCTTATGTGACTTAGTGGGGACGTGGGCATTGAGTTCTAGAAGAACGCGTGATTTCTTCAAAGAATCTCTTCTTTTTTTATTATTGAACACACATTGGTAATGTAATAGATACGATAAGCGGCTATCATATTATAACAAACTACGCAACGACACTCAAAGCAAAGCCTGTCAATAATAAAAGACAGAATGCCTTGCTAAACCTACAATCCAAGTTGACATTGTGTTCGATAACGGATACCGCAACTAACCTTCAACACAACATATATCCGATAGCATCAATCAATGCCTCAATTGACGTCTTGAGGCTGAGCGAGTACCTCCAGCTATTGAACCAAGGTTTCGTCGTGCTGACAACCTTCTTGGCATATTGATAGCTTCCAGCCCTGCGTCGACAACACTTTGGGATCACATGTTGTTTCTCTCGCAACCGTTTGGGGTAATACAGTGTTGTAGGTAACACGGTTATAAAATCCATGATTTGAGCACTTGTACAGCAAGCGTTGCGTGCCGTACCAGCTGACTTCACAGAGGCCTGTATTCATGAGATGGTGTGATGGTTTGTGATGGTTGTCTTTGAGAGTTAGTGATAGGTTGGTGTTCAAATTAATAAATGACCCTTACCATTGGCGTTGTGTTTCGTTAAGAGTCACTCACAAAGATAGAGCTGTAAGTGCAATCGGTGATTGAGTGATTTCGACGGTCTTGTCGTGATGTCGAAGTTGTTGCATCCTGTAAAGAGAAAAGAGTGCTAAACCCTATGAGCTCGTAAACCCATCTGTATCAATGTTTGTGACTACTTACTCATTCATAGATGTAGCTGCAGCAGGATTACGGAGGTTGGCAGTAGTTGCTGGCAGTGAGTCATAAGGGCGGTGCTTCAACGGATTTCAACATTTTGTTTTCAAAAAACTTGAAAATTCGTGAGAGCATATTAACCACCGTACAAAAACTTTCTACTAACATTTTTCTGTTGTGGAGAATGGATACTTGACATTGGATCTCATGAGGTGGTGTACATCCAAACAAAGGACGATCAACATGATTCCTAAGACAAAGTATTCCCGGCTGGTTGCTCATTGGCCAACCATTTACCTTTCTCGACCAATAAATTCCATCCGTTTGCTCGACCAATAAAATAAAACCTCCTGAAACCAAAATTGTTCACTATTCCAAACCCTCTCCGTCCGCTGCAACCACGGTAAGACGCTGCGGCAAGTATCCATAATTGGCACCATAATTGGCACACGCTGGGAGCACTGGGAGGAGCGTGTGAGAGGCACTGGAATGCACAAGTACCTAAAGCATATACCCTCACAACGTAGCCAGTTTGCTCAGCTGGACGCAACCAAATTATCAAATCTTGAATCGCTTTACAGTGAGTTTCAGATGATGATTTTAATCAGTCTCAAGACTGCCACAGGGCTTTTTGCAGATTCTCTGTTTGATAAAACACCAAATGAACAAGTACGACAAAACAGAGTCTTTTAACTTGCTCTGTAATTTCAATTATCAGTCAATACACTGGCCCGGGAACTTCATCCACACCAGCGAGCAATCAAAAGCACCACAAATCAAGCAAATTACAATCAAGCCTCAAATTTGCGTTGATAAGCCCTGTGTATCTTTGAATGGCGCCGCTTTGGTTCCTGGCACTTGACCCAAAACCCTGACTGTCATCGCACGTGTTGGATTCTCCAGAGCGTCATGAAAGGGAAATAAATGCATTAGCAAGGTGTTGGACTGATTAATTTTCTATTTTTGCTGGGTTTATTACTTCTTCTATTTGCGCTGGACTGATTAATTCTTCTATTTATTTATTTTTTGGGCTAGTTTCTATTGCAATATTGTGTTCTAGTTTTATGAGATCTTTCTTCTCTTTTGCTCTATTTTTTTGAATCTTGATCTTGGTTTGAAAGGAAAGGTGTGTCCACCAAATAGGAGCCGTATTACCACATTTAGATTCATTCAACAAATAACAATTTTTATCTTCAAAGGCAAAGGATGTGGAATCTTAAAAACGCGTACATCAACTGCTTTTGCAATTCTGGGGTTGTATAGACAGTGAGACAAAGTCTCAAAACTGTAGATAAAATCCTAAATTTTCCAACCACCACATTACAAAGTCTTGGTGACATCCGTAACAGAGAAACCAAGAAGATCAGAAGATGCAAGCATTAATATATTTTCAAGGGGCCTTGATGTATAGAGTGCTTTGGATATCTGTTATGTTGTGAACCAAGTGTGGTGTTGTTTGCTATGTCAGGATGACTGGTTTATTGGAACACCATCTTTCACTTCTTTATTGATGCTCTTTCTCAAAAGGGTTGTAAAGCATTTCAAATTGACAGGGTCTCTTATTGAGTTCCATGCGTGCGTTTCTGGCAGAGCCTGGGTTGATGGCCTATTCCAATTACTCTAGACTTACCAAAATCAAAGGCTCATCTGGACCATGACCCAAAATTTAAGTGTTACTTGGAATGAGATTCCCTAAGACGTCATTTAGAACTTGGCACAAATGTTTTGGGCATGCCAGAATCAATCAAACTCTAAAAACAGTCCCAGCTGTCAACAGACTCAAATTTTCCTGTCCTACAGAAAAAGAGTTTATCCAAGATATGTGGGTCATTGCCAAAAAGCCACATCTCCCCTACAACAAATCAGGTTGGCTGGAAAGTTGCATATTAGACACTATTATCATTGATGTTTTCTTTCCTGAATGAAGTAATTTGTCCATTGATGGCCTGAATTATCTCCAGAAAGAGAGCAAATGTAATCAATTTGGCATCCGTCTTTGAAATGGCATGGTGGCAAACAATTGTAGAAACGGCACCAGTAGAATCAGCCAAAGCAACAGCAAGAACTTGGTCTGCTGGAGGCAGTTGCAAGAGAGTCCAGTCTTGCTGAAGCTTGAGGGTATTCTTTAGAACAGCTTCCAGCACTTTGCACCAGTGAGAACTTGATGGAAATGGACTGGCTTCCCATTTGTTTCAATCATGGCAATAACAAGACTGATTTTGAGGAATCCCACGCAAGCTAATCTCAAAAATATTCTCATCCAATTGAGCAACCAGTTCAGTGAGTGTTGATGATGTTTCTGTTGCATTCTTCAGAAATTCATTCCAAATGGCCGATTTCTCTATATGTCCATATGAATTGCGACGCTTTTGGTTTTTTGGTGATTGATAGCTTTTGATTGTTCAGCCAGCATGGAGCCTCTTAAGTTCTTGTCTTTTCGTGCAGTATGTAAGTTGAGATTATCCTCTTCACAATCACTCTCACTACCACTACTACACTCATCCCCGCCACCAGTCTCATCTTCAACTTCTGGAATTTTTGTAGATATTGTCCGTGACTTGGCTTGTAATTTCTTCTCAAGCAATTTCAAGACTGTTTTGCATCAGGAATGACTGCATCCAACAACTCTTTCCTATATCTTTGCAAGTAATTGAGAGTAATCATGCGCAACATTTTTAGATTCTTTTATATACTACCATGCTTGTCCACTGCACCAATTATGGAACCATTGATGCATTCTGGAACCAACTTGACTTTACCAGCATAGATAGCATCAGCAGACAGAACCATGAATGCTTGTTTGTGTCCCTGTTCATGACGTCCTTTCAAAAGTTCAAAGGCAGTCGAAAGGTCAATGCTCTCTGAGTGGACAGCAAGCTCCCTTGCTTTACTATTGACATGTCTTTTAGAGTCTCTTTGATTGGGAATGGCGAGATTGGTAAAGTTGTCTTCCGGCTTTGGACCAGTGCAGTGACCACGGAGAATTCGGACAAACTCAGGCCCCACCATCCATCCTAAATCCCACACTCTATGTTCAACAGCAGAGTGAGAAGGAAACCAAGACTTATAGAACACAAGTCCTATTGGGGTGACAAAGTAGCGGGAATAATTTATTGTTTATTTATTCATTATTCATTGTGTTGGAGGTGGAGTTGTCAGTTTGAAAGTTAGACAGAAACTGACACCACCACCGGGTTCGTAATAAAGGAAAGTTAGACAGAAACTGACACCACCACCAGAGAACAACTCTCTTTATTAATTCCAGATTAAGAGTCTTAAGCTACGCAAGAATGGCAGCAAAACAAAACAACAATCGTACTGACAGATTGATTGAAGCACTCAAAATTGGAGGTACCACCCACCTCAGCATCAGCACCACAGTTGTCGAACTCAAGGACTGGATCTACGAAACTGAAAACACCTGTTTGGCCAGTGATAGCATGATCAAGGCTGTTGAACGCATGAGAGGCACCCTCAAGGCCCCTGTGGAAATTGTCGCAAAAGCTGACAATTCCAACAAGGACGCAGTAGAGAAATACTTGAAGGAAAAAGAAAAGTGGGAAGAATACGACTCAGATGCTTTATTGGTGTTAAGAAGACGCGTGGATAAAACAATGAGGCTCTACATGCAACAAATTGGGAAATCAGGTCACCTGATATTCAGTGAAAGGATTGTGGCAATCAGAGGCACCACCAAGACGACCCCAGAAAAATTGGACATTGCTATGAAGAATTATAAGCAGACGGATCCAAACAGAGTCACTCACCCAATTGAGGTCTATATCAAAGAAAAGACTGACCGCATCAAGTCCTATAATGATGTGGCGAAATTAAACAAGAAACCCGAATATAATGACCAGCAAAAAGTGGATTTTATTGATTTGGGACTTGAAGCAAAAATATTCAAATGAAATTTGTAGATGCGGCTACTGACACATCAGTCACACTGGAAGGGTATCTCTGATATTTGAGGAGATGTTCCAGTCAAACTCTCAGCCACTTCAACCAATGCCAAGGAAAAGAAAGACGGCCAGGTGAAGGACAACGCCAATGACCAAAAGACGGACGCTGCAGAGGTGGTAGTGGCGGCAGAGGTTGCGGCGACCAACAAAACAATGGAAGTTGTCAGAATAATCAAAATGAAAATGGTAATCAAAAGCACAATTACCAAAGACCTAGCATTGAAGACAGAATTTGTGGGCACTGCAGAGGACTTGGACACTTTGCACCAAGACTTGTCCACACCAATACAGATGCTGCATAAACCAGAGTTGTCCAAAATCCAAACAGCAACAGAGCGGCGGAAACTAGCAAAGACCAACGTTGCACACCCAGATCAATCAACTGGCATCCTACAACAACAATGACGCGGAAAACTGGGGAAGAACATATTTAGCGGCAAGTACTAACAGGAAGAAGGAAAGAACACTCACCCAAGCTGCTATCAATGGAGGATCAACGTCAACAGGCTTCATTGGTTCTTGGTAGAACCCATAGACAGTTCTAGGAAAGTTGACACCCAGGCAATTGGTGGAAACATGATCGCGTCTGGAGGCAAAGGAGTGGAAGTCTTTAGATTACACAACCCAAAAACCAACAAATATGTAGTGGTTACCATTCTGGATGCCAACTTCCAGCCAAAGTACGCCAAAAACGTCATAGCCGAGGATTCTTTCAAGGCCAATGAGCTGAAGGACATCGGCCAACTATCAAAGCGAAAGAACATGGAACAGCCAAAGCAGATATACTAGAAAGATGAGTTATTTGTCGAAGTATTTGCATCGCCAAACAAATGATATTATGGTTACATTACACTGGCTTCCGAAGATGAAAAAGAAGAAGTTTGCCAAAGCTTGAAGACAAAGGCATACTATGGACCGAAAAACAAAGCGTCAGAAACTTGCAAAGAAGTTGGATTACAGTCACAGAAAAGGGGAATCTGAAAGCAAATCTGGAGGACTTTGGAAGCAGAAGGATACGCCACACCATCGTCAATGACTCTGAAGAATGGATTGCCTGTGATATGGCAAAATGGTCCCGTTAAGACACCCGGACCAAAGCAAAGACAACAGCAAGGATGAATTACCCAGTCAGAAGCTTAGTGGGCAAAATGCGAGTACCTGCGAGAGACTGTAATGGGGGAAGATACAGGTCAATAATTGTCAATTCAGCAAGTGGATTGACAGACTTACGTATAACCAGAAACCAAGGCGCGGAACAGAGAGCGCACATCCAAGAAACTGTGAAGAGGATCGATAAATTCTTTGGTACTAAAATAGTTGGAAATTAGAACAGACAATTGGAAAGGGACAATCGGAAATGAGCAACAAGAGTTCAACATTGAAGAGGGACTCACCGATACACAAAGCCCACCATATTATCACCGCAGCAATCCAGATGCTGAGAACCGCATGAAAACCAACAAGCTTGGAGCAATGGCGATAATGTTGAAAGGCAACGTGGAACTTGAATGGTGGGGAATGGCGAGTATTTTCGAAAACTAAAGCCACCAATACATCAGACCGTACCTGCCAAGAGATGGAGCAAATGGTGTGTTATTTTGCTGTACTCCCTGTCATTTTCTGACGTACTTGCTTTAAGACAATGATGGTGACGACTACGACAACAATGTTGGCATTCAACGTTCAAAACCCGCTCCTGGAGCTGTAAGTTCGAAATTCCAGGACCATCTCATGTGGCAGTACTCCAACCAATATTGCGACCATGCGCGTAAGATTGCGTTTAAATACAACATGCACCAGTGCCAATCTGTTGCTCAAGTCACAAAACTAAAAGCAACAAAGCACAACAAATTGTACCAAACCCTTATTTCACTCCTGAATGAACCCGGTTTCCTTGAAAAACTCAAGCTTGCCAAGTCAACACCCCATCAAAAAGAATCCAAGACCCTCCTGAAAAAGCTGGCGGATCTTGTTGAGAAAGGTGGTGGCTCCTCCGGCTCAACGGAAATCTGTTGTTTCGAAAATCTTTTCATTGGTTTGCTACCATGGATTCCGCTTGATGTTTCTTACAACTTCTACAGGGGATTTTCTACGGGGGATTCTGATAATCCCCTCATATTCCACTTGTCATCTCCCGAACTCCCAGAAGGAATACCATTACCCATGCCTCCATTACCCAAACGAATCAAAATTGCTGCTGCTCATCCTGGTATATTAAACACACCCCCCCCCCCCCCCCCCACACACACACTACATATGTATAAAACTGAAATAAAAGTAGGTACATATGCCAAGGTATACAAACTGCAAATGGAAACAATCATGGAAGTGTTGATTGGTCTGAAACTGTCGTATCTGACAAAACAGTCCATTCCAGTCGGAAAACAACCCAACGGCTTGGGTGGATACCCATTAAATTTTGCCTTTGTCTCTGAAGTGACTGGCTCTGATCAATAACACAGCCATGGAGTCCTGTTCCAATGCCTTAGTCCAGAAATTCTTCACCGAGCAATTGATTTAACAGAACTCCATGCTTGCTGTGGCAGAAGTGTTGGACTCTTTTGTGACTACTGCAGGTCCATTGCCTGCAGCCATTCAGTTTCATGAAATGAACCCCAATATCATGTGAACTGGCCTCACTCCCTGCTCAACCACATCCATGGAAGCCATCAACAATTGCTGGACCGCGCAGTGTTGCCAGACGCAAATACACATACATACTCATACATGCCACAAGTTGCCAAATGGAAAGGATTGCTGTTGTATGGGGTTTGGTCGACCATCCAACAAAATTGGCACTTGCCCTGTCTATTTGAAGTTAGACAAGACCAACTCTATTGAAGCTTATATTGAAGACCACAATCCGCCGCCTTGTGGGCATGAGCAGGAACCATTTGAGATTCATCCACCCACAGATGGTCGCCAAGTCACTTGGGTCTGTTTCGATTGGGATCTGATGTAATGTTTGTTGAAACTTCAAAAGTGCTGGGACTTGCTACTGGCAATAGCAACATATCTATTGTCTCAGACATAATCAACGCCATGAGATCCATCTTTTACCAGTCAAACTACATGGGAAAAGACGGGGATGGCCTTCTTGTCCATATTGTCTCCTGCATTGAATCTGCGTTCAAGAAGCAGCAAACCCTTCTATGGGGCATCATACTATATCTACACAGCAAAAGGTCAAATTGTTAGCAAGAGATGTAAAGTTCTTTTAAAGTTCTTTTACTTACGGCAGAAAAGACACTGCAACCGGGACCGCTCCAACAGAAAATGAAATCCGAGAGTACTACAAGGAAATGGATTTAATGTTTGGAGAAGCGAGAGAAGAACATGAACCAATCAACATACCTTGCGGAACCGGAACTCGGGAGGAGATACAAATAGATGAAATCAACTCCATGACGCGTGAAGATGAAGGAGAACAGTCTGAGGAGGAGCCAGATCTAGTGGAAAGCAATTCAGATGATGATAAGCCAAGCAGTGATGGAGAACAGTCTGAGGAGGAGCCAGATCTAGTGGAAAGCGATTCAGATGATGATAAGCAAATCAAAAACCAAGCAGCAATCATTCACCTGTACGCAGAAGAAAACCACCACTTCAATGTAAGACGGTCACAACGGATTGCTAATTTGAAGGCTCGTGAAAGTCCTGGTGCGAGCAGAGACAACAAGACTGTGGGGGGCCAAGCTCAAGCATCAACAAAGAAGAGACCACAGACACAAGTCCTAGAAACCCCCCCTGCCAAGACCAACTGAGATGATTTGAGAGCAGCCACCTGTAATAGCAAGTGATTGAGAAAGTGAGCGAGAAGAGAAGCCGACACTAGAAAAGACACCGGTACTCACCCAACAGCCAATAACAACGAGATCACCCAAGAAGCCGAAACCACCAAAGTCACAAAAGAAATTTCAGCACTTGAAACTTTAATGAGTCAAGCAAAGGGACTTACAAGCACAACGGATAAAGTCACGGACCCACTGAACACGAAACAGGCAATGTCGGGAAAGTTTGGAGATTGGTCAAAATCTGCAAACGAAGGAGAATATTGGCCGTTAGAAGACAACAACTGCATCAAAATGGTACCACGTCCCACCAACGCGAAAGTCATACAATCAAGAACTACTTACGTCACGAAGAAAGATGGCAGAAAGAAATCCAGATTATGTGTCAGAGGGGACTTAATGGACGAATACTGCAAAACCAGCACATCGGTAGTCTCGAAGGACAAGTTGTTCCTCGTAGACGCAGCCATTGAGGACAATGAGCTGGTCACATTTGATATTAGCCAAGCATTCACAATAACATCCGTAAAAGAAGGCAAAGAGTTTTACATTACCATTCCGGAAGACTACAAGAACAGTGAAGGCAAGAGCACAAGCGGAATGGTCTTTAAAGTGTTTGTTCAGCTATACCGTCGACCAGACGCAATGTTTGAGTTTGGGAAATTGTTAACAACGTACCTAGAGAGAGAGTGCGGATTCAGACAGTCAGCAAAAGACCCACAGCAGTATGTCAAACGCAACAAGAAAGGCAAGCAGCAGCTCGCAATGCATGTCGACGATGGATTGATGAGAGGGAAGAAACAAGCACTTGAAGAGACACTTGAAATTTTAAAGAGAAGCTTCCAAATGAAGTTCGAGTGGAACCCGGAAAAATTCTTGGGCTTGAACCTATGGCGCAATTGAGCCAAGCGTCTCATCTACATACGACTACATCATGGGAATCGCGCAGCCGTTTGGACCGATGCCTGTAAGTTGCAAGTATGACATTCCATTTGATAAGGATGTTGACCTCACCTTTGAGGAGGAGGATCCCTGTGTCATCGGAACCCTGCCACTTCAAGAATTGATTGGATTACTGCTGCACACTACCATCACAAGAAAAGATACGTTACAACACATCATTTATGTCATAATGGAGACTGTGAATAGATGGTATGCTATACCAATGAAAATACAATGGATATGTTGCATTTGTTGAATGTTTTGATTATAGCATTTGGTGAGAATTCTTGGTTGGCTGGGTCGGATAATGCCTTGTTCAATTTTTTGTTAAAAAGTCGCACATGCTGAATAAAATATAAAAATCACAAAATGGGCTTTAAAAATTGTGAAACTGATGAAAATGAAGTGAGAGAATGGTGGGTGTTGGTTGGTGCAGCAAAAAAAGAAAAACCAAAAAAAAGTCGCAGCTAGAGGAACTGGAGGGAATTGAAAGAATGTGAGGCCTACCAAAAGTGGGTCTTATGGTTTGAAGATTGTTGGTCAATGGAGTGGTGTTGTGACTGGGTGTGGCACCTGTTGGATTTTTTTTGTAGTAAGCAAAACAAAAAAAAGTCGGAGCATCAAATAAAATAGATAAAAATCAGGGGAAAATCAGGGGGTTTAAGTAAGTGATCACTGGTGCAAAGCAGAGAGAGAAAGAGATAAGAGAGATAAAGATGAAATGAAGTGTACAGACTATTGATAAGAAACACAAGAGATCTTGTAAAGTGAATTGAAGGATGGTCTTCAGGTCCAACATGACCAAGAACAAGAGCCATAAGCTTTGCAGCCACATTATTAACGCCAACACAGAGTAATTTTAGCTGAGATCTAGTGGCTATGTATCCCTGCCATTTGATCATGGACTGTTTGAGATCTTTGTAAACAGGTTTTTTCAACTTAAGTTCCAAACGCAACAAAGATGTAGTGGCGGCTGGACTATCAAACTCAAACAACAGAATTGTCACTCCATCGAAAAGACTCCACTCTGAAAACACCTCTCAAATTGAGACCACTCAAGATAGACAGCAACAGAATCTTGGAAACTCCCTTGTGGGGGTGTCATTGGATTTGAGGCCACTCAGACTAGCAGATAGTCCTGCGTCAATCATGGAGAAACAATCATAGATCATGAAAGAGACAACTTTACTGCAGAAAGTGATTCAGGCACTTTTAATATGATAGTAAATGAATACCTGCCTTATAGGGATATTTCTCTGTAGTTTCTTAGCCAAGTGGTTATTACGAGCGAGTCGCACAAAGTAAGACTTTACTTTAAGTTTTTATTTTTGGATTTGTCATCTTTGAATTGTCAGTTTATCAACTTTTTCAGTTTCAGTTTTGTGATAGCATTCTTGATTTCACTTATTATTGTGCTATCACTCTTGTTATCACATTCAGTTAAATTTTCAGTTTGAAATCTGTTTTGAGCTTTTGTTATTTGTAATTCTAGAACTTGCATAAATAGCAAGGTTTCTGCTCTGAGTTTTAGTTCAGTTTCAATACATTCTGTGTTAGTTTTACAGTTTTGTTACTCTTTTTTCCATCTCTCATGACCTCAAGCCGTTATTGGTCAAGCCCTTGTGCCCCCTAAGCCCTCGTGCCTTCAAGAACCCTTAAACTTTTATTGACTATCTGGTTCTAACAATAGCTCTGCAGTGTTGAAAGCTTTTGAAAGCAGAAGAATAATGGCAAATCCAAATTACCATGGAACTTCAAGATTCACTAATGTGAAATCAGAATCTAGAGAATATGCCGAATGCAAGGACTTTTTTCACTCTCCCTGCTGAAGAAGAGGGAAGGCGGAGTGTATCGACCTTGCGCCTGGGTCCAGTATTTTGTCTTTGGTGACAACCAGAATTTGAATTTCAAAGCATCAAAAATGAAATCGAAAAGCCCTCAAATGAATTGGAAGCCAACAAAATGAAAGTGACAGCATCTGAAAAAAAAATGCCTTGCAAGAGAGAAAAGAAAAATAATACCAACTCAGAAAAGATGTTGCCGAGTGGGTGTTCGAACTGGGGTCTCCTCCATACCCTACGGATACCTATACACATATTCTAGTAAGAGATAAGAGACATAATAAAGTAACCAAAACCGAATGCAGTCGATTTGCAAATCCAACAGCCAAAACCACGGAGTACTAAGTCGGTGCTTAGTAAAATGAATATTGGCATGGAACAGTTGGGAAACGAACAACAGTTCAGGTTCTGAGTTTTTCATCCTATGATCAGATGCACTTACAGATATATGGGAGCTATAAAAGCAAACTTTCTGATGGATTGATAGAAATAACAAAGGCGGGGCAGGAAAAAAAGGCAGGAGAGGCAGAGCCAACAAAAAACCAGTGATCCGATCGCTACCAAGTTCCAACCCCTACTGTTTCAAATCTCTAGAAAACGATTATGACCTGCAGTCCCAGTCCCCAGAATTGTCGAGATGCCGCAACAGGAAGGGGGTCAGATGAGGACGTTCGGGTGCCAGAAAGGAACTGATTTCTAACTGAAAAAAAAGAAATTTGTCACAGCAAGTACCATGTTTGTGAAGCATATAGGGCCTGTACTGAGTCAACCGGTTGGATCACACTAGCAGTAGTCCAGGGGCGGTGCTTCAGCATGTTTTTTTTTGTTCTGAAACACAGATCAGCATTTGTCTCATCTGGTCTCCGAAGCACCTGTCCGCCTGATCGTCTCCCATCGTAAAATCACTAGCACTGCAAAATTGTTACCAAGCAAACAGAATTGAACAGAACAGGTATAAATACCTGGCTATTTGCTTCCGAGGCATGGGGAAAATCTCAAACAATGTTGACCACAACTCAGAGTGGAACCTTTCGCAAAAGACATCGTGAATGGAGAGGACTGGAGTGACCTAGAGGACTGCAAGCGTAAGTTGATGGCTACTGGTGATTTGTTAGTTTCCAACACTGACATCTGTACAGAACCTCGCAAGAAATTCAAGAAGGACATGTGACATATCCAAATCAATTCTTCAGAGGAAGCAGAAAAGCCAGCTCACGGTAAACATACCCATCGTGACAAGAAGGGAAAATTTGCTGGTAATGTAACGTCGACAAGTCACTTTGTTGAATACAGCCTGATATTCTTATGTATCCAGAGGCTTATAGACTGGCTCAAAATCCAAAGAAACCGTTGAAAGGGTCTAACTTCCATTCAACTGCAAGCTTATCCAAGCAAACGCACAGGTGCAACATCCCCCAGGCTCCGTTAGCACAAAGAAAACGCGAGGAGAAAGGCAATAAAAAGCCGGGCAGGGCTGGTATGGACTCGTCAGAGAGCAGTGATGACCAATGTCAACCACCAATGTATGTAATTGAATCCTACTATGATGTTGGTTATGGAGGAGGGAAGATGAAACCGACACAGATCAAGGAGACTGTTCGGGTGAAAGGAGATGAATACCTCTTTGTGGCTATTGAAAGCATTATAAAATCACACAAGGTAACTCTTATTTTGACTGATCCTATTACGTTAATCTCTGTTTTTTGAGAATAACGACAGTAAGACACACCGCCATGCCTTCAAGGGAATGATTGACACTGCCGCAAATCACAAACTCTTGGTCTATCTTGGAGCAACGCCGTCATTCCGTCAGAATGTTGAGCTAATCGGTGATAGTTTGGGGGATTCCAGTTTGTGTTTCAGAAAATGCAAGGATGTGTTCGGGTCAAAGCCAAAAGTTTTCACAATATTGAGTCCAAGGTTGCATGTCTCTTCTTTATTCAATTTATATTTTGATTAAACTTTTCTGTTATTAAAATAGTCTGAGCGAGAGTGACAGCAATGACGATGGGAGTACTGAGTCTGACACTGATGTATCAACCAATGACAACAACACTGAAGCTATTCCGGTCACAGCTACATCCTCCCACACTGTATTTACTGCTGATAATGCCACTGGCTCCACTTCCAATCCAAGTGTCTCGAAACCACCAATTATTGGGTGGTCGCATCGCTTGTCTACTGGTAGCAACTCAACTCTGGTCGACCTCACAAACTCACCTCATGGAAGTCAATCCGCCTTGGAAGAGTTGCTGGGAGCTCCAGTGGCGGCGGCGATGAGTTTGGAAAATCTTGTAGACAAGAACAACCCCAAATGCATTATCTGCTTGAGCTATATTGCACCAGTTGAGGCATGCACCTGCACTGTTTGTAAAGTTGTGTTTCACCCTCTTTGCTTTGGCCATTGGGTGTCTACTACTGGCTTGAAGAACGCCAGCTGCCCTCACTGCAAGGCTGACATCTCAGAAATCAAGTCGTCTTGGCAAGTTTAAGCCAACATTTTGTCGGGAGTCTCTGGATGGACATTATTTATTGTTGTGTGAACATTCCAAAGTTTATATGTGTCGAATTGTTTTAATAAAGAAAAAGAAGTGCAATTATTGATCTCTCCTTCTTCTCCAAAGTCTTTCAGCTTTCACTTCCATTGTTATCTCCAAGTACCGTTCAACCACAGGGATGAACGCATTTTTGACATTTGTTGAGCTGAGAAGCACTGCGTCAATAATGCCTCGTGGAGTTTGAAAATCCTGTCGGAATCTGTAGTCTCGTTCCTCCTGCAAATCAACATGTCCTTCCAAAGGATTGTCTCCAAATGTTTCATCCTCTGTAACAGATCCGCCAGCAGAGCAAAAAGCTGCAATGGTTTCTTCCACAGTCATCAAGTCCTCCTCAGTGACCAAGGTTGTTCTGCTGTCTTCATTCCAGAGGTTGATAGGAACACCAACTTTACTAACATAATGGCTGTTCCACAAGGGATTCAATTGATCTTCCATCAGAAATGGAATAAACCATTGCAGAACGGTGGACACGCAAAACCGGAAAACCGGATCATGCATTGGAACTTTACCTAACACAAAATGACCAGAATTTAAACAATGAGAAATATTGTAAATTAAGAACTCACGGCTCCTTTCAAGGACTACAAGACCTTCCTTGAAGTTGAACAATACACGGCAGTTGACTTCTCCCCACTGTTTCTCAACACGAATGTTTGCAGTACTCTTAACAACCTGCACTAAGTCACAATTCTTGTTTCTTTGCAGATGCTTGTGCATAAACACAAAAACCGGAGGAGCACATTCTCAGACCCAGCATCAAGTCGAACAGTGTCCATCCATCCATACCTCAAAACAGCACTCCTATGTTGCTGTATCAGTATAAAATGTAATCACTGAGAGATTAATATTGTAAACTTGTTTTACCTGAAGGCACGGAGAAGAGAGACAGCATTTTTGGAGGCACAGACTTCCCAAAAAACTATTAAACGGGTCCCGCTGTCAACACCCATAAACAAAACCACACCATAATCCACCATTTTCTCATTTTGATCAATCGACCACGATTGGCCTCCATACATTTTTGGAATTGGGTGCCGCTTGATTGTCCTTTGCATTCCATTGAACCGTTTGAGTGCACCGACAGGATCAACTCGTTTCATAGAAGCCAACAGCTGCTTCCTGGAGACTCCAACACCTTGGGCACTTGCCATGAATCCCTTTAAAGTATTTGCGCCAGCTCGCTCGCCGACCTTTTTCGCCAGGTAAGCAGCCTTCATAAAACAAGAACAAAATACTCACTCGATGAATTGCCTTCACCACATGCTTGTCCAATTCCTTTTTTGTTGTGAATGTTGTCTTGGCAATACTATGTCGAGTTCTGAAGCGACAGACACTGCGCTCTGATAGTCCCCAAACTCCTGGATGTTGTTGTTTCAGTCGGATTGCTATGCGCTTGTCGCTCATTCTTTCAACGTATTTCATAGCCCTCATTTCCCGAGCTGTGACAAGGTGCTCAATAGGAGACACCTGTGCTTTCGGCATTTCAGACCAGCGTCTCAAGAGTCTCCTGATAGGTTTTAAGACGTCTATTTGGAAGGCTTTGTCCTCTTACTTCATTTTGTTGGCTTCTAATTCATTTTCGGGCTTTTCGATTTCATTTTCGATGCTTTGAAAATCATAATTTGACAGGCCGGAATATATTTTGAAAAGCGAAATCATTTTATTTTAAGGTGGCCGAAACGAACCGCCATACTTACGCTCCCTACTGATACTACAGGGCTTAGTTGTAGTTGCTCTATGATTGCTTTATTAAACGAAAAAGACTGCATCAAGGCAAACAATGACAATAAAGTCAAAGACTCCAGAATAACACTTATCACAGTCACCGCCAAGTGAATTGGAAGGCTTTCAAATAAGGAACTCACGCAAAGACGGTCCTGAATTGATTTAAATGTATTGCAACTGTTGTGGAGAATTGTGGTCTTGGAATTGTCATGAAACAGGCCATTAATACAGAAAAGAAGCTCCTGTTGGCAGATAAAGAATGTAAGAAGCCCCAATATCCATGCTCTGGTCCAGTTCTCACCCTGTGAAAAAGTGCCAAACACTCTGTTAGGACTTGAGACTTGCAAAATTGACTGAAGACCAGGCAAAAACGGATCAATTCCAGGCTGTCGTTGCGCTTTGTTCCTCTGCCAAAGGCGGGGATTGCACTTAATTGGTGCTCAATGTCTGGAACACCATGATTGTTGGTCGGTGAAGTTTTATCAAAGAAGACTACAAATTTGGCAGAATTGATGCATAAATAGCAAGTGCAATGCTGGAGCTTTTGCCTTTTTTGTCTTTGCTTGCCTTTGACGTTTTATTAAAACAGCAATACACACTTTCGACTATGTGCCTCATTGGCAGGGGCCTTAGATGCTTGTTTTCCAATGCTGTCTCCCTCAGCGGCTTTCCCGTTTTCTGACGTCTTGCCCGCTAGACCCTCAAGCTGACCCTGGATAATATTTCAATCAGAGTTTTGTTGTTGAAAAACATTTTTCAAAACATTTTTTTGAAAAAAGACCTGAGCCGCCTCTGTTGCTGTAGAAACCTCTTTAGTGCCCAAAATAAGTCACCAGATCTACCACTTTGGAAGAAAGACTTGTGAATGGTATTCACTTGGGTTTCAACTTCGTCCAAAGAAGCAAGAGCAACATTATTCATTCCACATTCCTTGAATGGATTGCTAAACTTCAAACTGAATGGACGCCAGCAAAGAATTGGTAGCAATTTTTGCACATAAGATCCGTCATTTGAGTGAAGGAGCAGAGACAGTCCAAATTTGACACTGTGGAATCTGTGAGCCACAGGAGGGATCCACAGAACAAAAATTCTGTAACTGAGACACTCTCTGATGTGAAAGCATTGTTAACTTTTTTGTGCAATTGGCCTCCTGCCACAGTAGCTGTCCCAACTGGATGCATGATATTCAAAAAGTTTTCAACACCAGCTTTCAAGACCCTGCAAAACCAGTATATATGGTAGCAGTTCCATGAACAAACTTAAAAGTGGCTATTTATGAACTTCCACTGTCTTACTGACTTTAAGTTTTAACTATCCAGAATCGTCTTCCAGCCAATCACAGAGAAATTATGAGAGAATACACACCTGATCAAGCTAAACTCTACAAACAGACTGTTCCAGACATTTTCAGCAACACAAGAGATAAAATGGTCAAGAGGGTTAGTTTGCTTTGTTGACTTTGGATTCGGACTCTTATTCCAAGGTTTAAGGAGATATAATAGAACTGAGCCAACTTCTATTGCAAAAATTAAGTTGAGGCCATATGCCAAAAGTCTGTTTGGGAATGCAGCTCCAATTGTGGATTCTGTGCTGAAGCATGCTGCCCTTATGGTTATGTAATGTTAACTAGATTTTCTTTAATAGCAGCATGCTTGGACACTTAATAGGCATTGCACGAGGAAATGAATTGCGTAGATCCAGAGGCTGAATTACCGAGAATCATGGAACTTGATGTGGAAAACTACGTGGATGAGCCGCCTGAACCAGAAGAACAGACCCAATTCGATTTGTAATTGTTTCCTTATTTTCTGTATGTTTTTTGGTACACAATAAATAGAATGAACAAATGCCAAAACGTGACTAAAGCATTGAATCCCACTGCCCAGAGCCCCAACAACCAGAACAATTGCGAAGGGTGGTCTGTTAGAATATTTGGCTTTCAGATCTCCACCTGATACCAACGGCAACAACCTGTACAGCATAGAGCCATAAGAACGGGTAGAAGTATCCGGCCGATGCCTGGGGGATACTCGTCTGTTACCGGAAGCTTACCAATGTTCAAAACCTGCACGGCATAGAGCCAGTGGAAATTTTCAAAAATAATTTGCCGGTATCCCCATCCCGTACCCCATACTTTAAGGGGTGCACGGTACTACAACAGGACGGAGAATCATAAATAATGTGGCACGCTTGCATACCGCTATCCAACTGTTTCCGGCTTCACATCCGGAATTTTCAACGGCTCTTTATTGGCCAGGGGACCCAGCGAGTACTCAACTGATGCCAAATATTGCTGCCGATGTGGCTCAGTTTCCTTGCAAAACTCTGTCCACGTGGACTTCCATGAGTTCTGGAAGCGCCATGATGAATATGCCTTCTCGGCGCGCTTCGGAACATTTCGGAAAATTAGGACAAACCGGAAATCTTGGTGATTTGGGATAGATAACACTTTGTGTTCCAAATCATCAGGTGTGTACTTCATCACAATTCGCATTACTTAGTCAAATATGAGCTTTATTAAATAATCAACACTTTGTGTTCCAAATCATCAGTACTAGAGAACACACGGTCCACACTCCGGAACACACACATTTGAGGGTGTAATAAAACTTCATCATAAATGTCATATGCATTGCTTGGTACCACTCACTCTCGTGCATGATTGAACCTTGAACGTGCTTGGTATTGTGTGTCACGTGTTCACGTGACCTAACGTGAGGCTGTCTGATGAACTTTGTTGGACCAAACACGCAGAAGCATGAAGCGAAGGAAACCCTTCTCGCCATCTTCTATGTCTAAAAGAATGCTCGCTAGCCTAGTACTTCTCAAGAGCTTGTTAATACCTTGCGAAAAAAATCGACCGATAATTTAAAGTTCGTTTCAAGAGGCAAGTTCAAAACGGACCAGCTCCCGTGACAAGTCACGATGGCCAACTGCCACCCTCATTCACTTAAAAAGACGGCTCACTTCGCCAGGAGTAGGATATCAGTCCGAAAAGAAAAAAAGATGTTGCTTAACTTTGTCCTTGCTTCTATGTCCGCTGCGCTTGCCGCCGCTGCTCCCTGCGCCGCCCCTTGGGTTTCTTCCGCTGTGTACAGAGGCGGTGCTCAAGTCAGCTACAACGGTGTCAACTACAACGCCAAATGGTACGCCGATTTTACCAACACCCCAGGAAAAGGTGACCCCTGGGCTCCTCTTGGAGCTTGTGGTGGAGGCACTACAACTGTTGCACCAACGACTACCACCACTACAACAACAACCACAAGAGTGTCCACGGCTGGAACCACTGTTCAAACAACAGTTGCTCCATCGACAACCACAACCACAACGACTACCACTAGCGCTGTGGCAACCACAACCGGAACCTCCACTCTTCCTTACTGCTACGACGCGTACATCCCTGGCTTGATCTATAACCCAACCGACCCAGCTGCCGACAAGAAGGCGAGCTTGAACGGCAACAACTACGTTGCCAAATACTACACCTCTGGAACTCCATCCCCAACCGCGTCTGACTGGACCTTCGAAGGGCCATGTGTTCCAGCTCCACCACCACCACCTTCCAAGGACCAATGCTACCCCAAGTGGATTTCTGGAAAGACTTACTCGAAGGACACTATTGTCAGTGAAAACGGAGTCAACTACCAGGCAAAGTATGAATCTGGTTCGCAACCATCCAAGAGAACTGAATGGGTCAAGTTGAACAACTGTGACATCAAGACTTTGAACCCACGACCATACTCTGGAACTCCAGGAATCATTGGGTAAAATTTGTTTTCTTTAAAAAGCGCCATTCATGCATTAATATTCCCTCTTCTCAACAGATACTGGGCTCAATGGGCTCCATACACGCGTCCACAGACTCGTATCGATCTCCTCGACTTGACCAACTTCTCTGTCATTAACTACGCGTTCTTGAACGCCTTGTCTGACGGTTCCTTGAAGAGCTTCGACGACTGGGCCGACTTCCTGCACATTACTCGCTTGACAGGTACTGCACGTGTCAAATACCCCAACTTGCGTACTGTTATTTCCGTCGGTGGTTGGTCCGGTTCTGTCCACTTCTCCAACATCGCCAAGAGCGCCACTGCCACTGCCAACTTTGTCAAAAACATCAAGAAGTATTTGTCCGACAACGGATTCGACGGTCTTGATCTCGACTGGGAATACCCATCAGGCGGCGGTCTGTCTTGTAACGCGGTCGACCCCTAACGACGCCATCAACTTTGTCACCTTGTTGAAGGCGCTTCGTGCTGAACTCGGCAACGACATTATTCTCTCCATCGCTACTTCCCCAGACGTCAACCGCTATGTTGTCAACGGTGTCAACTACCTCCCAGCCATTGCTGAGCAGCTTTCCTACATTCAAGTCATGACCTACGACTTCTACGGTTCCTGGTCCCCATACGCCGACTTCAACTCGCCACTGAACTCCCCTATCTCCATCCGACCCACAGCAACCAGCCGCGAACGGAAAGAAGTGGTCAATCGCCGGATCCCTCAAAGGACTACGTGGACATTGGTATTCCAAAGTCAAAGCTTGTCCCAGGTGTTGGATTCTACGGCCGTTCCTGGAACGTTGCAAACAACACCAACAACGGTCTCTACCAGCACTGTACCAGCGGCGGTTACGACGCCAACGATCTTTCCAAGCCATGCAACAACCCAGTTATTCAAGGAGATGTGTTGGATGACCCATGGCAATCCCCATGCACTGGATCTGCGCCAGATGCTCAAAAGTCGCGTTCTACTGTTTGGATGTACCATAACCTTCGTGGAGACACTGCGGGAGTTCGTCAGCAGGTTGGCGCGCCGCTTGCCAACGGCGCGTTGACTGGTTCCAATGGATGGACTCGTGCGTACTTCAAGTTTGCTGAGAACCCTACCTTGTACCATCCATCCTTACCAACAACCAGCCAACCTTCATTTCCTACGACGATCCCGCAATCCTATTGAGGCCAAGACTGCTTGGGCCAAGAGCAACGGGTTCCCAGGAATTATGGCTTGGGAAATTGACCAGGACTACAAGAACTGAAATGATGAACGCTATGCGCAAGGGATGGGGACTTCCACCATGTTTAAGCCTTGGTTTTACAATTATTTTTTATGCCTCTTTGTCTCTAATGTGTTGGGTTCGGTATTTTGGTTTAGTGTTGGATAGGTGGTGAAATAAAACTATGAATTTGTATGATGAGACACAACTTCAATCTTTGTTTTGATCTGTCATCTTGAGTCATTTATGGAGACTGGCGCTAATCTCTTATTTGTTGACGTTGTAAAAAAAAAAGTTGGAGGTTTATGCGATGGAATGACTCAAATGTGTCCCCATATTGATCTGAGTCATGGGCAATCCAGAAGTTACTTATACCTCCAAGAAATCAAAAAAAAAGCGAAAGTATACTATCTTGATGTCCAAACCAGCTGGTTCCTCTATCTCTGGCTGTACTAGCCCGATACCCTTATCACCCCAGCTGTCGTTACCCAGCAATCATGGTCACCGGCACCACAAAGTGCTCTACTCTGGTCTCACCAGCGAGGCAAAAGCGAGAATTTCTATCGTCCAGGCATTCAACCATTCTGCCAGCCATTTAATTGATTGCTACTCCATCAAGAAGATCATTGGTTTCGGTAGCAACGGCGTGGTTCTAGCAGCCCTTACAACTAGTGGATTGCCCTGTGCAATCAAAATAATCTACAAACTGCGCCCGTCTGTCCACACGCCGATCCCCCCAGAAATCAGTGTCCTAAAACTCCTAGCAACCAATGGAAAACACACTCTCCGCTACTTGGAAGACTGGGAAGACGTGAATCATTTCTACCTGGTGACCGAACTCTTTGGGTCCGATTGGCACACGCACAGTCACGGTGCCCCGAAACTGGCACCCGTCCACTTCCAAGCAATCCATAACGGCTCATTGTACGACTTTACGTTCCCAATCTCGAACGGTACAAGCGATTTATGGTCTTGGGGGTACGCGCACAGATACCACGCGTTTAGATCGGAGGGGCATTGTTTCCTGCCGATTGAACCGGTGAAACAGATTGTGCACCAAATAGCGTTGGCGTTGTTTGAAATGCATCAGTTGAATCTATTCCACGGCGATATCAAACTAGAGAACGTGCTTGTTCAACAGGGTGGGCCTTTGGGACCTCAAGTCCGACTTGCTGACTTTGGGCATGCGAATCATATTTCGTTTGGGATTCATTCGTATGGCACGGCTGAGGTTTCTGCGTGTGAGTTTCTTCCGGATTCGCCCTATGCTGATCAGAAGTTGGATGGTCGTGCTGCTGATGTGTTTGCTTTGGGAATGGTGTTGTATCTCTTGTTGACGCCGCAAGGGGTGATTCCAACGACTATTCGCCAAGTGATGGCGGGGAAAGTCGGATATGATGCATTGCTGAATTATGATCATGGCGAGTTTCCTTTGGATGATATACCTGATTTGGATGACGAGGCTTGGGATTTGTTGGCGGCCATGACCTGTGTAGATCCTGTTGCACGGATACCGATCGAAATGGTTTTACAACATCCTTTCTTTGCTGATGCATAGATATTTTTAAATAGATTAATAATGATAACCAATCTGTACTATAAATTCAAAATAAGAATGTGTATAAAAATTTTACTCATATCATCAATTAACCCAATCACTTCACGATTTCTCTTCTCGCTCTTGCTAGAGGATCTTTTTCTCCTTCCTTTGGAGCCGGTGCAACCAGTTCTCGCTCAATGCCTTCCAAACTTCCAGTGAATGTTGGGAATGGAACCTTCGCGCCTTCAGGGAAACATTGATTGTGCCAGCCTTTTCGGATAGCGTCACTGACGCGAACGTATTTATGTTCTGGACCTGGTACAGCTCCTTTGACGTACAAGAGGTTGTGCTCAGTGTCTATTTTCATAACCTGGAAAGATACTTGTTTAAAAACACTGATTTTGTAGAAGAATGAAAAACTCACGCGCAAGTTCTGGACAGTACAAGTTTTGCCTCCCATTCGTCCAGGCATTTTCTTTCCCTTGAATACTCTTCCAGGAAGCTATTTAAATGATATTAGGGATCATAAATCCATTCAAAAGTTGAAAATGGTTCTCCACCTGTCTGTTACCGGTGGAACCTCCAGATCTGTGAGATAGAGAAACACCGTGCGTGGCTCGAAGACCCTTGAAGTTCCATCGTTTCATGACACCCTGAAAACCTTTTCCAGTCCTGTCTATATTGTGAGTTTGTATAAAAGAGAGTCAAAAAACTCACGTCTTGGCCTGGCAGTCAACATATTGTCCCGGTACGTAATGCATTGCAGTTAACCTGGTGCCTAATAATGGAATCCAACGAGTCAATTCCGACACTCCTGATAAACATGAACGAACCCGACGGCATGACGGCATCAGGCGAAACCCTGAATTCCGTCAGCTTCTTCTTTGGCGTGATCCTGACTCTGCGGTAGTGGTACAGCTGCGGGCGCCGCACGCGGTACGCCCTGTGTTCGTTCACGGCGCCGACCTCGACCATGTACTCGCCGCACGCGCGGCTGAAGCGCGAGCGCACGACTTCGCAGTCGACAATCTGCAGCACGGTCACGGGCGTCAGCACCGCCCACGCATCCCACAGCGCCGTCATCCCGCGCTTCACCGCAACCACGCCGCAGCGGCGCGCGCCCGGCGTCCACGCGCCGCCGCCGTCGACTGCAAACGCCGCGCGCGGCGCCAGCGTCTGCGCGCGCAGCCCCGCCCGCTCCGTGCGCGCCGCCGGCACCGGCTGCGCCACGTGCGCCTGCGGGAACGCCGCCAGCCGCGGGACCGCTGCGCCGACAACCGCGAGCGGCGGCGCGTGCGCTGCGATCGCCGCCGTCAGCGTCGAAGAGAGGCGCGCGAAAACCTTGTTCATTACTATCGAATTCAAAAAGAAAAAGAAAGTAAATGCTGCGCTGCATCCCGCTCGCTCCGTCCATCCGCATCCACGCCCCGTGGCGGCCACGCTTCCTGCCGCTGTCCACCCGAACGGCGGCCACTCCCGCCACAGTCAAACTACAAGAGCTCGTGCCAAATGCAAACACAAAACTAGAACCCATCCCAGACTACTTTCACAAACTGCATCCGAAACTGATTCCGTATTTGCGTCT
Organism: Obelidium mucronatum; assembly: GCA_025765595.1. Taxonomy (NCBI): domain Eukaryota; kingdom Fungi; phylum Chytridiomycota; class Chytridiomycetes; order Chytridiales; family Chytriomycetaceae; genus Obelidium; species Obelidium mucronatum. The sequence goes on along the minus strand of JAIVFH010000001.1, from coordinate 848,813 downwards.
TGCTCGCGTCGATCGTCCCGCTGGATCGTACCTGCTTTTCCTGCCAGGTTCTTGGTCCATTGCCATGGCTTCCTATTCCTTGCTTTCAGTTGAACCAACGATACACATTATGCTTGGCATGACGAAAATGATGACATTGTTTGGTGTTGGTGCATTTGTAATGAGAGGCGCAGGTTGTACTGTCAACGACATGTGGGACAGCGATCTGGACAAGAAAGTCGACAGAACCCGATCTCGCCCTTTAGCATCTGGACAATTAAACTATTTGCAAGCCTGGTCGTTTTTGGGTCTGCAGTTGTCTATTGGATTGGCCATCTTGACCCAACTGAATTGGTTCAGGTGAATATAAAACAATTGAACTGGATTTGTACCACTTTTGGAGTTTTTACTTACCGTTTTCTAAGCATCTTATTGGGGGCTTCGTCTTTATCTCTTGTCGTCATATATCCACTCATGAAACGAATCACTTATTGGCCCCAAGCCGTTCTGGGACTTGCATTTAACTGGGGTGCTCTCCTTGGATGGTCTGCAATAACAGGCGGCCTTAATTTGTCGGTGGCTGTTCCATTGTATCTATCTGGATGGTGTTGGACGATTGTCTATGATACCATTTATGCAGTTCAAGACAAGAATGATGATGTTCATGCTGGCGTCAAATCAACTGCCCTACTTTTTGGAGACAACATCAAACCAATTCTTACCGCCTTCAGCGTTGCGTCAACCGGGCTTCTGGCTCTTGCTGGATACATGAATGAACAAGGTGCCATTTTCTATGCAGTCAGCGTTTTGGGGGCAGCAGCTCATTACATGTGGATGATTGGTGGATTCAATATCAACAGTAGAACGGATGCTGCCAGTCGATTCCGTGGTGCCAAGTGGTTTGGATGGGTGGTTCTGGCTGGAGTTTTGTTGGACTTTGCCGGGCATGCCTTTCAAAGCTTTATTTCATAGTAGTATACAATAGACTAGTTAGTGTATTTATGGGGTTGTCGTTCTGTTTTTATAAAACTGCACTCAGTGATTCTGACAGGATTCTGATGGTCTCCTTCACATCTCGAATGCAACGTTCAAGATCGTCATCGACTTTATCTTTGGTGACAATAATATCCAGAATCATTTGATGCATTTCCAACGCAGTTTCGTTGATCACTTCCACGAGATTCCACTCTTCCAATGACCCTTTCACAATCAAAAATCTCTGCTCTTGTGGAATTCCAACAGCTTCTGCCATCAATTCAGAATAATTGAACTCCGTATTTTCTTGATAGATGTCTGATTTGAAATATCCACCAGATTGGTGTTTGATACAAAAATCCACAATCATTGGCTTGCCGTTGAGTTGACCACAATTCGAGGAGTTTGTTGTGCAATCGCAAAGGCAGAGAATCCGAGAAATCAAATCAAGTTGAACCAAAGCTTTCGTGTTCACTGTATCCTTGGTCAAGTGAGACAGGAGCGTGAGATGACAATCTTTTGTGGCAATACAAACAGTCGTCTGTGAGATGTTAGATGGAACAAAGAAATGGACATCTGGGCCGATCCCAAGGCGGTTTAGATTTAGAAATTGGTATATGAGCAACTCCTTTGTATCCAGTGGTTTCAACTTTTAGATTGTCTTCCGTTGAAAGATAATGATGATGCGTTTTGATAAAGTAGCGAGTTGTTTGACTTCTTCCATCACTGACATCACACGTGAATCTTGATTGAATTCCACTCTTTTTTGGCGAAAAGGACATGTGGAACTGGTTTTCATCGAAACTTCCGGACTTGCAGTGTTGAATAAGAAAGTATTTCTCTACGGCGTCCAGAGCCGCAATGGCATTCCCATCCAGATAGAAAGCTATTTTGGGGAGGAGGGTTGCGTAGAAGTCGAAGCGCTCTTTGGAGCCAACAAGAAACTCGGTTCTTCGAAGCATTTGCACCAACAACAACGCATGTTGTGCGTTTTCTGTGCGAGTGACACCTCTCATCTTGTCGATGGCGTTTCCTATTTCAACGAACTTTTTCCAATCAGCTTCAGACATTATTACGGAGTGTAGTTGCAGAGAAACGTCACTGGTTAAAAAATAATTAAATGTATCAAACATTATTGAATCAGCCACCAAGAATCAAACCAATACAGTCCCTTGATGAACTGGCTGCCTGGACTCCAGCCAATCAACAAGTCCACGCTGCATCTGTGCCTCTTCAGAGCCGACCACTCTCGCACTCCCCTCATCCGAAAGTGCTCATTTGCCACGATATGGCCAACGGATACAAGGACGACGCGTTTGCCCAAACAGTTATACGGCCTTCCGAAAACACTGCAGAAAACTATTCATTCCAACATTTTCCCCTCATTGACGAGTTTGTGTACTTTTCGCACCATCGGATTTCAATTCCCCCAAAGCAATGGGTCAACGCTGCCCATCGAAACGGCGTTATCGTTTATGCTACATTGATAACTGAATGGGAGGGCGCAGTGGTGGAAACACTCAAGTTGATCTATGGGCCAGAGTATGATGCCACTCCAATCATCACACCTTCAGACACAAGCTCAGAATCCACTCGACCCATTTACCCAGCTGCAAAAGTTTCCACATTCTATATCGAAAAACTAGTTCAACTGGCGTTATTCTATGGGTTTGAAGGCTGGTTCATCAACATTGAATGCGACTTGGGAGAGCCACATCACGCTGCTGCCATGAGAGAATTCGTTCATCTTCTCACGTTGGCGATGCGGGCTTCTGCGCTTCCCAATGCGAAAGTCATTTGGTATGATTCCCTCACGATTGAAGGAAAGTTGAAATGGCAGGATCGGGTTACGCCTGAAAACAAACCCTTTTTTGATGCATGTGATGGTATATTTGTGAATTATACGTGGAAGCAATCGTATCCGGAAGAAACAGCAAAGTTGGTGTCGTCTGCGAGTGGTGTGGATAGACGGAAGGACGTGTTTTTTGGAATTGATGTATGGGGAAGAAACACGTTTGGCGGCGGTGGATTTAATGTGCACAAGGTATTTGATCGCGCCCATTTTTTTGATGGTATGTTAACCGTGGGCTGTATTTTACAAGGCACTGCGTGAAATCACCAAACATGGTTTATCCACTGCCCTGTTTGCCCAAGCTTGGACATACGAATTCTTGGGGCCCTCTCAATTCAACAAGGCGGATATGCGACTTATGGCGTGGAGAACCACATAGAATGCTGAGCCCTGATTTTCCCCCCGTATGAGGATCCCGAGAAACCACCCTACTCCACCATTGAAGACCCTTCTGATCTTGGGTGTGTTTCCGATTTCATCTTACCACGACCTAGTGGTACATGTGAATCTTTTTATACGGACTTTGATACTGGGTTGGAAACGCATACTTTTGTGATGGGGTTGCTGTGATGGAAAGCATGTATTGGTTCAATTTGAGTCGGCAGTCCATTCCGCCTTCATATATTTCACAACGAAGTCCTTTCGCTTGTTACATTATCGAAGTTTTCTGACACCGATGCTTCGATAAAGCTTGTGGAAGATGTAATCCCATTGCCAACAACAAGCGTTACTACCCCTTATTCACGCCGGGTCTGCACCGGAGTTTCTTGGAATGGCGGATCGAGCCTCGAAATCAATTGGCGCTTGCCCGAGACAACCATTCCTGGCAATAGTGTCTGATTTATGGACCTTGATTCCCATTCAACCTATCGGTGTTGTGTCTTCAAAAAACCAATCCCTTGTAGCGCGAATCAGATTCAAATCAAAGTCGTCGTCATTCTCTCTTGGTGTCGTGATCACCATTGAATCGTTAGACGACAGCAGGATGAAGTCACACCGTATTTGCAAAGTCCAGACTATTTCAGAGTACGATGATGACATATGTGGATCTTGGAAAGTGCTGGAATTGGGTGTACAAGAGTGTATTGATGGCTTGATGTTGAGAGAAGACTCTCTTCGCGTGTCCCATGTTGGGATTGTTGTTGCAAATTCGTGGGATGGGGTTTTGGATGACGATGATGGTATTGGGAAAATATGGATTGGAGAAGTGTATGTAGGTCCCTGCTCGAGATTTAATCCAGCCAGTCGCAGTGCGCGATTTTGCGTTCAGCTGGAGTGGAGACCTGGGTAAGGAAAGACATGGAAAATCTGAGACTTCTTGGGTGACTTTGGGATGGAAAATTCAAGACCCGTCTTTACCGGCAGTAGAGCGATGGGAATTATTTCTATCCGGTTTTTGGAAGGGATCGGTGTATTTCCCGCAGTATGAGGGGTATATTGGACGAGATGAGGACATTAGAGTGCTGGGATTTAATGCATATGGCAACCTTGTGATTGAACTAGAGGGTAAGCTGGGACAGATGAGGAATTGCAATTATGTGAACATCAGTTTTGATTGTGTTTCAATTTGAAAACATTCATTTCTCTTCAGATATTTTCTGATTGGATACCCACCTCTCAACCTCCCCTCTCCGGTCAAGCATTCGAAGACTCGAAACATCTAATCTGAAATGAGTGCATCAGAGTGAGTAACTTTCGTTGTATTCTGATCATTGCATGCACGTATCGCTGACTTGTTGTTCTCAGCACAAGAACAGTCCGTATTACAGGTATCCATCACATTCCCGACTGCTTCTAGTTGCATTTCGAAGTATCAAACTACCGGATCGGGGTAACAGACGACTGAGAGAGGGTCTGCTCATGAGGATGAGAGATCCTGACGTTTCGTCGCTAGGAGGCTCCTCTATACATATGGCTCATACACAGTTCTGACTATTATTTTGCATTTGCTCGATTGAAATCTAGTGGTTGCCGCTGATGGGCTCGTTAAGAGAGAAGTTTTCCGTAAGTGGATACCCTTCGATTTTCAAATGTCGGGTAGCTTACCGTTGTTTATAGGATTGCCTGATCCATTTGCCGTTTTGACGTAAGGATCGAAACTTCTTTGAATGCAGCAGGAATTTTAGCTTTTTTGATTGACTTTGATTGGTTTTGGGTTTTATGAAGCGTCGACGGCGGTCAGACAAAAACTACCCAAATCTCGAAAAAGACCTTGAACCCATACTGGAACGAATCGTTTGATGTGTAAGTTTGTTTAGTTCAAGTATGTCGGCGTCTGTGTGTGTTAATGGCGTCAATAGCACCCTGACCAACAACTCTCAAATCACCATCCAAGTATTTGATCAGAAACAATGGACAAAGTCAAAAAACCAGGGATTTTTGGGAATGGCTCAATACACTATGGGTCAAATCTTTGATCTCAGCAGAGGAGGCGAGGAAATGATTACTCGCGAGCTCCAAAAGTCTACAACCATCCAAGATCCTGTTTGTGGAAAGATTATGATTAACTTCAGCACAAACTTTTCTGGTCAGCCAACTGGAAATTTGTCCGTCCCTGGAACTGTTCAGAACAGACCGTCAATTGGTTCAATCAATTCTCAACAAGGGATTTCTGGAAACAGCTATGGTTCTGCAACAGTTACTCCTCCAGTTTCTGTGCCTCAACCACAGGCATCTAGAATTGCAACTGCTCCTGCAGCTGGAGCGACACGGCCAATGGCTTCAACTGAAGATCCCTTAGGGTATGCAATTCCCCGATAAAAACAATTGTGTCAAAGTTAATTGTTGTTTTATTAGTCCTTTGCCATCCGGTTGGGAGCGTCGCTCCGACCATTTGGGTCGTACTTACTACGTTGACCATAACACTCGCCAAACCACCTGGCAACGCCCTACAACGTGAGTTCCTTCACTTTTTTCAGCACTTGTGAGTTCCACTTACCCCTTTGTCTTCAGTGCAAATATTCAGAGTGCTGCAACTACAGCGGCCAATACGGCGGCTGAACTCGAACAGTTCAATAACCGTGGTCTCAACTTTGCTGGTCCACAAGCTGCAGCCCAGCCAGCTGTGGCAACGCCCACCGCTCAAGCTTCCGCTACACCAGCTGCAGCTGCACCAACTGGGCCTCTTCCTGCAGGATGGGAACAACGTATGACCAGCGATGGACGTGCATACTTCGTTGACCACAACACACGGACAACCACTTGGCTCGACCCTCGCCGTGACCGCCGAGTTACTGCCCCCACTGGAAACATGACTCCAGGACAAGCTCAAGCGTATCTTCTTCAAATGCAAACTCAAACGGCAGCCACATTTGGACCACTCCCATCTGGCTGGGAAATGCGTATCACAAACACGAACCGCATTTACTTTGTCGACCACAGCAGCAAAATCACCACTTGGGATGACCCCCGTATGCCTTCAAACGACGCCAACGTTCCTCAATACAAGCGTGACTTCAGGAAGAAGGTTGTTTACTTCCGCAGTCAACCCAGTATGCGTATGCACCCTGGAAACTGTCACTTGACAATTCGTAGAAGTCACTTGTTTGAAGATGCGTTTGCTGAAATTATGAGACATCCAGCCATGGATTTGAAGAAGAAGCTAATGATCAAGTTCCACGGAGAAGATGGTCTAGATTATGGAGGTCTGAGTCGTGAATTCTTCTTCTTGATGAGTAAGGAGATGTTCAATCCATTCTATTGGTGAGTGAGGAACAAATTCTGTTGCTTCATTTTTTTCTTGAACTGACGAAAAAAAAATAGCCTGTTTGAATACGCCGCCCAAGACAACTACACCCTGCAAATTAACTCCAACTCCGGAGTCAACCCTGAACACTTGAACTACTTCAAATTTATTGGCCGCGTTGTCGGACTCGCTATTTTCCACCAACGATATTTGGACGCATTCTTCATTGGATCCTTCTATAAGCAAATCCTGGGTAAAAAAGTGACAGTATCTGATTTGGAATCCATCGATCCACAGCAATATAAATCGTTCCAATGGATGCTTGAAAACCCTATTGCTGGCGTTCTTGAAGAAACATTCAGTATTGAAACTGAAGTGTTTGGAGAAAAGAAAGTTATTGACTTCAAGACAGATGGCCGCAATATTGAAGTTACTGACGACAACAAAGCGGAATATGTTCAATTGTACTGTGAATGGAAGATTCACAAGCGAATTGATGAACAATTCAGAGCTTTCCAACAAGGCTTCAATGAAATTGTTCCACAGGACATGATCACCGTGTTTAACCCACAAGAGTTGGAGTTGCTGATCGGTGGTGTCGCTGAGATGGATATGGAGGATTGGAAGAAGCACACTGATTACAGAGGATACACTGAAAATGATGAAACGGTGAAAATGTTTTGGAAGGTGTGTATCTGCTTTGAAGGAGACTTTTTTTGTTGGGGGCTGTTTTTCCTAAATCTTTTTGCTCTTCTCAATAGACCATTTCGGAATGGGATAACGATAAGAAGGCAAACCTGCTGCAGTTTGTTACTGGAACATCTCGTATTCCCGTCAATGGATTTAAAGATCTACAAGGGTCTGATGGTCCCCGTCGATTCTGTATTGAGAAGACTGGCGAAATTGATTCTCTCCCCAAGTCTCACACTTGTTTCAACCGACTGGATCTGCCTCCGTACAAGTCACAAGAAGTACTGGAAAAAAAATTGACGATGGCCATTGAATTCACAGCTGGATTTGGTGTAGAGTAAATTGGGATTGGTTACTTTGCGGTGCTATGTGTGTGTATTTTTCGTTGAGGTGGAAAGTAAGTACAGTTTCAGGTTGTCGTGTAGAGCCACCTTGTTTGTTCTTAAGTTGTTAAGTGTGGAATATATTGATATTTTCTTCGATTGAGATTAAACATTAGTAAATAACATTAGTAAGTGGTGGTGCGACTGAGACTGCGGTTGACGCTACTAAATTGTTGAATCCAAGCAGCAAAGCCCTTAAAACTTATTGTTTCTGCGTTGCATTGAAATGAAATTTCTGTAATGAATGACTTCCTCCTTCAAAAACGTGTGGTGATATTATTATTTTTGGATCCAAAATTTCAATGCTCCAAGCACGCACCTCCGTTGAAGCAGGAACAATCTTGTCCGGAGCTAATCCCTTGACCATCAGCCCAGTGGCTCTCTTCTTGATCCAAACATGCGTTATTATCGTGACGTCTCGTCTGCTTACATTCCCCCTAAAATGGCTGCATCAACCTAGTGTTGTGGCTGAAGTTCTTGGAGGTATCGTCCTCGGAGCTTCTTGCCTCTCAAAGATACCTGCGTTCAAAAACAACTTGTTTCCCGCTGCGTCAATGCCGCTGCTGAAACTTGTCGCTGAACTTGGTCTTATCTTTTATTTGTTCTTAGTAAGTGTCTTCTTATTTTGCTGTCAAGTTCTAATCTGACCCATCTAATCCGACCCAAAACAGGTGGGCCTTGAACTGGACCCAGTTGAACTTCTTAAAGTTTTTAAGAAATCCGTGTCCATTTCTGTTGCTGGAATCGCTCTTCCGTTCGCTTTGGGCTGCTCCATCGCCACAGTTATTTACAATGAATACGCCGATCCCACCGTCTCCTTTGTCTCCTTCCTTCTTTTTATGGGCATTAGTATGTCAATCACGGCTTTTCCCGTGCTGGCTAGAATTCTCACAGAGAGAAAGCTCCTGCACACGAAAGTTGGACAAGCAACTATCTCTGCTGCGGCTGTGGATGACTTCATTGCTTGGGCTCTTTTAGTTCTTGTAATTGCTCTTATCAATAATTCCAAGACTGGAGAAGGTGGTGCTGCATCTTACTTGACTGCAGTCTACGTTTGTCTCTGTATCATTGCATATGCCCTCTTCCTTTGGTACGCCATTCGTCCAATCCTGCGTCGTCTACTTGTGCTTTCTCAAGACCGAGAACATTTGAATCAGTTACTTCTCTTTGTTGTGTTCACCCTTGTATTGTTTTCTGCCTGGTTCACTGAAATTATTGGGGTCCAAGCCATTTTTGGAGCTTTCTTGGTCGGTGTTATTATGCCTCATGAGCATGGATTTGCTGTGAAGTTGGCGACGCAAATCGAAGACCTCATTACTATTGTTTTCCTTCCCCTCTTTTTCGCTTACTCCGGGCTGAACACTCGTTTGGACTTGCTTGATGATGGAAAATCTTGGGGATTTGTGTTTTTGGTCTGTGTTATTGCTTGTGCTGGTAAAATGATTGGATGCACGTTGAGTGCCAGGTTTTCTGGTCTCAATTGGCGTGAGTCCTCGGCCGTTGGAATTTTGATGAACACCAGAGGGTGAGTTTTTTTCAAGTTTCTCTTAGCAAATTATACAGAGTTTGTTAAACATGTTCGTTTTTTCACGTAGATTGGTCCAAATCATCGTTCTCAACGTCGGTTTGCATGCTGGAGTTATCACGGATAAGGTTTGTATATTTAATTCTCACCGTTTATTTGCTAAATATATTCTTTTCGTAAGATTTTCGCAATGTTCGTGTTAATGGCTATCTTCACCACCTTCTTAACTGTCCCTCTTATTGCTGTCGTATACCCGTATTCATGTATGTATCTTCAATTGCTCTTCATATAGATGCTGAAACTGAAAGATCTTACGAAACAGACTACTCGGAACAAGTAAATATGGGTGATATTGGCGGTGCCGAAAAGGAGCCAACCCTCAATGAAATTAATACGGCTGACCTTCTGGACGAGACGCAACTTCGTACTCTTGTTTGTCTCCCATCTATGGGGGTGGTATCTCCAATGATGACCCTCTGTACCATGATTTCTGGTAGTCCAACTCTGTCGTCCTTCACAGTTTATGCATTAAGATTGGTAAAGCTGGATTCTCGTATGACTACTGTGGTACGTTTATTGAAAGAAAGGGTCAACATTAGATGTTAAAGAGCTTTCTTAGATGCAAGCTGCAGAACAAACCGATACAATCAAAGAAGATGCCATTCTTAATGTTTTCCGAACCTTTTCCAGTCTTCACGGTGTTGTCTCGCACCCTCTTTTGAACTTTGCTGATCCAAACGACGTATCGGAAGCCATTATTGACGCCGCCAAGCATTCATCTGTTAATATGGTCATTATTCCTCAATTAGCTGCCAAGCACAGCGAAACACCTACTACCCCTGGTGAATCAACACGCCCATCAAAGTACCAATCTGCATGGATTGGAGAAGATGCCACCCAAAGCACCCGCCACATTGCATATGACGTCTGGAACGCCCTTTCATCTGTATCTGTAATTCATTTTATCGACCGTGGGTTCATGGCTCTGAACTCTCGTGACGGAACTAAACCTACCTCTGTTCCGTCTGCTGTATCCGTTTTCCAAGAGCAGGCACCGGCAACTATTGAATCTTCTCCATTGAGTGGTAAAGCTCGGGGCCCAAAGCCAGGCCGTCTAAATACCACTCCTGGGCCTGTCGTCGTGAATGTTGTTTTGATTGTGTCTGGTCTCGCTGATTCCTGCGAAGCTGAAGCCGTTCGTCTGGTTCAGCACATTACAGGATCTACCAGTGTGTCGCAATCCATTACATTCAGCATTAATATCCTCAAGCTGTGCAATGAACCCGTTTCTCAGGATGCCTCGGTTGCTTCTGTGGCAACTGTTGACGTCAAGAACGCTAACGAAATACAAATGGACACCAGAAACATTCCTGCATTGACGAGCCGAATTGATAACTTGTGTCGTCACCATGAGGACTTGGTTGTCGTTGGGGAGACTGTTTTGAAGCAGAATGCAGGTTTTGTTGTGGAGGGTGAGAAGCAGCCTGGTTTAGAGCACTGGTTGGAGTATGACTGTTCGGCAACAATCGCCATTGTTCACGGCCGCAAGTAAAAAAGTAAGAAAAGGCCCTGTATCATCATTATCGACTGCTTTTTTGCTTGGGATTCATCTTTCGTTTGTAGTTGCATATATTCTGATCGTTATAATAAAATTTGAGACGTTTATTGCTTTACAAATGTGCGTTGATGGCTTGACTCCTCCCCTTATTTCCAAATTTTTAGTAAAAGAGTTTGACGAAAACGAGAGTGCATGCCCACCACGACTGGTATGTGTTTATGGATCGACCTTTTCTATCGCTCTTAACGCAGAATGCATAACCCCCTCTCTTGTAAAGCGAAAAAGTTCTTTCCAAGTTTTGGCAATAAGGAACCAACGCTTGAAGCAGGAATCACAAACACCAGCAATTTTCCCTTCAAAACAAGAGAAACCGAGCAGGAAGAAAGGCATGCCGGTGAAATAGGCTCTGTCTTGGAGAAGGTGTTCCCGCTCATCAAGCAGATGCGTGGGTACAACTCCAAGCTGTTCATCGACGACTTGATCACTGCATTCACTGTGGCATTCGTTCTGCTTCCTCAGTCAATCGCATGTAATTATTAATATTCGATTGCTCCAAAGCTTCTTCACACTGTGCTAAATTGGCAATTTAAGACTCCTCCCTGGCTGAGATTCCACCAATGCAGGCCTTAATCACTGCCATTATCCCTCCAGTCCTATATATTATATTTGGCGCTTCTCGTCAACTTTCTGTAGGTCCTGAAGCCGTTGTGTCTGTTGTCACAGGATCTACGATTGCTGGGATTATGGCGGCAGGCACTGTGGTGTACACTTCGAGTGAAATCGCCATCACTCTTGCTTTTCTCGTTGGATGCGCGTGTTTGATTATCGCGATTCTACAAGGCGGGTTTATTGACAGTATTCTGTCTGGATATATGTTGATTGGTTTCGTTATGGGTACGCATATTTGAGTGGTGCCACCTTCTATTCCAACTCACTCCATGTTTCTTTAAGGCGTTTCGAATTTAATTTGTGTGGAGCAACTTCCTGCGCTTCTGGGATTGAACGTTGTTTTGCCGGGCGAGGTTTTTGTTTTTGTTTTTGAGTTGTTAATAGGCGTCGAAGCTCAACTCCATCATCAATCAGGCCGCTGCAACGGAAAAATTAAAAGTTGCCGTACATGCCTTTTCCACTGCAAACGGGGTTACTGTCGCAATTGGAGTCCTTAATGTCGCGTTTCTCTTGATTTTTCGTCGATTCAAAAAAATGTACGGCCACAAGAGCGTCTTTCTCAAAAAGGCACCTGAGATTCTCATTCTTGTCGTGGTCATGATTTCGCTCTCTGCTGGTCTTGATTTACAGTTGGGTCCCGCCTTTTGCCTCCTTGTCAATTTATTGTCTAATCTTGTTTTTTCAAAAGCGGAAACTACAAGGTCAATATTTTGGGCACTTTCAATTCCCAAATTCCAACTCCTGCTGTTCCTATTTTGAATGGAGATCTTGTCAATGTGTTGATTCAGCCAGCAATTATTGTGCTGTTGGTTGGTTTCATTGAATCCCAAACGGTTACCAAGAAGTTTGGCCTGAATCATGGTTATTATCCATCCGGGGACCAAGAGTAAGCCTATTCTTAAAACTTCTTAACTGATTTGTGATGTATTTAACTCTCAACATCAAGAATGTTTGCGTTTGGAGTCATCAATATTGCAAGCTCCTTTTTCGGAGGATACCCTGTTTTTGGCTCCCTGCCACGTTCCCGTATTCTCGCCAACACAGGCGGTCGCACCACTCTCGCAAATTCGATGGCAGCAATCATCGTCCTCATTGCCACACTCACCTTGGGACCTGTTTTAAAATTCCTCCCCAAAACCACATTGGCAAGTATCGTGTTTGTTGCAGCCTTGGGCCTTATTGAGCTCAAAGAAATTGGTTTTGTGTTGCGTCTTCGTTCGTGGGCTGAAATTGGAATGTTCATTGTCACTTGGATGTTGACGATATTCTTTGCAATCAGCACTGGGTTGTTGGTTTGCTTGGGATTCTCGGCCTTACTGATTGTTCGCAACACTGCTGAAGCTGCAATTACGGTTATTGGAAGAGTCCATCGCGAGGTCCGAAACAATACTCCATTTATAGATGACGACGAGGTTCCCGCTCCTGCCCCAATTTTATCTGGATCCACCCTCGCGGTCCCACTCTTGAATGTTGCTCATAAGCCCACCGTTGCCAGTGAACCCATTATTGAGTTCCAAGATGTAGTGAACCAACCATACGCGGAACTTTTGGAAGGCGTTGTTATGCTTCGTTTCCTTTCGCGACTCATGTTCTACAATATTGGTCAAGTCCGTAGAGAAATGAGAGACCTGATTCACGCTGAAGTAGTGACTTTGATTGAACGCAAGCAAAAGCGCGATGCTGCCACGATGGGTCTCAGAAACTCGGCAAGCACCTTTATCATTGAGGACGCGGGACCTCCTGCCACGTCGGGACTTTACGATATCGATGATCACGATATGCATCATTGGTGGAGCAGAAAGCAAAAGAGTGCAGCGGAGGTGGAAGATGATCGGAAGCTGTTTCACACACTTGTTTTGGATTTCAAAGGGTGTGCGGATATGGATGCATCGGCGGCATTCATCTTGCACAAGATCTTCCATTCCTTTGAATTACATGATATCCGCGTTGTTATCTGTGGGTTGAAGGGATCGCAGGCAAAGTTGTTTAAGGATGCTGGTTGGTATGATTCCATGAAAGCAGACATCTTTGATCACATTGAAGAAGCAGTCGAGGATGTTGAATCGCGCATTGAGCGCCCTAGATGGAGAAAGAAGTATACCTAGAAACATTATTAAGTATAGAAGTTAAAAAGAGTGTGTTTTTTTTCTTAAATATCTGGTTTTTGTTCCAAAAATACTCAACTTTGTATGTTTGGTATTGTTTACATCCTCAATGCAGCAATTCTCCTCCTTGTGATCCCGCTGGCCACGTTTCCTCTCTGGCGAAACGATCTTAATCCCGCGCGATTGACTGACCGTCGCCATAACTCATCCGTGGTTGCAACCGCCAAAATCTCTCATCTCTTGTACTCCTTCTGTTCCTTTGCGCAACTACCACCAACCTCATACGGCGCTGTGCACCCCGAACTTCGACACACAGCCGCCTCATACATTGCCTATGACGTGCCTTGGATCTTTCGGTGGTTTGGAGCCACAATGTTGCTTGAAGTTGGTCTCTCAATTCTACCGTTTGAGCCAGCTCAGAAACAACGCGCACTCCATGCTCGGCTTTATGTTCTCATTATTTACTTGGTTTGTCACGTTATTGGCCTCACGGGTCATTTGCAGGTGATTTACAAGCTTTGGAGTCACAAAGCTGGTGGGAGTGGCGGTAGAACGCTTGGATCCACGTCGTCGTCGTCGTCGTCGTCGGTGGGAAACTCTGGGTCGGGATACTCTTCGATTCATTCTACGGCCAGGTCGCGGCTTGTTAACAGGGCTCCTGGGCCTAATCTCTTTGGCATGGGTGAGCTTCGAACCAACGAGGAAAACGAGGCTGTTCGCAGAGAGCTTGAGAAAAAGGCGCCAAATACTGGGTTGGATGCCATGCTTGGGATGGGTTTAAAACATGGCGCCTCTGGTGTTGTTGGGGGTGTTGATAAGTTTTATGGAAAGGGGAATACGTTGGGAGGTTCTACTTCGAGCAGCGGCAGTAGTTCGAGTAGCTTCGGAAGGCCCGTTCGTGGGAGTTACGAAAAGATTGATGATTAATTACATGATTCAGAGTTTATTCGGAATTGCGGCTTTTTTTACGATGCCATTGAATAAAATAAGTTATGATCTAATCGCAATAATAGAGCATCCAAGTGGTTTGATTTTCGGGCAGTGTCTTGTACACCTGTTAAAATTCTGAACAGGAAGGAGCTATGCTGATCAAACTCCTGAAAAGGAAGAAATACCCGACCCGTAAGAATTCAAACAGGTAATACACCAAGATGGGAAGTAAAGAAACTTGCCTCCTTCACTTTTAGGACATCCTCCAACAATTTTCCGTCATTCCAGCCACTAGGTCCAGAATGAGCTCGCCCAACAATACCTACAAATACTTCGCATGCCCCCAAGCAGCTTTTAAGTGTGCCACCTACAAGTTTTTTCATTCCACCAACACCGCCCCCTTCCTTAGTCGCGCCCCCATTATCTTCCAGAAATAAGCCACGCAAACAGGCGGCCAAAAACTCTTGATGCGCCTTGAGAATAGCTTCAAAGTCTCCACCACTACTACCACCACTTTCACCGCCGCCTGCAGGTAGAGTAATCACTGACTGGAGTTTATGGTACTCTGATGCCAGCACATCCATTTGGACGTAACCCCATAACGAATCAACAAAAAACATCATGGCTGCTCGAATCGCCCAGATTTTTGTCATGACTTGATGCTGTTCAGATGATTTGTTGGTGGTGGTGGATGAAAGGGGAAATGGCCAGAGTCGCTGAAGGTGGATTTGAGATTTCTTCAAAGCGATCAAAAACGACATGAGTTCATTGTATCTTACAAAGATACAGGAAGTTTAGTTTCCCACTCTGAATCCATCCATAAACAAAAAAAAAAGATTGTCTTACTTATCCAAATCCTGAGGTTTGAAAATCAGATCCAGAGGCCATTTTACAGAGTATTCTAAACGAACAGGAGTTCCAATCAATGAGCCAGAATAGAGATTGGATGATTGCTCTGAAGAACAACATGACTGTGTTAGAAATTGGATGTCAGCAAATCATTACCGTACCCATTTTCTTAAACCGTATGTTTTGCAGTAGCTCTTCCGTCTTTCCATCGGAAACGAGACCAAAACTCTGAGATACTTTGGAAACCAGCTGTGCCAAGTCATGCTCCGTCACCAAGGAAAGCCTGGAGGCAGCTTCCAAGCATAGCTTGTCACATTCATCAATAAACGAAACAAAAAACTCGCCGCGCCCAAGAAGATGATAATTTCGGAAAATCTGGGTTGATACTTCAGGAAATGCGGAATATTTAGATTGATTGGTAACATACCTCCAAGTGGTCCATGAGATTTTCTTCCACAACGACGACTTCCCAAAGAACCTTTTCAATAAGCTTCTTGATTCTTTTAATTGCAATATGCAACTCTAACGGTCGAAACTCTTCTTTGTGGTTGGCGAGCATGGAGAGTTCGGCAGTGCTAGAGCTAATCAGACTATCCACAACAGATTCTTTTTTTTTGTGAGTGAAGGAAAGTCAAACGTGTGAGCTAACCAAAGGAAACAAAACTTCAATTAACAATGTCAATCACCTTTACGCGTTTTGGATTCGCGAATAGCCGCAACAGCTTTTCCTACAAATAATACATCTTCTCCTACAGCAGCAGGTATGTATGAAGGAAGCATGGTATCGATAAGCTCAAACTCTGCATTCCTAAAAAAACAGACAATTTAGAACCAAAACTTCCCTCTAACCCATTTTCTAAGTTTATCACCAACGATTGACGCTTTCGTCCTTTTCCCTCTTTCCAATAAAGAACTCGAGGTGAGGGTCAATCAATTTCCCATAAACCATCCACGAAACGAGTTGTCTTCCAAGAACAAAATTCACAGCAGACAGAAATAGAAGCCAAATGTCTTTCAATTCTTGGACTCCAGTTGAATGCGCCATTTTGTACAAGGCATTGTTGATGGCGAGGCCGTGTAATCGCGCTTGGTGTGTTGGACTCGTCGTAAAGACAAGCGACAAGAATGCCAGCAAATGAGGGAATATTCTATGAAACTACATGGAATCAAAAGGAAGCCAATCTGTTGTTTTGGAGGTTGTTTGGCTCTTACTTTGGCCAACCCCATGTCCAACTTTGCCATCGACAGCCGGCCATCGCCCTCCTTCAGCGCCTCTGTTTCACACTTTCTGAGTTCGGCCTTGTATTCGGAATTGAGCCATGATAAGACTGCAGATCTCAGGGCTTCTGCGTAGGAAGATTTGGTTTTGACAGAAAGGAGTTTGGACAGTTTCCCATAGCAGCAAGCCAATGAGAGAGTGCGAGCAACTATAACTTGCTCTGATGCGTGCAGGAAAGATTCAGGAATATCCGTAGGGGCAGTTGTAGTTCCCAGGGCGAGATGGGCCAGCAGCTGGTGCAGCATTTCTTTTTATTTATTTTTAAATACTTTCAATGCAGCCAGTGACGCGGTTCTCGCTCGCGCCGCTGTCGCTGCGGCTGCGGCTCGAGCTGTCGCGGGCGGCGTTTGTCAGCCTCGACACTGAGTTCAGCGGGCTTGGCGGGGCGGCGACGCGCGCGGCCGACCTCGCAGCGCGGTACGCGGCGCTGCGGGCGACGGCGACGGCGTGCGCGCTGCTGTGTCTCGGCGTCGCCGCCTTCCGCGAAACTGGCGCCGCCGCCGCCGCCGCCGCCGCGCGCGCGTTCGACTTTGCGCTGCGCCCGTCCGCGCCGTTCGAAGTCGCGCCGGCGTCTGCCGCGTTTCTGGTCGACCACGCCTTCGACTGGAACAGAACTTTCAGAGAGGGAATCGACCCGGCACAGCTCAAAGACCTGTTTGCATACATTGTGCAGCTCAACGTGCCCATCGTCATCCACAACGGCCTGCTCGATCTGATGTTCATCTACCAGACTTTTTACACGGAGCTGCCGCCCGATCTCGATACTTTTGTTGCCGATTTGCACGACCTGTTCCCAGCTGGAATCGTGGACACAAAGTACATTGCCGATTATGTCTCCCATGAAAAAGCTTCTTACCTGGCGTACCTGTATCGTAAATAGTTGAGTTGAGAATCTTTGTTTCTGCATCAAGGATATTCCAAACTGATTCATGTCGTCTGTAACATAGCGAACGTAATATTCTCAAGTCACAAACGACTTCAATCCAACTTCTACCACCCATCGAATTCTCGTCTCCCATTACAATTCCACAATCCGCTCTTTTGCCAAATGGGGAAATAAGTGCAACTTTATCGTTGAAGAGCGACAACTCAGCTGGAACAACTGTGACAAAGAAAAAAAGGTCAAAGCAGCAAGAAAGGGATGATAGAAAAGTTTACTGTGTGCAATATGCTGTGAGTATCTTAGCTATTGATGACTTTGCGACGTTCAATGTTAAACAGTCGTTTTCTTTAAAAGTCACACGGATACTGCGCCAGCGGGCCCGCGTGTGCAAAGTCCCACGATCTGGATATAATTCTTGATGAAGAAGAAGCAGAGTCTCTTCAAAATGCAGGAAAGAAGAAGGCAAAGGGAGAATCCACCAATGCGATATCAAAGGCAGCAGTAAATTCAACCCCAGATGTGACCAATCCGCCGTCACCAAAAGTTGTCGTGAAACAAATTGCAGCTATTCCAGGCTTGAATGCTTCTGAACCTGCAATTCCAGCAATCACTCCAGCCCTTCTCCAAACCTACCACTCTGCTTCATTTGACGCGTACATGACTGGATACGTATTTTTCGCCCAATTACAAGCCCTGCAGCCAGTTGCACCAAACTCTCCACCCATCACACTAAAAGAGCAACTCACTGCGTTTGTGAAATTGCACGGGAATAAGTTGTATCTGATTGGGAAAAACATACCGCTCAGCATCATCAAGAGTTCGTTTTCAAAAACGAGTATTGGACATGCGCGCATGAAACTGGCGTGGAAAGATCAGGCTGCATCTGCGAGTTGAGGGATTGTAAATAAAACGCAATGGTTTTTTTTTATTAGACTTTGGTTAAAATTACTCTGCTGCTAATCACTTTGGATGGAAAGCATGTCACAACAACAGCTGCTGTCTCATCTTTACGGATATCATAGGATCTGATTACTTCAGCGACAAGCAACTTCATTTCGAGCTTGGCGAGTTGAAAAGCAAGACACATCCCTTCGCCCATTCCAAACGGAATAAATTCGGTTGGATGCAGTTTGTCAAATGCTTGGTCTCCCAAAAAATGGCCCAACGAGAATTCCTCAGGGTTTGATGGGAGGAACAGGCCTTGCTCGCGGACTGCATCAATGATTGTTCCTGCTGGAACATGGACTCCATTCAGAGTTGTATCTTGCAAGAGAATACGAGTGGGGGCTGGTAGCACTGGGAATACGCGCATCGATTCCTTGATGAAAGCTTCCAGCTGGACACCCAATGAACCAAATGCTTGTTCCGAGTCAAAAAGATCAACCGTTTTAAAAACCTCCTCTCTAATAGCTGCTCTATCACGATCAGAAAGAGAGTATACCAAGTGATGGAACACTGTTGCCAGCTGCTTCGAAGTAGTTTCAAACCCAGCAAACAACAGATCCAAAAACAGCTCCGCAATCTCCAAATCACTAAAACTATTCCCACTGACATCTTTGGAATCAATAAATGCCGAAAGCGAATCCGTGAAAACCTCTCCTTGACTCATTGCCGCCCGTCTTTCTTGCGCCATTTTTTGACACACCAGCAGGATCCGAGAACGCGCCGCCCTCGCCTTTGGAATCTTATTCCCCGTGAAATAATCAACCCAACGCGGTCTAAACTCCGCCAAGAACCCTGTAGAAAACACAATAAAGTCTTGTTCCAGCGCCTCCAGCCGCGCCGCGTACTCTGGACTCTGACCCACCAAGAACACACACACGGCCCTATACGAATACGCCTGCATAAACGGCATCGGATCCACGCCTTCCAGAAGGCCTTGCGACGCCTCCGCCAGCGCCGCAGCCGTTTCCCGCGCGAGTCGGCGCAGCCGATCAAAGTGAAATCCAAGACTCGCTTTCGAAAACGCCTTGGCGCAGAGCGACCGAATGCGCCGGTGTTCGTGTCCGACGGCGCGGAAGATTGATTTGGCGCCAAAGAGTGTTGTGAAGGATGGATCGCCAATGAGTGGCCGCGTGCTGCACTTGCCGAGGAGGTGCTTGGCAAGCAGGGGGTCGATGACCATCAGCACGGGTTGAGGCATCCCAGGCAGGGTCACAAAGACTGGCGTTTTGAGCGTGTGTAGGCGGTGCGGGAAGGAAGGGTCGAGAACATCGGAGAGGTTGGTTGTAAAGAAGTGCGGCCATGGCGTTGGAAGGTGTGGGAAATTCCTCTTTTCGATATACCATATGTTGTATGCAGCGATGGCAGCGACTGCGGCTGTGAAGGATGCCGTCAAAGTGAATGAGTTCATATTGAAATCATCCAATTTATGACATCATGGGATAACAGAATCGTCTCTCTTCTCGAAAGTATCTGGACTCGCCAGCAATTCGCGATTGGGGTCAGGTTTCAGTGGCGTAACTGGCGTTTTTGCGCTGGGGCCCGTCTTTTCAAACAGTATGTGCTCGGTGATATCTTCCACTTTTGAAGGAGTATTATGTGCACTGAAGTCAATTTGGGGTTTTGTCTAAATATTTCGTAAAGATGACTAAAACATGGTTTGAATTCGATTTGGGTTGAAGTATTTTCTGTGGCTGGGGGTTTACACAATTGGACCCATTCCAAAAGAAATCGGTCGTTTCACAAGTTCCCAGCGATCTAGAGACCCTCGAATTGAGCCAATTGCCATCTTACCGGGAGTTTACCACACGAATTAACGCAGCTTGTTAACCTTTCATTTTTGAGCCTTTTGCTCCTAATCAACTGGAAGGATCACTTCCGGAAAATCTGGGCAATCTAACAAACTGCGGTTAAAATTTCGGTTTCCTGGGGGGAGTTGCCAAAGTCCATCTCAACCTGAATTGGAATTGTATGACAATAATCTTTTCTGGTGACCTGAAACGCTTGGGAATTTAATCAATGCTGCGAGCATTGTCATGTACAACAACAATTTCACGGGATTTTTGCCGTCAGAGTTGCTTCGCCTTGAAGAATTGTAAGAGTGCGATTTTAGTGGTATATTATGTTGGCTTGTTTTGTAATTTTGAGTTGCCATATTTGAAGTTGTAACTCGTCAATAATAAAATCATATTGATGCTCTCATTCAAGGAACGTAATTGAATCTCGCTGTGCCATTTTTTTTTAACATTGCATATTGACACGCCACCGCATCTAAACAAGTAGTAGCACTATGTAAACCAAATCAATCACCAACTGTTCCCATAAGACCCAAAAGCTGCGTCCCGCACAGGATTCGAACCTGCGCTCCCAGAGGGAAATGCCTTAGCAGGGCACCGCGTTAACCACTCCGCCAACGGGACTTGGATTCTCCTCAGCTATTAAAAAACTTGGAGCTAAAATTTTATTCACGCAATCCAATTGAACAGAATCCGCGTGTAGACAATAGTAGAGTTTAGTTAATGTGACAATAAAACCTAATAATACTGCCAGCCATTGCTAAAATCTCTGCATAACACTCGCCAAAAGTTCAGAGTCATCCAACTAACGGACTTTTCGAACTAAATACGTTTTAAAGGTGTAACTTTTGTTCTGTTTGGAGCTCTTCGCTTTTTGGAGGATCAAATTCGCAAGGAATACGCAAATGTTGGGATGGTATTATGAGCCAATTGATATCAAAGCAATCAGGAAGTTTTAAGAAGAATCCTGACTCGGATCTCACGCTTGAAGTTTAAAATAACAAAGGCAAAGCCTGGAGGTCTGATAATGTAATCCATCAAAAACGATCGAGGGCCAGAATTAAGTATCTTTCTTGGAAGTATTTTTGCGGCCCTTTTTTAATTAAGCTGCGATCGGTGGATAATATAGACCGAATTATCCAAGAGTAGAATGATCGTTTATATAATATGAAACAATTAATTAAAGAATTCCAAACCACTATCAATAATCAATAACCCGCACCTGCGATCGGTGGATAATATAGACCGAATTATCCAAGAGTAGAATGATACTCTTTCCGATCGCTCCCATGGCTCTTTATGTATCCTTTTCAATTTGTCCCGCCGACCCGCCAGAATTCCAGTCGCTATTAGCCAAATTCCTCTTCTCCAAATTCTGACCACCTCCTTCCGTGGGAATAGGACTCATGACCTGTTTCCACACACTCCCCTTCATGAGTCCTAAACCCGCACTACCTATTTCGTGATTTCTTCCAGATAACCCTTTTGTTAAGATATCAGCACGGTTTTCTTTTGTAGGACAGTATACCACTCGAATCAATCCCTGCTGGTGTAAATCCCGCAATACCATGTACTTGATGTCTAGATGCTTGGTTTGAGGTCGGATCGCCCCATCCTCCAAATTGGTCACAGCCATCAGGTTATCGCATTCCAGTTTGCACGGTTCCTCAAATGGGTATCCGAAGTACCCACACATATTCCTTGCCCAAATAGTCTTCTTCGCCAACGTCAAGGTGGCCTCAATTTCCGCGGCAGTTGTCGAGTCAGCTACCGTCGGCTGCTTCTTACTTGAAGCATAGATTGCTGCTCCCATCAGAATAATAACATTTCCTGATATGGATTTCCGGTCAGCTAGATCGTTGGCCCAATCTGCATCCCCAACAAAACCAGGCTTTAGATCCAGGCCCACCGTTCGAATCTTGGCTACGAAATCTGGCGACCGACGAAATACCAATTTCCAATCGGAAGACGATCTCAAGAATCCACATATGTGTTGAATCATACTCCAGTGGACAATCTTCCATTGGTCAGGCTTATTGGCAATACTCGCTAATTTCCCAGCAACAAACGATAAGTCCGGACGGGCCTCTAATATCCATCTTAGTAGGCCCGCAACTCCCCTCAAGCTTTTGTCCTTCATAAATTCTTGATCCTCTTTTGTCGGTTTATCAATACTCATGAATTCCGATTTTAAGGAATCATTCCATGGGTAAGTACGATGTTCCTTCGAATCCTCCTGATATCGGTCCAAAAACTCATTCACGTACGCCTCCATATCCAATGCTGTCCATCCGTCACCCATTGAAATCCGGTACCCGATATGCTTTGTTAAGGGTTTTACCTTGATCTTAAATTGTTTCTTAAGATGCTCGAGAAATTGGTCGACTACTTCTTTCAACTCCGGATCATAGAACACTGGTGCATCGTCCGCATGGATTGGAGTTACGATTATCTTCATTCCAGTTTCGGTTTCCCTTTTGTAAACAAATGTTGATGGTTCGAAAGGACACCGCTCAAAACCAAACTCCAAGATTGCCGTATCTCGTACCAAATCCCAACCTACAGCTGCGTCGGGCTGCCCATAAATATTGGTTAGTAATTTCCATAACCAGCCTTCCTTTCCTGGTTCTTGGAAACACTTTGGTGGCCGTAAATACAAATCCCGCGTTGGTTTCCCATATAAATGTGCCCCCTCCCAGTCAATATGAATAGCGTCCATTCCCCGATGAGTCCGCAATGCTATACAGAACTTGAAAGCCTCATGGCTCGGTGTGGCGGAATAGGATTTGTCATAATCTCGTCCCTCCACCATTCGGCTTCCATTTCCACATACTCTCACCCGATTAACCATTTGGGTGGGATCCTCATCACTAATTTTTGTTTCGGTTACCACGACACTACTCATAACCGTTGCCCCTTTTGGCGCATACTGAGTCCACTCAAAACGCCCATCAAACTTCCGTCGTTCTTTCTCAATTGCCGCCGCCCACTCCTCCATCTCCATCGCATCCTTAATTGGAGGTCCTGGGACTGTTATTAATGCCGACCCGTCACATTTATCCCCTTCGGCGACCAGCGACATCGCCTTCGCCACCTGCTCCCCTGAGCTCGCCAACATCCATTGTGTTTGGGCGCTCAACAATATAGATTGGTCAAACACCTGTCCTAATTTCTTGCTCCAGTTTTGAGCCGGTCCTCTACTTCTTAATACACGAGTTGACAATCCGGCCGGTGGTCGCCTTGGTGCCTCAGGAACTTTGTAAGTTGGGGAACTTGGCGGAGTAGATTGGATCGATTCTATTGGAGATGTTGGTGCAGTGACAAACTCCTGGGGAGGTGAGGGCTCATCGATCGCCTTATCAGCCTCATCGTCACTTTCATCCTCCTCGTCAGTAACAGCCACGTTTTTCTCCCCTTGATCCGTAGGGATCACTAGTTGCTGTCTCACATCCCATTTTGACAATGTAACTGGCTCATGGAGTGGCCTTGGGCTATGAAAATCAAATTGATCTTCAATAAAAAATACATCCCGTGATATAACTACCGATTTTGGGTCATTCGGGTCCAACAATATTTTATAGCCTCCATAATATTGTACCGGTTGTGCATCATATGTAGCCATCCCAATAAATATTCCTAATTGGGCCCTTGGGCCCAGTTTGCCATTCGATCGGTTCTTGGGAAGGATGTAGACATAGGCCAGACATCCAAACACTCTCAGATCCGCTATTGACGGTGGAACCTTCCACAGCGCTTCATAAGGTGTCCTTTCCCCTACTCGATCGGAATGTATATTCCTGTTACTAATATAACAGATCTGTTGGAACCCATCTGCCCATAAACGTTTGTCACATCCTGTCGACTGCTGATGCGAATTCCAACTATCCAGAGCCATACGAAAGAACCCCTCCTGTGCCCCATTTGATTGATGTTCCTCTGTACAAGTTAGCCGCATTGTAATTCCGGCATCTTCCATAAAACTCTTCAACTCTTTCGACGTTTGTTCTCCCGCTTGATCATGATGCCACATCAACACTTTCTCCCCAGAGATTCGTTCTAACATTGCAGTAATCCATTTGATCTTTTCTGCAACTTCCCACTTATGACGCAACGGGAATGCCATCCGATATTTACGACGGTTCCATACGGTTGCACCCAAAATATATTTGGCTCCTCCCAATGATTCAATCGGCATGTACAGTAAATCCAGTCTTCAAAACCTGTTACTGCTCCGGACCGGTATGTACGCGCCATAATTTTATGACTGGCACACATCATTCGGTTATGCCAGATACTCCATGTTTTCTTAACTGGTAAACTTTGACCCAGCATTGCCGAGCCTACCTCCGCTTCCAACTCTAATTCAAATAATCCATTCCTTTCAAATCCCTTGGCATGAGTGACCGGAACTCCAGTTTGGCCTAAGTGACCTACATTAACCGAGTAACGACCGTCCTGTTCTGTTGTAAACCACACATCCATCCCCAGCTTGGATACGATAGCAAATACTGAGAAAAGAGTTGTTGCCGCACCGGGGACCACCATAATGTTCGATAGTGTAAACGGTTCCGGGACCTTTGTTGTCCCCGTAAAACTGCCTATGAGCCCGTTGGACGAAATAGATCCTTTATTGGCGGTCCCGAATCTTACAATCTTTCCAGTTTGGCAGATGTCCATCAACAGGGAATCATCGGGGGTTATATGGTTTGGTGTACACCCGGAATCGACTGCACCTTTTAGAAAAACTCTGGACGGCATCGAATAAGCAGCAGACGAACGTTTATTGATGTTCTCATCGTCTTCAATAAACTGGAAGGTGAAACCAGTTGAATTTCCTCCACTTCCATTACCCGCACGACGGTGCCGTTCCAACACAATTGTCTTCCCAGCCATTGGCGCCAATGACGTTTTCAACGCACGGTCTACAGCTGATGCCTCTTGGTATTCGATAAACGCCAAACCTCGGTGGATCCGGACGGACTTGACAACCCCAAAACGCTGGAACGCATTCTTTACCGCGTCCTCAGTCACACCATACGGCAAATTCTTGGCTACCAACTTCTTGTTAGGATCCTCACGATGCCCTACTTGGTCAATTCTTCTTTGGTCACGGTTCATTCCTCCTACCGGTAACTGATTGCGGGGATTTTCACGGACAACTCCTTCCAATTGCAGTGCGGTCGCCGGTTCTACTCCTGCTCCTTGTCGGGAACGTGTTTCTCGACGGACATCTTCCGACGCCAGGTTAACCAACTCCACTCGCATTCTTTCAAAAGTGTCCGCATTCTTGTTGTGAAATAACGCTGACAAACGGTTGACGTCACGTTCATTAATACCCAATTTAAAGTTCTCCGCCATTTCCTTTTCAAATAATTCCCCTCTTTCCCCCAGTCTCGTCAACTCTAAATACCAATTATAGTACTCCATCATGTATTCATAATATGAGTGGTTTCCTTGGTACGCGGCTCTAACTTTGACATATATTTCCGCCTTCTGAATATCCGTAAAATTCTTTGTATCGGTAAGCACCGTCTGGTATCCTTGGTAAAGAGACGATGCTGAACAGAAAACTTTGAAAAGTGTTTCCGACAAGAACGGCTTGATGGCGGCTTTAATATCCGAATCCAATTTTGAAAAAGATTGGCAAGCAAACACATAGGCTTCCAAGTTTGCAGTTATTGCTTGATTACCATAATTTCCAATTACAGGAAACAAATATTCTTTTTCCAGTAAATCGAATGCTTGGGTGATAGGCTGATAAATAGCTGCTGCTCCTTCCATCGGATTTGCCACTTTTGGTCCAATAAATTTCTTTGGAACTGCCGTAGAATTGACAGCACGTTTTAAATCTTCCTTCCAGTCAAATAAACTAATAACTGGGGCTCCATTTGCAGATAATAACGAATTTGATTTGCGAGACATGGTGAATCGATTGCGATTCAATAGTAAATATTTCAACTAGCAATAATCGGATAGATACAAGTAAGACTCTTAATCTTTGCGGCCCTTTTTTAATTAAGCTGCGATCGGTGGATAATATAGACCGAATTATCCAAGAGTAGAATGATCGTTTATATAATATGAAACAATTAATTAAAGAATTCCAAACCACTATCAATAATCAATAACCCGCACCTGCGATCGGTGGATAATATAGACCGAATTATCCAAGAGTAGAATGATACTCTTTCCGATCGCTCCCATGGCTCTTTATGTATCCTTTTCAATTCGTCCCGCCGACCCGCCAGAATTCCAGTCGCTATTAGCCAAATTCCTCTTCTCCAAATTCTGACCACCTCCTTCCGTGGGAATAGGACTCATGACCTGTTTCCACACAGTATTCAGACTCACCACTGGCAAAAAACCGAGCTTAGAAGACTCTCCAGTTCTTTCGCTGCTATGAACGTGAAGCTCTGCAGTTATTAAGAAAGAAAACTATCTCAACCTGTCTTCAGCAATCAATTGAGTTCAAAAACTTCCATTATTGGCAGAAGAATCGGGTCAACATCCCTGGAATCTTCACACCGATTCCTTCAAAGCCCAGCCCACACTCTGTCCTTCAGTTCGCCCGATGCTAAAAGGAACAGCCGCACAATATCTTCACGATGCATTATTGAAGCTACGCACATTGCACCAAAATCGTTTGCAGAACAACTGACCCCAGCATCCACCAGCATCTCTGTGACTTCGACGCTCCCACCTACCGCAGCCCATTCAAGACTCTCATTTTCAGTCCGCTGCCACCTCTTTTGCAACAAAAGTTGGACCACATCAGGATTCCCATCCAGACACGCGACCCTAAGCGCGTTGCTATCCTCAAAATCAAGACCCAACCGACCTGACGAAAACAATTGTTCCAGCACTTGGAGATTCTGGTATTCTGTAGCAACCGTCAAAATATGGTTCAAATTCATGTACCGGACAAGCAATTCCAAAATCTGCGGATTCCCTCTTTTGAATGCAGTGCGAAGCGGTACAAGAGGGTCAAAGTCTGATAGTCTGAATCTTGAGTCCGACAGTAATCTGCCAAGGAGCTCAACATTGCCATATTTACAAGCCAATTGAAAGAGACGACCTCGATGAATGCATGGGTCAACGCGGGGATCTTTGAGTAACATATTGATCACTTCAAAGTTCCTTTTTTTTGTTGCTGATTTCAGAGCAAGGTTTTCGCCAGCAGAAGGATCAATGTTGGGATGAGAAAGCAATAGCCGGACAATTTCTGTCCTTTTTGGGGAAATATCAAAAGGAGAGTATCGCGTGTCTTGAATAGAGTGATCGAGGCACCAGTCGCTCCACGAATTCCAATCCAGTTTGGGATGAGAAACAAGGATGCTCACAGTATTAGGATCTGTGCTTCTTATTCCCAGTTCCAGAGTATTATAACCAAACTTATTTATGCTGGATTGTTGTAAAAAAAGAGTAACAAGCTCGGCGTTTCCAACCTTGGCAGCAATGTTCAAGTGAGAATCGGAAATAGCGACACCTTCAACCAATAGAATTCGGACAATTGAATTAAGCCCTCGTTTGCAAGCCGTCATCATCTCGTCAGCACGTAAACTTGCAATGGTGGACCAGTATCGGGTCTTTGCTGGATATTCGAGTAAACAACGGTATATCCAGTATTGCATGGTCAAGTGCTTGCGGGGACCCGAGACAATGTAGGCCACAGCATCGCACACGAGAGAGTGTTTTTTGAACCGGGTTTTTGTCAATGAACAATGCTTGATGGTTGCAGTGGCGGTTGGCAAAAGGTTGACTTGCAAGCAGAAACGGAGCCAGGAGATACTTTGAAGCCAAAGCAATTCTTATCAGGCCACTGTTGATGGGCAGATGGATCAGGATTGCGTCAATGGTTTCTGATGGCAGGTGGGCAAATGTGATTGGCAGAGACATGGGTTTTCAAGAAAATCGACACACTCACAATCAAGATAATCGGCAGCGGCATGACGGATCGCATGGAAACACTCGGCAAACATTTTCGGCTCATTCGACACTATCGAAAGGCCAACTACTTCACGAGAATTGGCTTTCTGTGTAATTTCGAAAGTCCACTGGAAAACTTCAATAGTATTCTGGGTTTTAGCCGCTTTGAGAATGTGTTTGCATAATTTTCAGTTTTGGATATCAATAAATCAAAATAGCTGAGCGAGTATGTGTTTTGAATGAATTGGTTTTTCATGTAGACCTTGGCGGCTGACTGCACACAGTTCTTCAAATTGTGGGCTTATAATTTTGGCCTGTTATTCCTGTGCCATACACCACCATTGCGAATAAATAAGCTGTTATAATCACATAATTATGGTATCTTGTATTCAGAATTATCATCATCTAAGTCGGGACCACTCGCATCTCGAAACAACGGTGCCCCATCAAGCAAATCTACAAGAGGAAGTCCCCTACAACGTCCATTCTGATGTCTCCGAAGTCCATCCATTCTATTCAGGGTGTAGTCAGTATATGTGGGGCTATCGACCGGCGGAATTAATGAAGACCTTTTGAAAGTCTTTCGGACAAACATCACAAGCGATTTTCGGAAGAACACCTTCACCATGTGTTGTAAGAATATGCCGTTTGAAGTCGTATTTTCTAGCAAACTGTGATGTTTTGTTAGGTTTTGGGAGGTTGCGGTTTTGAACCAAAAACCGACTTAACTGCCAAACCACACTTTTTACAAACGAAAGGTTTCTCCGGAACCAAACTCTGTGAATTCGACGAGCTTCCTTGTACTGTATTGCCATACTCTTGCTCCAGACTTTGCAACAGGAAGGTCTATTTCTAGGGCTTCATTGTCGGAGGCTGCTGGCGGCTGATCCATCACTAAAACAAACAACAGAGATGTATATTCTCTGACTATTTTTAAAACGATGAACTTAATATGAAAGCAGGAGTATTCCATGTTGAGAGCTATCGTCACCGCTTGTTTGTGTGGTCTGAAAGTGATAGTTTTATGGAGACTGTTTTTAAAAGACTTAACAGTCAGACAAAATTTCATAAAGATATCGCGAGTTTTCAGTTTCATTGTTTCAAAATGGTTGTATAGTCGCATAAGTGGGTTTTTGACGGGAATCTAGAATTTCATACGCCCCCAACCTCGAACCAAAGAAAGAAGTAGAAAACAAGCCAAATTTGAAGCATTAAAATGAGCCATTTTGTTTGGAAAGTCGGGTTTTTTTCTTTGTTCTCGTCAACAGTTCCAATTTATATTTCGCGTATTTGGTTTCCCAAAAACCACACAAGTTAGCCCTCCACTCATAAATAATAAACGATTGATTATAACCCCTCTTCAAAATCTTTTCTCCGTGCTTATGTATACGCTCTGTCCGCCGTCCAAGCCCTTTTTTCGATTTGCTTGAACGGTTCCATGCAAGTCATAGGTTGAGCAATTCAACCAGGGAGAGACCTCTACAGCGACCATTCTGATGTCGTTTTAATCCGTCCATCCTATTGGATTTATCGTCAGTATACATGTGTGTGTTTATGCGAAATTCGGGGGGATCTGACACCTTTTGAATGTCTTTCGACACACATCACAGGCTAATTTCGGAATCATTCCATCTGAATGCTTTGAAAGAATATGTCTCTTGAAGTCATATTTTCGTGCAAACTAAACGGGGTACATACAGTTTCAGCGCCAAGACCAGAACATGCGAAAAATACTCAACTGCAGAGCCACACTTTTTACAGACAAACCGCTTCTCAATATTTGAAGATTCCTCCGTGTTTTTGGGTAGAGATTCTTCTGGCGGTTCGGCATCGAGACTGCTTAGAAGATGATCAATTTCAAGGTCTCTGGGGGCTGAATTTGACGGCTGAGACATTTTTTTTTTCGTGTATGAAACAATTATCGCACAATAATCTCACATGAAATACCAAGAAGAAAAAGTCGGGAGGTTTCAATATCAATAGAATTTATTGCTGTTTTTTTCCGTCCACAGCGATTTGAAATTTAATTCATAAAGGAAAAACAAAACTGCACATTGAGACGGATTTTTTGTTTCTGTTTCGCTTTCATTTTATTTTATTTTATTTTATTTTTGATTCTTTGTTGGTGTGGTGGAAGGTCTTACGTAAGGCTGGTCATACAAAAGAAATTGTTTGCAATTTTTCTCTGCACTAAACTGATTTACTTTTTATTTTATAATACGCTTTGGAAGAGTTTTTTGAAGAATTGTAGTTCCGAAAAAATGAATCAAGCTTGAAAGGCAAAGTTCAACACCGCTGACAAATAAAATCGATTATTTGCTACGTTTTTATCTGCGCCTTCCGGTATTCTGATCTACTTCATTCAATCTTTCACTCATGACGCCATTCGCCCCAAACAGACTAGCCACCAACAAAAAATCAAAGTCCTTCTTCAGCTTGTGAGGATTCACAGCACCTTCCATCACTTTATGATTCTTTGCCCACGTGTGCTGCACGTTTGGATTCCAGTCAAACGCCTCTCGATTCCCCACACTGAACAAACGTGTAATTCTCTGGTGGGAATTCATTGTTTTTCGCAAGCAGGAGTCCGATTCGCGAATCTTCTTCTTGTGTTGGAACAAGCTGGATTGTTTTATGCAAGTTGGCAAGGTGGTCGCTCATGTCTAGGCTGAGAGTGTATAACTGGCCTGCTGGATAAAGCCACGTTTGGCAGCCTGTGCAATTTCTGCCAATGACTACGCGAGAAGTATTCATGTATGGGTGAATGAATGTGCTCTTGTACAGTGGGATGTGAATGTATGAGTCGTCGTCGGTTTTTGATATGAACTTTCTCCTGAGATGAGCGTTTGATCCGGTTGGAAGAATTGATGTTAGAAATTCTAGAGGTTTGATTCGATTTGCTGTCCTGTTAGTGTGGGTGATAGTTCAGCGATAACGTAGCAAATTCATGTTTTTTTTTTTACGTTGGCGATTCATCAATCCAGTTTAATAGAACAATATCTCCATATGTATTATTCTCGATCATTATTCTGTTGGATTCAGCTTCCGTGTTTGGCCGCCCCAGAATAAAGCGAAATGTGGCTTCCGCAGCAAATGGCTTGTGCATTGTTTCTCGGATTATTAATCGCCGTCGCGTTGCGGCTGGAGTGTAGTGAGACATTGTAGCAATGAGCCAATCAGTTTCTTGATTCTGCGACTGTGCGGTTTCTGTGTCAAGTCGTCTCAGGTGTCACTTTAGCACATACTTTCCCAAATCTGCACTCGGCCGCTAATAATATCAGAGCCAGTGATGATATTATGGCAATGGCTATTCCAGATCGTCTATGCTCCATCATAGTGGTTGCCACAACGATTCTTGAGGTTTTGACAGTTTTTTTTTTTTTTTTTCAAACTCCGATTATTTCTTCGGGCTTGCTTTTCTTCATCATAACTGTAGAGACCGAAAAAAAAATTAAAAAAGGACGCTGATATATTCGATTTTCTTTCAGCTGATTTTTTTGTTCTTTACTGTTGCTTTCTTCAAATGAAAAAAAAATGCCTATTCCATTTTTGCCGCATGTACAGGGCCTTTACACCGTCCTTTCTGATGCCTTCGCAAACCGTCCAACCTATTATTATCATTTTAATGGAACATTTCACATACACACACATACACACACACACCTCTTAAACGTCTGATGACAAACGTCACATTGAATCTGCTGTACTTCCCCACTATAATGCGTAGAAACTACATGTCTCTTGAAATCATGTTTCCGTAAAAACTAATAGATATAAAGAAAAAAAACCAATCAACATCCTTGTACAAACCAAAAAAAACAGAATAAAATAAAAAAAAACCTACAAACCGAACGACCACATTCCGCACACATGAACGGTTTCACACCACTCCCCGACCCAGCCAGCCCCATGATGTTTCTCAATCCCACCACTAATACTCGTTCTAGGACTCCCCACCTTGGAACTCCTCGATTCCACATCACTAAGCCTTCCTACACTGCTCGTTTGACTGCCACCGTACAAACTGCTTTCTCCATCACTTGAAAACCCGCTCTCGCTGTCCGCGTTACTGCTCACGTACCCACAGCTTTGAAGTAGTGATTCAATGCTTTGTTGATTCATCATCAGGTGGGGTATTGTTGTTCCTGGTATCGGAGATGGCGGGACGTGGAGGTGGCCTGTCGATGTTGTGGTGGCGCTTTTGTGAGAGCTGGCGATGCTTGTGGAGCTGTTTGTGCGGGGCGGTTGTTGCGCGTGAAATGTTGATGATGCGGTTGAGGCTGAAATAAAGCCAGTTGTGGGGAACTGGACTGGGTGGAAGCGCGGCTGGAGGTGAAGGAGTAGAGTGGAGGATTTTGGATACGATCGCTCTGTTGATTGAATTTTTTGGTGGGGAGGGGTTCTGTTGGATTCGAAAGGGGGGAGAGTAGAAGAACAAGAACTTACTTTGGTGCCATGTTCAGTGCTAAAGAGCTTAGTTTCGCTTTCAAAGAAGAAACGCTCGCCTTTGGGTTATTATTGCTGTTACTTGTATCTGAAGCAGCATCACTCAAATAATGTGAAGCTGCTTCATCATCTGCATCACTCATTACAACATCCGGTTTCGCTATTTTATCAGTACTACGACGACCGACTAGATTAGTAGCAGAAGCATTCCTGAACAATGAACTTGCACTGGATGCTGACGATACTCCACCAAATTGTCCTCCGAATTTGGCGTTTGAAGGGCCACCACCGCCATTCTTTCCAGACAAGACTTTCCCCAAATCAGACTGAGATTCTGAGTCGGAATCGGAGGATTCGGAATCGGAGTCTTGGATTCGAGAGGTGGGGGCACTTTTTGATTGGTTCCGAGAGAACCAAGATTTAGTATTGGTGGATGAACTTGACAAGCCCGATAGAGGCTGCTTCTCGGAAGCTTTGGAGGAGGGTATTATATTCGGAGATGTAGATATCCTATTGTTACTGTGGCTGGTATTGCTACCTCCAAACATCTTCTTCCATAATTTCTGTTCTTCTCGCTGTTGGGAAGTCGAAAGACTCTGTTGGGGTTGTTGTAGCAGCTGCTGTTGTAACTGCTGTTGTTGCAAGAATTGCTGTTGCTGTTGCTGTATCAGCAATATCTGCTCTGGGGTTATCGTCAACTCCATCTCAAGCGGTTCCATGAGAAAGTCTTCTGGCATAGCGTATTGAGCATCCAGCTGTTGCTGCAACTAAATCTCCTTGGAATGACTGATCGCCGAATAGAGACATATCGAATTCCGGTTGCTTGTTGCTGTTGTGGTAGCGGTTGTTGTTGTGATTGATCCAGCGCCAGGAATGGGGCTGTTGGAAATAGGTTTGGCGACGACAGCCGGTCCAATTCAGCTTCTAGTTCAATATCGCGCTGTTGTTCGGCCAGTTTCTTGTTGAGCTCTGATTCGAATCTGAATCGCTCCTGTTGTTGGACAAGTTGTTGGATCTGCAAGCGCTGTTGTTCAACCATTGATAACGTGGGCGAAACAGGTACAAGGGGACCACTTGATCCTGCTAATACAGCCATTTTCTGCTCGGGTGTCAGGGTAGAGAGAAGGGTGACCGACAAGGCGTCATACTCCTCAGAGTTTGGTTGCATCCCGCAATAAAAATAAAAACAAAAATAGCGACTTCTTTCTGGAAGTTCACAAGCAATCCATTACACTTTAACTATTTATAACAACCGTCAAAAAAGAAAGATGCACTAAAAATCAAATATCATCGCTAAGAAGGTTTCCAGCCAACGTCACAGTCTCGCCTGGTTTGAATGCTGGCATTCCAATATATGGACAAGAGCCGCAACGGAAAGCGTCTCCGAGATAACACTGCGAATATAA
The DNA here is from genome assembly GCA_025765595.1 of Obelidium mucronatum. Lineage (NCBI taxonomy): Eukaryota > Fungi > Chytridiomycota > Chytridiomycetes > Chytridiales > Chytriomycetaceae > Obelidium > Obelidium mucronatum. Next base: position 814,935 of record JAIVFH010000001.1, on the reverse strand, counting down.
TTAACGGACATTCGTATAAAAAGGGATCGAAAAACTCACGTTTCCACATGATGAAGTTGGTGCCTTCTTTGGTGGTTTCACCACCACGATTTCACTTTGAATCTTTGCAACCAATTCAGCTTCCTCTTGTTCGAGTTCATCTGCCAGGCCGCAAGAGCAGTTTTTACAAGCCTTCTTTTTCGCGCCCTCTAGAACCGCGTCGCCGCATGCTGTTGCTGTTTGTTGTGAAACGCTTGAGCAAACAGTATACCCAGGACAAGTAACTAAATCCACACTCACGAACAACAGGCGCCTTCTTGTCTTCTTCGTCCAGCAGCAGATCCTCGTCTTCCAGCTCCTCGTCATCCTCAGCATCGTCATCGTCGTTCGCGCTGATGATCCACACCTTCTTTGCGTCTGGCTTCTTTGCTTCGGGCGCCGGCTTCTCGGCGGCGGCCTTCTTCTTCCCGAACGACAGCTTCACGGCGGCGCCGACGGTGTAGCTCGGCTTCTTGGCGACGACTTCGACGACGGCGCCGGTCCGCGCCCACTCGGCGGTGTCGGCGGCCGCAGCGGCGCCCAGCCACGCGGCGTCGACCGGCGCCGTGCGAACAACGGCGACGTCGACAAAGCCGGCAAGCCGCAGACTGCTGACCAGCTGCGCCGGCGTCCGCAGCGACAGGCGCGCGCCGCCGCCCGCGTCGCCGGCCGTCGCCTCGCGCAGCCGCAGCACGCCGCCGCCGCGCAGCGAGAGCGCAAGCGCCGCCAGCGCCGCGTCGGAGTGCGCAACGAGCGGCGCGCCCGCAAACCCGGACAGCGCCAGCGTGTGCTTTCCGGCGGGCAGCGCAATCTTGTCGAGGCGGTCGAGCTGCTCAAAGGACACTGACCCAGTGCTGCCCGTCTGCTGCGACACCTGCGAGTGCAGCTCAGAGAGCTCTGCTGCCGTTGCCGACGCGTTTCCCACGAGGAGCACTGTGTCTCCTGTCGATGCCAGTTCGGATGTCAACATGTGTTTGAGATTTGGGGGTTTGGTTTTGGATAAGATTTCTGCTCACATAAGATTTTCAAGTGCCTCCAAAAAAAAACATCAAACATGTGAATTTGAAATCAACGTCGGTGTTCTTCCAGATTGATAAGGAACTGCTCAGCTGTGTGTGAAATATACATCCCAGTAAGAACAAAAAAAACCTAATAGATTGCAGAACACAACAGACATTCCAAAAGAAAGAAAAACTTAAATCAAATTATAAAAAAAAAAAATACATGACGTGAAAACATTTTTTAGTCCTCATTCAACCCTTGTCGTCTCAACTCCTCTTTACGATGCGCCTCCGCCTCCTCTTCATCCATCTGAACAACCTCCACATGAGGATCCTCCAGATTCTCATCAGCCCCAAGTTTAGGCCTTTGGAATTCTTCATCGTTATCAAAAGGCCCATCCGTGCGACCTGATGGCTCGTCAACCATGTACAACCTCTTTCGCAGAATGTATTCAATGACTGGATCTGGGAGAAGATATTTGATGGACATGTGGCGTTTGATAAAGAGGACGGACTTTTGTGGATGAAATGTCATTGTAAATGAATTGTTTCACAACGTAAACACGTCTCTGCAGAAGGGGAAAGTTGGGGGAGTTTATATTAGGAGACAATTATTCACCAAAAAGGAATTATAGTAGTTACCCTATGATCAGTACAGAGACTGATGCGAAAGTAAAAAATCGTGAACGTCAGGCACCTGTACGCTCAATAATAAAGCATCCGAACTTCCCAAGAATGATATCAAGCTGGAAAAAAAAGGGGGAGGAGGAGAGTCAACAAGAAACTCTTGTATCCTAAGAAAAAAACACCTCACATCAGATGGAAGCCACACTGGAATCTTTTCCCCATTCCGAACTTCATAAGAAGCAAACGATTGAATCAAATCCCCGCCTGCAACAAGCTTGATGCGAATCCGTCGTCTTCGATCTTTCAAAATCAAAAAGAAATGTTTAGACAACCACCGGTCATCAATATTCTTTACCTCCACACTTGACACCCCATTCTTCCCCCGCCTGCGCTCCATTCAACCAATCATCAAAATGCTGCAAAACAACCGCCGTCCGCTGCGTCTGCACCTGCCCGGCCTCCCACGGATCGACATCAATCCAATCCGAGCCCGTCACAGCCAACTGGCACATTCGAACACGGTGTTTGTAATACGCTAGTCCTGCCTTCTTGTATCCAGAGGATACGGGACTGAAATAGGCGCCCATCAATTCAAATTCCTTGTGTTCTTCGATATGATCCTTTGCCATTTCTAGTTATTAGTTTATTATAATGTAATTAGAAATTGGGGGTGATTAGAATTGGGTGTGTGTGATGGGGGTTGAGTCAAAAGAAAGTCCGCAAACCAAACATGCGGAGGTGCAGGTAAGTGACAGGAGAGTAAGACCCGCATGCGACAAGAACCAAAGGAATCTTGTTGGGATCTATGGCCAACGAAGGAAAAAAAAAAAGGGAGTCAGAGCAGGACTGCAGTAGACAAAAACAAAAAACAAAACCTTGCATGACCCGCCGTAGTTTCCCCTTTGGAAAGGCATAGCTGTCTTCCAGGTCGTCAATCACGGAACAGTTTGAGCTTGAGCTGCTCAAGTCTCGAGTCGCTTCCTGGACAACGTTTCGAATGCCTGGGCTCAAGAGCGGCAGTGGTGGTTGCGCCATGTTCTTTTTTTATGCAATAATAAATAAATTAATAAAGAAAAAACACATGTTTTATAAAAGATGTCATCATCATTAATAATAATTATTATAAATTTATTAAAAAAAAGCAGTTTTATAATTCTCTTTATCAAATGTCTCCAAGCGACAATGACGACGACGTGGAAGATGCGGGTGATTTCATGCGCGAGATTCAAGGTTTTTTGTCTTCTTCTTTTGGACTAGAAATTGTCTTTCAAGACTCAACAGTAACCGGTGTGGTGGTGTGTGTTGAACAGTAAGTTGAAGAAACTCGGTGCTGCTAGAGACAAGAAAGCGAAAGCCGCGTTCGAATCTGCACATGGTTAGCTTCTTTTTTTCTTTCTTCTTGATTGGGAATGGGAAGGAGAGAAGTCGCGTTTTTTTTTTTTTTTTTTTTTTTAACTTCTGCTCAACCACTTTAAAACCTCCACTCGAAAAAAAAAAAAAGCGGAAATCTCTCAAATGGCTTTAGAATCAATCAATAATCATCAAGTGACTTGTGTTCGTACAGCCCTTTTATTTTTCTACTAATGTTATAACTGCAATCGTTTCCAAAACTTGATGAAAAACATTAACAACAAAAGAAACTCTCAAGTTAAATCCTACTCTGAAAAATTCGACGCGTTAATGTCTGACCGCGAAGAACTGATTGCAAAGATTAAAGGAGAACACTCAAACATCTTGGTTTGAGTTGTTTGTTCTGACTTTCTTTACAAAGGTGATTTCTAACCATTACATAAACCAAAAGAAATTGAACGCTTGGTTCGAAAAAGAAACCAAGATGCTTTGTAAGCAAGGTGAAAAGGATGCTGCAACATTTCTTGCTTTGGCTGCCGCATGTCAAGGTATATATAATTCTATTGAAACTCTATATTTTTACAAAACCAAACCCTTGGGGGAAAAAAAATACCAATAGACGCGCAAGAAAACTTTGCATCAGTAATTTCTGCTACAAATCTTCCAGATAAACCATTCGATAGCGTTGTTGTTACAGAAAAGTTCAAGTCACCATTGCCACCACCAACACGCAGCAAGCAGCGCGTTTTGAAGACTGTTGCGGCTGATTCCGGTGTCTCCAAGAAGAAGAATACATTTGCTTATGGAGAAGGGGCGGCTGGCTTGGCTGTGGGTGCACTCTTTGTTTTGGGCTTAATTTAAGTTTCCGATTTGAAATTTCCGCAGAAATTATTCCAATCCTGAAAGACAAGCTAGCTTTCGTTTTATTATTGATAACTCCCGCGTTTTTCTTTTTTTTTTTCCTTTCTATTTTTTGCTTGTAATGTGGTTCAGATTTCAAAAACCCACCCTTATGCATGTTTCTTTACAACTCGATAATGATTCCATAGTTGCGTCACCAATTCCGCTGTATCTAATAAACTCATTGGATTTCCATTGGCTCCTTGACCCAGTGCTTTTGCAGTCTCCAGACAGTTTTGGAAGGTTTCCCAAGAATCTGCGCCTGCGACTGTTCTTTCACCACCTTCAAGCCCTCCTCTTGTTCTACCACCACCACCATCAACTCCTCCTCCGTGGAAATCTGAACTACCGCCATTACTGGTGGTGGTGCCTCCTGCAATCCCTTTTCCCTTCGACATTTTGTGTTGTGTTCCTGGTCTCGTGTTTGACCCGCTTTTTGAATTGAGTACTTTTTTAGTTACAGAAGGAAGAACTCCATTTTTTTGTTGCGTCGGTGTAGATGCAGCTGCTGGCGAAGCAGTATTATTGTTTTGTTTTTGTTGTTGATGGTGCTGTTGCTGCTGCTCCAAAGTCAATCTCTGTGATTCTGTTGTATTCTTCCATTTCCCATTCCCGCTTCGTTTTTCGTGAGGTTGTGCGAGTTTCTGTGGAGATGTAGGTTTCCTTGGTGTGCCATGAGTCTAGAAAGAAGAAAGAAGAAAAACCAAAGGGAAGGGGTGAGATTGGAGAAGGGGAGGAGGAAATAAAGTGAAAAACGAAAAAAAAAAAAAAAAAAAAAAAAAAAAAAAGCAAACTTACAACACGATTCCTGACACTTTTTCGAGACCGATTAATGTAGTTTAGAATCACGTCTGGGAGAAGCGGGTGTTGTTGTTGATGATGCCTTGGTTCGAATTCCACTGTGTTCTCGGAAATCGGCGTTGGAGGTGAAGTTGATGTTGCTGCGCATGTATTGTTGATTGAAGATGTTGTATTCTTGGAGTGTGGTGTTTTCCTTCTGGAAATCAATGGAGACGATTCTGCTTCTGGTGTGGAAAGCGGGGGAGGAGTAAAGACTCGGATTGTGGCTGGCAGCTTTGATGGAACAGTTTGAGGGCGGCTTAGTGTTGTTGTTGTTGCTGTTGTTGTTGCTGCTGCTGCTGAAGATGGTGTCGATTTCTTCAACGACCGAGCTCGTGGAGTGCTACTCTGCTGTCGTGGTAGCATAATGATTGAAGTTGTGGTACTTGGCCTGGATTCTAGGAATTCTGATGTGGATAGTTTGGCTTCTTGGAGTTTGACGGCTGACTTTGGCGTTGAACTCCGAAGCGACTTGAGAGTATTATTATGGAATGGTAACTTTTCTTGATTCAAGTGAAAATCATCATCTGTATCTGCAAGAAGATGTGTGTCATCATCAAGCCGCTGAATTGAAGAGGTGTGGTTCAATCGATTTTGTCGCGATGAGGCAGACCCTGGATGTTGGAGTGCTGGACAACTGACGCCATTCAAATCAAGTGGAATATTGTTTTGGCGATGTCGGCGCGCTGATGGAGTAGGAGTGGGCGACTTGCCGGCGGGTATTGGTGGCGGCTTTGCTGCGGAAACAGTGCCCAAAATCGATGTAGTGACCCCCATCATCCCCAGTATCCTATCGTCTGGTTTAGCAGACAAAAAGGCGCGATAATGTGACTTTGCAACGGCAGTATCTGGTCGAAAGCGCGACTCTTCTCCTTTGGCCGCCAAGAAGGCTCTGAAAAAGTCTTTGGCGATTGCAGTCTCTGGCCTTCGATTCGCGTATTTGGGACCATGTTGAGATTTCTGCTGCTGCTGCTGGTGTTGGCGGGAGGGAGGCTTCAGGATAAAGTCCTCCATCTTTGCCACAGGCACGTGAGAGAAGTCCATGTCGGAGTTGAAGTCTTCCAGCGACGTGAAGGGCCGCCGCTGGCGCGTCTCGCAGTCGTCCAGGAACAGCTGGAAGGTCGCGCGCTCGACGGCCTCGTCGTCCGGCCTGTAGCGGCCCTCGGCGGCGCGCGACGCCAGGAAGTCTCTGTACTTTGCGCGGGCAATCGCCGTCTGCGGGCGGTACGGACCCTCGTGCACGTATCTGCACACGACAACGTCGGGCGGCGTTGTTGTGGTTGTGGTTGTTGTTGTTGGTGCTGTGCAGCTGCTGTGGTTGCAGCCAGTGTCGCTCGGCCGCGCCGCGCTTTGCCCTTTGCGTTCGCGCGCGGCGTCAGCGGCGGCAGACGCGTCGCAGCGCTGTCCGCCGGAGTTGCGGTTGCGCCCGCACTCGACGCCGCGCCCGCCCGCGCCCGAACCCGCCGCCACGTCCGCGTCGCCGCCGCCGCCGCCGCCGCCGCCAAACAGCGCCGCGCCGCCCGTCTTCGCGTGCACCTCGGACAGCACGTCGCGTCCGCTCTCCGCCCACGGCGCAACGGGCATCGACGCGCAGAACGCCCACGCGTCGAGAAAGTCGTCGCGCGAGATCATCGCTTTCTTTTCTGTGCTCGGCGGAAATCTGGAAATCTTCTTTTTAATATTATTCACTTAATTCAGTGCAGGACGCGCTTTCTTGAGCACACTGCCAAACCCGCTGGCTCCGGCTCCCACCAGACTTCCGCCGTCGTCGCGCTTCCGCTTCAGTCGTACTCATCGCCACTCTCGGCACTCTCCAGCGAGTTTGGAATCCTGGCTTGGTGGGACGCCGCTGCTGCCTCTCCAGCCAGCAGCATCCGTTTCTTTTCACGTAAAACTACCATCTCATGATCGATTCCTTTCAATTGTTTTCTTGATTTCCAGCAGTGCCATGACGTTGCCACGAACTTCATCTGCCACATCACACACTGTCATGTTTGGCAAACTGGGCGGATTTCCTGGAGAGGATATTCAGTTTCTGAGAGAAAATGATGCGAGATTTACTGTTTACCAATGTTGTATTCATCCAGTAGTTCCTTGAATTTGGCCTGGTGGTTCGAAGGCCCTAGGAAGCAAGAGCTTGTGACCACGCAGGAATACTCCTTGTGGCAACTCGCGTCGGGCTAAAATTGAAGCTAAGCAGTTTGTTTTTTTTCGTTAATGAGTCAAAAGGAAGCAATGGAGACACTCACAACTATCTTGGGAAACAAGAGGCGGCCGTCTTTTCGCTTCCGCAAGACTTCCATCCGCAGGCCTTTTCTTTTTCTAAATAACAAAAAAAGAGTCAACACAACACCAAAAAAAATAAACTCTTTTTTTTAGAGTCAACTCACTCGAGAATTATCAAAGGAAGCCCCCGCGCCTCCAGGAACACCTGGAATATTTGGCAAAAGCATAGGCACAGGGCAATTCATGATTCGATAAGATTTTGACCAAGTAATCCCGTTCGGAGGCCCATTTCCGTTCATGAAGCTCACGTCTCTTGAGCTCATGAAATAATTGTTGCTCTTCCTTGATGACTTCGGGCGGCCGGCTTTTGAGCGCAAGCAGATTCTTTTTCCTTTCAAGATCGCGATCTATTTTTTGTGTTTTTTTTCAAGGTGAGAATGGACTACCAAAAAATACAAAACACTCGAGCTACCTTTGTTGTATTTGAATACTGGTTGGATATTGGGCGTGAGGACCAGATCGAGCGACCTGAAGTTTACCAGCGACATCAAAGTATCTCTCCTTCAAGTCCTTTTTTTTCCGTTTCCAGAATATTTTAAAGTGAATAAGGTGTGTGTTTCGTTTCCTCCGCACTCTCACCTCCACAGTTCTAGTCTTTTCTCCTTCCTCAGACTCATATCGATCCGCAATAACAATAAACTTGAGATGAAATGTCTGACAAAGCTCAAATAGTCTGTCTGTTTCCTGTTTCGTCCAGTCTGGGCCTGATGTTGTAGTGAGTTAAACATCAAGCAACCGCCAAGATAGTTTAATTTCCCCCCACTTTGTAGATGAGCAGAGTATTCTTCGTCCGTATATACAGCCACTGAAAACGTGGCCTTTGGAACAGCAAGGGCTACTTTTTTTTTGGTTAATGTTGCTCTCGACCAGGAGAAACACAACAAACGCACGCTGTCCCAGTTCGTCCTCCCGGACCCACTGCTTAAGTTTGAGGTCGTCTTTCCTCGCTGGATTTGAAACAACCTCTTGCGTCCTTTTGTTGTCAAGGTTTAACGAAACAGGGCAAAACAGGCAAACATCAACACCCAACCATCGCCGGGACTTTGCTGAAAGAGCGCCAGCTGATGCAAAGAACGCATCAGAAAAGACGAGAGTTGTCGCCATTTTTTTAAAAGATTTATTTTGTTTTATTTTTTTAGTGTATATAGTTTTATTGATAAATAGAAGAAGTAAATAAGTACAGTATCATTTTTGTGACTTTTCAGTGTAGTATAATTCTTGACTTTCCGTTTTATTACAATTTGCTCTGCTCCTCACGTGTATTCTCCCGCGTTTCTGATTCAAGCGCATGTCTCACAAAAACCGGCACAGCCGCTTTAACATGTCTCCCATAATCATACGCAACAACCGTCGCCCTTCCATCCGCAACAACAGCCTCCAGTTTATGGCTCACAATAACACACGTCTGACCAAACCGGTCCACCTGGCCCAACGTTGACGAATCAGCCTTAATCCCCACTGTGACTGTATCCGGATAGTCTACAACTTTCCGGTAGTTGAAGCTGACGGATTTGACAATCGGTCCAATGGTTTTGGAGTCGGGTGCCTTGACAAAGGAGGCTGTTTGTTCTGGGGTGAGGTATTTGGCGCCGAGTTGTTCAAAGTGGGCGAGGCGGGCGCTTTCAAAGTATCGGAGGTAGTGGACGTTGTTGAGATGGCCGTAGCTGTATTTTTTGGCAGGTTGTGGTTGTTGGTTAAGGACTTCCGTCAAACCCAAGATCCCATTCATTTACCAGTCTTGTTCTCCCCATTGCACTGGAAGCCTTTTGAACAGAGTATTAGTAAAGGAGTTTTGGATCAAAGTAAAAAAACAAACAAAACTTGGGACCTCACGTTATGAGTGACGAGTAGTCTTTCAATAAGCTTGCTACTTTGGGTGACAGAGACGCTCTTGTCGCTTCGGCAGTTGCAAGTCCGCCAACTGGGATCGCTGGGACGACAGTTGATTGTAGCCGTTTCGGAACCATGACATGAATTCCACGAAACATGTTGTTTTTTTTTTTGAGTGTATTAAATATTATATTTATATGTCTGTATATGTTACTTTTATTCATGATTTATCAATATTATTATAACTTTGACGCTGCGTTCCAAACTGGACTCGTTCCCTTTTCCCACTGTTGAATCACCTCCAAAAGCCCTTCCAGTTGATTCAAATCAACCTTGCGTTGAGTCTGGTGATCAAAACAGACAAGCGTCGCGCGACCTTCATTCACGATGCTTCCATACTTGTGGACTCACGATTCTGCAGACTTGATCGAATCTGTCGGAACGGACCGAGTTGGCGTCTACTTTGATACCAATGGTCACTTGGAAAAATTGTTTTTAACAGGATAACACACACACAAAAAGAAAAAAAATTAACTCACATGTATCGGGATACGCAACGGGTCGTCGGTAATCCAAGACTACTTTGGAGAGAACTGTACCAACAGTTTTGCCCTCCAGCATTGCCTTCATGTCTGGCATGCCCAGGCAATTGGCAAGGTCATTAAAGTAGGCCATCCGGCCAGATTCAAAGTATCGGAGATATACTACATTATTAACATGCTGATTCCTATTAATATTAATGCAGATATTAATCTAAGATAAAAGGGGGGGAGGGTTAAACTTATTTACAAGTCTTGCTCTCCCCACTGAACAGGAAGCCTGTAACCAAGGGAATGATGGGCTCTATTGTTAGTAAGTAGTCGAGAACGCGCCAAGCGCTCTTTTTTTTTTTCTTCTGCTTCCTTACGTGATCACAGTTGGGTATTCTTGCAGAAGTGTGGCAACTTTGGGTGGAAGAGTTTTCCGAGTTTCACTTGACGGCATCCATCCGCCGCTGGCGGCAATGGAAGATGATTTTGACATATTTTTTTCTGGGTTTCCTTTCAATGCAAAACAATGCAACAATGTTGCATTTATATAACTATAGGAGATGATTTAGAATCAAAAAAAAATTCCACTTTTTTTGTTTATCTCTTGAGCAGAAAAAAACTTGATTCCAAGCCATTTTGAAAGAGCTACCCTCTTCAGTTTTTTACCCCTCGGTTGCGATTTCGAGTGAGGAAACTCATTCCCTCGTCAAGGAGCCCCAAATGTGCCCCATGTCTAACGGGAAGAAACCCCACGAAAGTATCACGCAATATTCAATGTTTTTTTTATTGATTTTCGTCTTTTCCACATGGTGGAACTCATACTGTACTTACAACTTTGGATTGAAACCAACAGAAGTCGAATTCCAAGATGGATTAGCGTTCAGCTGCTCCAAGTGAGAAATCCCTTCCAAAAACTCTTTAGGAATTGCAATCTTTCGTTTTGCCTTGTGATCAAAGCATACAAGTGTAGCGCGTCCTTCGTTTGTGATGCATTCAAACTTGTGGCTGACGATTCGGCATTCCTGGTCAAATCTATCCGATTTAATTGATTTTGGGTCTACGCGTACGCCAATGGTCACTGTTTCCAGTAAATTATCCGATTTCAGTCAATACATTCACGAGGCCCAAAAGTTAACAGCAAAAAAAACACAGACATGTATCTGGATACGTGACTGGTTTCCGATAATCCATAGATAGCTTTGATAATACGTTCCCAATTGCATTCCCAGGAAAGCAGTGCTTTGACTTTGGATTGACCCATGTGTTCCACGAGGAGGTTGAAGTATGAGATTCGACCAGTCTCAAAGTATTTGACATAGATTGCGTTGTTGACATGCTGATAACTGTGCGATGTTTTGATTTTTCAGTTTCATATGGAATTTTTTGGTATGGTCGTCTCACATGTCTTGGTCTCCCCACTGAACTACAACGCTGGTGGTATCAAATTAGCAGCGGGTTTGATTGCTGAATGCTTGAAACTTACGTTACGACTGACGGGTATTCTTTAAGGAGCTCTGCTACTTTGGAAGGGCAGCTGCTTGACGTGTTTGTTCACAGGACGACAGGCCGCCTGCGGGAATCGATGATTTTGACATGATTATTAAATTAACTGCACAATAATATAAATAATTTATGAACTTAACAAGCGTGTAATTTGGGCAATAATATTTGTTACAGCCAAAGTGTTTATTAGGACGCCATTATCCTGGATTTACATTCTTTTGCCAATCCCCTTGTTCTTTCCCCCAACTGGCTGTCATTTTATCGCAAACACCAACAATCTCCTCAAGCTGTCGCAGGGAAAGAGAATTAGCAGCTCATGTTTAAGAAGAAGCCGGGAAAGACTCCGGACGCGCCTCCGGCGAAAGGATTGCCTGGACTCCCCAACGATCCCAAGGTGAGTGAGAATAGCAAAACTCTTGGAGCAGGAACTAAAAAAAAAGCGAACCTGCACGGTTTCATCGAAAAACTCGCTCGTGATTAAAAAAAAAAAAAGACTCCACCGGAATCAATGATTATTACGAAAGATACTGTTTTCAAGCTCTGCCGAACCACCTCCTGAAATAAAGTCTGTGGGCGTTTCTCTTCAGCCACCGGCTGTGAAACCTCAGCAAGCCGAGCTGAATCATCCTCAAATTATCGTCAGCGACGGTCACAGCAATGGACTAGCACATCATCAAGATGTGAATCATTTAAATAACGAGGACAATGAGTTTGGAGGTTTGGGGATTGAAGATACACGCTCTCATAAAATGCCTACTGAACCAAAAACAAACAAAACAGAGTTTCAAACTCACGACGGATCTGATAACTCGAACGCGACGGTTGCACCACCAAGTGGAATATCGTCCCCAAAATCACCGAAAGCAGCAGTGCGAACGCGATCCAAAACACAAACAAACGAAACAGCGACATCAATTAAAGGGAAGAAACCTCTTAACAGCCAATTAAGTGCGATTGTGGAAGCTCCATCGGGTGATGAGAGAACGCGGCCTAACACAGCAGCAGCCTGCGATAATCAATCAAAAGCACGAACCTGGAATAACTGAAGAGAGCATCGAGGAGCTGGGCTCAAATAATTCCGTCAAAAACAAATCACCTCCACCAGTAAAGAAAGCTGCTACATTGGCGAAAAAAAAGATTGAATCTCCTGAAACTGTAAGGAAATCAGGCGAAACAATTACTGTGAAAAAGTCAAAGTTGAAGGCGGTGGAAGGGGGAAACAACATAAAACCTGCAATCTCAAAGCCGGCACCAGTAACAGCAGCACCCATGACAAAGCCGGCCATCAAAAAGCCAAAGCCAAAAGTTGTCGTTGTGGACGACCCCAACGTGGTAGAATCGCAGGAGTTTTCAGCAGAAGGAAGCGGCTCTCTGGTTGATGTGTCAGAAACAGACTCACAGGAGTTCATGTCAAAGGAGTCATCAGAAGAATTGGAGAGTAAATCGTTTGAAGAAGAGGAAGAATCGTTCGCGCCAAAATCTAAAGTGGAACTCGAGGCTCGCGAACGAACAGCGTCAAAAAAGCGTGTAGAATCTGCAAAACTCACCAAAACTAAAAAAGCACCAACTCCGAAATCCGCAAGCGGTACTCGCTCATCTAATTCGCGGGGGTCACGTTCAGAAAAGTTTCAACGTCGACTGCAAATGAAACTTGATAATGATGGCTTCTCTGCTATGGGCCTTTCAGAGGCGGACGAATTACCATCTTCTCATACATCAAAATCAGACACTCACAAACGCTCTTCAAATCAACCAGCGCCACCGCCTCATTATTTGACTGCTACGGCTGCAATTCCTACAACAAAAAAGAGTACGCCTCCAGGAAATCCCGGAAAAGCTGTTCTATCACGAAATCCGTCGTCGCGGCGTAAAGCCATAAAAACCCTTGCGTATGGTGCAATGGGGGTGGCAGATGACGAAGAAGGAATAGGATAATCGACATCATGCAAGCCGATTTGGTCATTACGACAGTGATGATCGCAGATCAAAGAGCATGGATCCTGGGGAATATAGAAACAGGACAAGTCGACAAAGAATGGCCTCTGACTTTGCAAATGGACATGGAGTCTCGGTAAAGAATCAAAACAAAATTGGAGGCAACTAATTTCTTTATCCAGGACGAAAACGACGAAAATATACAGGACCTCGAGAGGAGAGCTGTTTACAATGGCAATCGAGCGAACCAAGCAAACGATGAAAGTAACTCAAATTCCAGTCAAGAGTACCGATATTCTGACAGGATATCAGGAAAATACAATTCTGGTTTGACACCCAACTTAAAATTTACAGAATTCTAATAGATATCTTAGGAGAGCCAGCAAAGAACTTTGGAGAATCTGCAGCTGGAAACCTACAAAAAATGCCAGATAGACTAATGCTTTCATCATCCGCGTTGAAAGCAGCTCAAGATCAAGGAATGGTATCTCCTGAAACTGTGCAATACTTGAAATGGTATATGGTGAAAGCGAAAACCACTTGAACAGGCTCCAACAGGCTCACTCACAGACACACGATTTCAAGGAGGATCCCAAGCCCGAATGGGAAACTCAGAGCCGAATTTGAAGCAGCAACTGGGCGGTAGAGATGACGATCAACCTCGAGGACGAGTATTGTTTTCCAAAAAAGCGCAGCCTATGGGACAAAGGGAGTCTATTATGGATGATGAGCCAAAAAGGAAAACATTTGGATCCAAAAATCTAGTTCCGCCTCTTAGGAGCTCTGGCTCAATTATGGACGATAGACCTCCAGAAGAGTCGCCAGCCGGCAAAACCACCAGTTCGGAAAACTCGAGTGACAGTTGTATCCAAGCCAAAGAAACTTGCACCCAAAAAAGCAGAAGCAAAACCTTTAGAAGGGGGTAAAAACACAATGGCGCCATCTTTGGCTGGTCCAAATGGCGGTATTGGGTATTGGCCTCAAGGTGGTCCTTCTTCCTTTATGGGAGGATTTCCGCAATTTGGGTTCAACGGACAACCTTCTTATATCCAACAACAGCAATATCCGCCACCATTCATGCAGCACCCGCAAGTTACCGACGTACTAATTCCACAATAACGTCAGCAGGCACCTTTACCGTCGCTTCAAGCGCTCCAACTCACAGCTCCACAATTTACACCGCCACCACCTACAGTGCATCCGGGCCTAGTACCAGCAAGGATAAAACTCACAACAGTTCCAGTCGTGACCTTCAAGCAATCTTATGTGATTGAACCAACGGGGACATTCGCCAGGAACTTATATCCCACCAGAGGAGATGGGTATGGACTCGAATGGGGGTATACTGACTTATATATCATCCGGATCTTTTCCTTCACAGTCTATGGATATGAGTGGTGGTGGTGGGTTTATGGGATATCCAGGAGGAAACAATCCAGGATATGACAATGGTTTCGAGTCACAACGACAGATTGCGACAGCGACAACTCTTCGATCAATGGGGGAAATTCGAGGGGCAAAACCTGGGCCTAAATCCCGTGCAGCTGGTGGAGGGGTTGCGGAATCAGGCGTTCGATCAATGATTAAGAAAGGAGTGATCGGACGTAGCACAACAACGGCAAGAGGCAACTATCGGTGAAACAAATTTAAATTATTTCCACAAGTGTTTTTATGGCTATGTTCGTTTTTGGGATTATTAAAATGCTATGTATGGAAAAACTCCCTTTATTTCTTGAAGAACACGAGTACTATCATCTGTAGAAGGCAAACTCAGTGTCAGACTTCTTGACATTGGTGCTGTACGCCTTTTCCAAGTCCTTTGGCAAGATAACATAACGGTTGGCCTGGAAAGAGCAAGAAACGTCAGTTATGATCGAAAAAAAAATGCCAAACGACATACTCGGACGGCAAACATTCCCGCATGCTGGCAAATGGCAGAAATTTCTGCTCCGCTGAGCTTGTCATTACGTGAAATGACTGAAAATTCAGGTTAGAGGTGCAACACGTCCAAAAAAATACCCACAGTCCTCCAAGTCCACTTCTTCCGACAAGTTCATTTTTCCAGTAATGGTAGTAAAAATCAATCGTTTTTGACGACGGTCTGGATTGGGGAACTCGATCTTTCTATCCAATCGTCCCGGACGAAGAAGAGCAGGATCCAAAGTGTCCGCACGATTAGTCGCCATAATAACCTAAAACAGTTTTCTTTCAATGAATGAAATGATCATTGGAGCCAGAGTTCTGTTATACCTTGACGTTTGCACCTTGATCAAAACCGTCCATCTGGGTCAAAAGCTCCAATAAAATACGCTGGACTTCACGGTCAGCACCCGTCTGAGCATCAAAACGCTTGGTGGCAATGGCGTCAATTTCATCAATGAAGATGATGGATGGCGCGTTCTCTCTGGCAAGGCGGAAAACGTCTCTGACCATACGCGGGCCTTCTCCAAGGTACTTTTGGACAAATTCAGAACCATTGACACGTACAAACGATGCTGTTGTGGCATTGGCGACGGCTTTGACAAGCATCGTCTTTCCAGTACCTATTTGTTTAAGAAAGTCAGCGTTTGCTTTCGTCCTAGGTTATAATTCTCTGACCTGGAGGGCCGTAGAGGAGGACTCCACGGGGAGGATCAATACCGATCTGACGGTACAAGTCGAAGTTTGTCAATGGAAGTTCGACAGCTATTTTGTGTACCAATGTTCAGCATCAGTGAAGCCTCTTTTGCAAAAATGCGCCTACTGCACCTTCACGAATCTCCTGCTTTTGCATGTCCAAACCACCAATATCTGAATATGTCACGTCTGGCTTTTCGTGTTCTCCAAGTAACGCGATGGTTGAATCGGCTTCCGGTGGTAAGACGTCAACAAGCGCATTCGAGTGGCGGTGGAGTGCAACACTCGAACTGGGCTTCAGCAACTCTCGGTCGATGGTGCTGAGTACACGCACAACATAGTTTGAGCCAGACGTTGAAGAGACAATACCAGTGTGCTGGTCAATTGCCTCCAGAAACTGTCCAATGACGAGCGGAACAGACTGGATTCGCTTAACTTCTTCTTGGCTGAGGGTGTAACAGCGTTGAGTACATTCAAGAAGGTGTTTCTCTAGAATTAGCACTCACGCGCGAATCAATTCTCGGCGCAGGTTCTTTTGTTCATCTTTAATGTATTCTTCTTGGAGGGAAAGAAACTCGAGATGGCGTTGGAGCTTCTTGAGCTTTGTGTATAAATCCTGGTTTGATTCGAGGACACTTGAGGCCGTGGCAGCCTCCTACACGAAGAACCAAATTTCATTTAGTCGGCCATTTTGAGTGCTTAAAGTGTGTGTAGTGTATCGGAAGTGGGAAGGAGTTGATTATCGAAAGAAAGGACACGCGGCATCTGCAAAACAAATACCGCCAGACGAGTGTGGCGCTTATCCTACCTTCTTTGACGTCAAAATGCCGAGTTCTTCCATTTTGAATCAATACTCGTATTTTCTGGGTGGGTGGGTGTTGAGTTTGGTGGGTAATATTTGTTTATTATTCGTAAAATAAAATAAACTATGATTGCAGAAGATTGCAGAATATTCGCAGGCGGGGTTCAGCTTTCCACAGTCCTGATCATGCTTAGGATGTCTCGAATTTTGCTGTTTGCTGTTTGATAGCCCGCGACTCACAAAGATCTTTTATTAGAACTTTTGAAAAAGTGTTGGGATGCTTGAAGATGTTGTCATGGCAGATTTGCTGGGTTTAAAGCGATGGGACACAGCGGAAGTTGTAGAGACAAGGACCGGAGTAGCGTTGATACGATGTTGTAAGGAACGGGAGGGAGAGGTGAGCAGGACATGACTCATGCAATTGTGAAGCTTATCCGAGTTTCAGATGAGGCATTCTATTGTGAGAGTTCTCAGGACATTTGAGCAGCTTTCTTTTGATAGCATTAAAAGAGATATGAAGGTAGCCATGGAGCTGAATGATGAACATCCTGAGTAAGTCTTGTTGAGGTGGTAAAATCAAATAACCATTTTATAGACTCGTTCTTGCTATCGTATCCGACACCCTCGAGATCGTGTACTATTCACTCAGCGATACCTTGGAGGATGTTAATAAAAGCTGAATAATCACCGAGCGCTATCAGATTTTTGTATCAGGTTTTGTACTCTTCAAAAGAAAGCAGGCGATGACCACAACAGCGTCAAGCGAGTGGATGACGGCCGACAGCGCCCTCGAACTTGAACTCGGCATTCAGCCTCGCACGACATCGCACAGTGGCCTGATTCCGTCGCTCTCGTCAGCGCTGAAATCCAGCGATGAAATCAAACAACTCAAGAAAGGCCGAAAGACAAAAAAGGTTGCAAAGTTCTACGAAAAACAAAACGAGCTCATCGAAGAACTGCTGAAGCCGGTTGGTCAGGGCGATGATGAAGGGGATGAGAGCGAAAAGCTAGTCAGGGTCAAAATCGCAATGTATGGATCGCTCGTCGCAAACATCCTGCTGTTCTGTCTGCAGCTCTTTGCCGCTGTTTCTTCCGGCTCGCTGTCACTCTTTGCCACAATGGCTGATTCGTTCATGGATTTGGCATCAAACGTCGTACTCGTATTTGCCAATGTGACTGCTTCCAAGCGAAACCTTCAAAAATATCCTACTGGGAAAAGGCGTTTTGAAACGGCGGCTATTGTTGTCTTTTCCTGTATTATGGGTGCCTTGTCCGTTGGTTTGATTATCGAAGCTGCAAAGACTCTTGCTGCTGCCGAACACTCAACAGATCTGAATGTTCTCAACTTGTCTTGTATTGGTGTCGCTGTATGCACCAAATTCTTCCTCTTCTTGTATTGCTTTGCCCTCCGAAAGTATCCCACTGCCATGATTCTTGCCCAAGACCACAGAAATGATATCATTCTCAATGTTGCTGGTATTGTCTTGTCTCTTGTTGGACAAAAGGTCGTCTGGTGGATGGATCCAGTCGGTGGTATTCTCATAGCCTCATGGATTCTTATCAACTGGGGTCAAACTGCTATTGGTAAATGATGACCATGCATTTGGTTGAAGTTGTGTCAACTAACTCAAACCTATTAGAACACGTTCAAAAGTTTATCGGGGAGAGTGCGTCCCAAATCTTCTTAAACCGTATTACTTACCTGGCGATGACGCATCACGATGACATTCTGCAAGTGGATACCGTCCGTGCTTATTCTTCTGGTGCTGGGTATTTTGTGGAAGTGGATATCGTCATGGACCCAAGCACTCCTTTGCGTCACTCTCATGATGTGGCGGAAGCTTTGCAAGTGAAAATTGAGACTCTGGAAGATGTGGAACGTGCATTTGTCCACATCGATTGGGAATCAACTCATGCACCTGAACATCCTTGTTGATCACTCGAACTTTGTTTTGGAAGTAATAAAGAACTATTAACGAAAATATTTCAACAATTTCGAACTGTGGTACCTCCGCTGGATTATGAAACCAAAGAAACATGATGGTGTCTCTAATATTGTCGTAATTGCAAGACAACGTGGCCGAGCGGTTAAGGCGGTAGACTAGAAATCTACTTCCCTCTGGGAGCGCAGGTTCAAATCCTGCCGTTGTCGTTTTATGTGTTGCATCAATATCAAATGGACTCTCCATTTTCAGTCCTGTCGAATATATTATGCGTTTTATGAAAAATTGAAATCCCTCGGAGGTAGAAAAGGGACAAAAGTTGGAAATTGCTCTCAACTTCTTCTTCCGACGAATGTCTGTGACAACCAGAATGCACCGCCCATCCTCGAGCTTTACCTAAGAACACCCCGTACAACCTGTGGAACCGTCGGCTTCATGCACTGGTGTCAAAAGAAGGCGCCAATGAAGACAGACTACCAGAAAACAAAGCAATGGCCTTGCTGTTGCTTCTTCTGGCTTCAGCGCGCAAACCAACCAATCTACAGCAAATCGAAATGGACGAGAAGTACCGAAGAGACTGCCGACTAGGGGAAATTATGAGTTGAACAGGAGGAGCGCATCTACATCAACATCGAAATTGGTGAAGAACTTAATGCCAAGTTAATGCCAATAAATGGAATTGTTTTTATTTAATGAGACTTTGGTTGTATTGCATTTGAAATTTTAGTGATGCCTGTAGTGATGGTTGTCTTACTTTGACCATTTCCACCTGAATATCGTCGAAACGACGAATCTAAGACAGCTTTTCTCTCTGAAACCTACATATATTGCTGATAGATACCATGGAGAAGCGCCGAGGGCGTGGTTTGTAAGAGCTGCACTCTCGTCGGAGCAACGGAGGTATCATTTTTGCTCCGGAGGAAAAAGCGAGGGAATCCATTTTATCATAAAACGCATAATACTAAGAATATGCGAATGCTGGCCGAACTGCTACCAATCTTCTACAGTGTCACAGTGAGCTTGGGAAGAATTTTGATAGCCGACCACTCCGCTCAAAATTTTCGTTTGGGGTGTAAGATCAACAGGTCGGCGTGGCTGTGCAAACACAGCCACTACGGCAATAAAAGCTTGATATCTGCAATTGAACGATAAAATCTCATCAAAAACTGAAACCAACACAACTACCATGTTTTTCAATCTCATAACGGTAGCTCTCATCGGAATGGCTTCCGCCCTTCCAGCCTCTTCCAAACTTGGCACTGCTGAATCCCCAACCACAACTCTCGTCCAAAAGTCTACCGAAAACGGTATCGAAGGACTTCAATACAACCAACAGATTAGTATCACCGTCTCAGCAGACTGGTACGGCTTCGATGTCGCCCAAGGATACATTGCACCCACTGGAACCGACCAAGACTTTTGGAATTGTGCCGATTTTACGTGGAGCAAGAATGCACGCTTCTTTACCTATGATCGCAATAGCGGAACTTGCTATGCAAAGAACTCGCGTGCCACTTTATCTGGGCCGTCTGGACTTGTAATCAGACACAAACAAGCAGATTGGAATAATTGGTTTATTCAAGGGCATGACTTTCTTGGTAACTTTGACTTGCAAGCGTTGGATTATCAAAGTCCAGGAAGTTGCTTGCAACGATGTTTGGAAAACAATTATTGTCATGCCGCCGCTTGGGTGTTTGATAATGCACGTCAAAACGACCGTTGTTATTTAAAAACTCCATACAGAGCATCACAAAATCTCTTTGCAGGCTCTATTGGGGCTTTCTGATTTGCTTGAGCTGTTGAATGACAAGTTAAAATAAAGGTTAAGGGAATAAGGCGTTAATTCATTTATCTCAGTTGTTGGATTGTGACGGTAGAAGTAACAAATCCCTGAGGGTTGGATTAAAACAGAAGTCTTATCAAGATCTTAGTTGTTTGTTTGAACTCAAGGTGGCACACAAAACAAAAGTAACAAATCCCAAAAAAAGACTTTAATGCTAATATTTACGCACTACTGGCAACAAATTACAGAAACATGAAGAGTGATTCAATTGGTTTAACTAAATCAGTCAACTTCTTCAACAGTTGGTCCGGTTGGTGGGTTAGCTGGGGCAGAACCTCCAGCTGGGAAGCCTCCTGGGGCACCTCCGGCACCTCCGTAGATCTTCATCATGATTGGGTTGGCAACAGCTTCAAGCTCCTTTTGCTTGTGCTCGTACTCGTCCTTGGCACCTTCTTGGTTGGCGTCCAACCAGGAGATGGCTTCGTCAATGGCGGCAGTGAGCTTGGTCTTGTCGGCCTTGTTCAACTTTCCGGCAACCTTGTCGTCTTGGAGAGTGTTGCGGAGGTTGTAGGAGTAGGATTCAAGAGCGTTCTTGGCTTGGATACGCTCGGCAGCAGCCTCGTCATCAGCCTTGAACTTCTCAGCGTCAGCAACCATGCGCTCGATTTCCTCCTTGGTAAGACGACCCTTGTCGTTGGTGATGGTGATCTTGTTTTGCTTACCGGTGGACTTGTCGACGGCAGAGACGTTCAAGATACCGTTGGCATCAACGTCAAAGGTGACATCAATTTGTGGGACACCACGTGGAGCTGGTGGGATTCCAGAGAGCTCGAACTTTCCGAGGAGGTTGTTGTCCTTGGTACGGGTACGTTCACCTTCGTAGACTTGGATCAACACACCTGGCTGGTTGTCAGCGTAGGTGGAGAAGGTCTCAGACTTCTTGGTTGGGACAGTGGTGTTACGCTTGATAAGAGCAGTCATGACACCTCCGGCAGTCTCAATTCCGAGGGAGAGTGGGGCAACATCGAGAAGCAAGAGATCTTGGGTCTTCTCAGAGGTGTCTCCAGTCAAGATGGCGGCCTGGACGGCAGCACCGTAAGCAACGGCTTCATCTGGGTTGATGGACTTGTTTGGCTCCTTTCCGTTGAAGAAGTCAGAGACAAGCTTCTGGACCTTTGGAATACGGGTGGATCCACCGACGAGGACAATTTCGTCAACAGTGGACTTGTCCATCTTGGCGTCACGGAGAACCTTCTCGACTGGGTCGACAGTGGAACGGAAGAGGTCCTGGCAGAGTTCTTCGAAACGAGCACGGGTGATGGAGGTGTAGAAGTCAACACCGTCAAAGAGGGAGTCGATTTCAATGGTGGTCTGGGCAGCAGAAGAGAGAGTACGCTTAGCACGCTCACAAGCAGTACGGAGACGACGGAGAGCACGTGGGTTGGAGGAGAGGTCCTTCTTGTGCTTACGCTTGAACTCCTGGACGAAGTGGGAAACCAAACGGTTGTCGAAGTCTTCACCTCCCAAGTGGGTGTCTCCGGCAGTGGCCTTGACTTCGAAGATACCGTCTTCAATGGTCAAGAGGGAGACATCGAAAGTACCACCTCCCAAGTCGAAGATGAGAACGTTCTTCTCACCAGCAGTCTTCTTGTCAAGACCGTAAGCAATGGCGGCGGCAGTTGGCTCGTTGATGATACGGAGAACGTTCAATCCAGAGATAACACCGGCGTCCTTGGTGGCCTGACGCTGGGAGTCGTTGAAGTAAGCTGGGACGGTGACGACAGCGTTGTTGACGGTGGTACCGAGGTAAGCTTCAGCAGTCTCCTTCATCTTGAGGAGGACCATGGAAGAGATTTCTTCTGGGGAGAAGGTCTTGGTCTCACCCTTGAATTCAACTTCGATCATTGGCTTGGTGGCCTTGTCGACGACCTTGAATGGCCAGTGCTTCATGTCAGACTGGACTTCCTGGTCAGCAAAACGACGACCAATCAAACGCTTAGCGTCGAAGACAGTGTTGATTGGGTTCCTAATAGAATGGAATTCGGTTAGAATTTGCTGTTGAAGAGTGAATCACTGAACGTACATGGCGACTTGGTTCTTGGCGGCATCTCCGATGAGACGCTCAGAGTCAGTGAAACCGACGTAGGATGGGGTGGTACGGTTACCCTGGTCGTTGGCGATAATTTCGACTGAAGGGCATTCGGGATTAGTTCGTGGTTTGAAAAAAATGAAAATCCAAGCGAACAATACATACCACGGTCGTTTTGCCAGACTCCGACACAGGAGTAGGTGGTACCCAAATCAATACCAACAGCTTTACCAGACACTGCAAGAATTAACACAGTTAGAACCATCGCATCAAATCGCATCCAAAGTGAAAGCAACACGTCGAAGTTGAAGACCAAGTCGTAGCATTGAAATGCAATCCGCTTAGCGCGCATCCAGCATCAGCTACTAGGCCTCGTGTCTTCTTCTTTGACGCTTTGCTCACCAACATTCACTCACTTTTTGAAAAGGTTTTGGTTCTGAAAAAGAAAAAAAGTAGGAAGAAAAATCTCGGATTTTAATGCGTTTTGTCAAAAAGTTCCAGCACCTTCCAGCCACTTCCTTTTACTTTTCACCTTGACATACATTCGTGCCAGCAAATGCGCAGTTTCTGGGAATTCCTTTTTTCTACGAAAAGAGACTTGCCACATATAAAACAACGCGTTGTTCAACAGTTTGAAACTTTTGTAATGAATAATCAAATAAATTAATAGAAATGTACATTTGAATTACTTGGATTAAGACTTCAATTTATTCAAACAGTTAAGAACAAACCAAATCCCAACAGGAACAGTGTGCAATTTCATTTCACAAGAACCCGGTTACCCCCCCACAAAACCAAACATCTACAACAAGAATAGGCGATTGATTTTTTTGTCCCCTTAGACGACAGTTCCGGCAGCAGAAGCAATCTTTGGCCACAAGTCGGCACACTCCTTGGCAACTGGTCCAGTGATGGCAGATCCCTTCATTTCACCCTTTGGGTTAACAATTACACCGGCGTTGTCTTCAAAGTAGAGGAAGACTCCATCTTGTCTTCTCCATGGCTTACGCTGACGAACAACGATAGCTGGCATGACTGAGGACGTGATAAAAAAAAACACCAAAGAATCAGTTATATCGCGCTTCTACCGTCTAAAAAAAAAGCTCTACACACCCTTCTTTCTCAAGTCTGGCTTTCCCTTCTTGACGGTAGCCAAAACCATGTCTCCACAGGCAGCGGCTGGGAGTCTGTTCAATCTGGAACCGATTCCCTTGACGGCCATAACGTAGAGGTTCTTGGCACCAGAGTTGTCGGCACAGTTCATGACGGCTCCGACTGGGAGACCGAGAGTCATACGGAATTTGCTACCACCGGCGGCACTATTTGTGGGTGAATGATTCCAGTTTTTAGAGAACGTAATCGAAATATTGTGTGTGTGTGTGAGAGAGTGGGAGGATATGTTGAAGTATTGATGGTTCCAGCACAGGTTATGGTACTTTGTTGATCCTTCAGATCAGTCAGATCCGCTACACTTGAAGTTGGCAAGTGGTTGGGTCAAGGTGTGTTCCCCAACACCATCCCCATCCCTTGCATCCATCGGAGCGTCATAAAAGCCAGCAGCACAACTCCAACATAGTCTTTAAAAGACATTTGATGAAGCTGCGAGTCGTGAGTGAGTGTTGATGGAGGATGCCTTCAAAGACATCTGTCACATGCACAACTCCAACAACCCAAACCGCACGACCTCGACTCCTGGCGTAGCGCTGCTAGCGATGCAATTGTACTATCTTGGGGATATAATCCAACACAAGGGTTGTACATAGATCCGCTTCGTTGATTGGTTTCCCGCTAATGACGTTCCATTGTGTTGACGGCGATGATCTGATCCCACAAAGCTGAATCCAGTCCGTAGGTTGCAGGATTATGTACGCCGTTCGCGCAAAGTGTTGGTAGCTACAGGGAGAGTCGTTAAGGTACTAACCCTGGCTTAGACATTTGTGATGATTTGGGTAAAGAGAAAAATCAATATTGGAACACCGTTTTCCAAACAAGAGTCAAGAACTGTTATTCAATCAAATCATCTTTAAAAAACCTACTACTTCGATATAATGCAATATTAAAATAAAGGTAAAACGAACAATCATAGAGGAGAGAACGATACGCAAACGAACTAAAAAAAAAAAGAAACAATTGAAGAAAACAAAGAGACTTGGTATACTGCTTCCTCAACCCATACTTTTCAATCAATCAGATGTCTCCATTTCTGACCGGTCTGAAACCGATCGAGTATGTCCACTTCTGCCGCCAACGCTGCCTTCCTCATCAATCAACAAGTGCGAAATTCCACCAATATTAGCAGAATTTAAGGATGTATACATTGAGTTTGTGTGTTGAACTGAGAGTTGAGTCCCCGCTGACAGCACCGACGTGTTCGAGGTAGAGAAACCAGGAGTAGCTGATGAAATGTGACGAATCGATTGAACAGAATCTGTACGCAAGAGTTCCCCAACGACAGAATCAGTCGCCGGATTATCCGTTGAAGTTCCGTCTGTAGATGACATGCTCCCAGCAGTTATTTTTGGAGTCAAAGCCTCATTCAGTGACTCTAGAGTAACCCCTTCCTTGACTTCCATTGTTTGAAGAATCTTTGTGTTGTACCCGCGACAGAAAATGCATTTGTGATAGAGGAAATGGAATTTTGCGTGGCACTTTTTCTCGCAATCATTGCAGTATACATATGAATATGAGTTGGTGTATTCAACAGGCATTTGATGCTGAGATAGCATGGCATCAATTCGTTTGAAGTATTCTGTCATGTTGGCCAGAGATTTGAAACATGTTGGGCATTGGTAGGAAGTTTGAATGTATTCTTGATGGCACTTGTAATGAATGCAGTGACCACAGGGCATGAATATAACTGTAGTCGTTGATGTAAACATGTATTCGCCACAGATTGGGCAATCGGACTCCAAGTTTCGTTCAATGCACTTGTGCTTTCCTCGAAGACTGATGGCCATACACACATTGCACTTTTTGCAGTGGAAGTAGTCCTGGCCAAGACCCTTTCCAATTCTACAGATACCGCAGTCGTAACTTTGGAAAACATCAATCAGTCTCAAAACCAAGAATGTAAAAACAACTCACCAATGGTATATATTCTTTCTTGGGTCATTATCCCATAACTTACATTCTTTACAATAGTATTTGGAGACTGCTTTCTGGCAATCGGGGTTGATACAAATTTGGCCCGAAGGCTGGACGGTTTTACAATACATGCACATCATAGTGACAGTCAAATTTCTAATAGATAAGCAGAAGAAAACTATTAACAGCGATTCTGTGTTGTTCTATAACTGGAAACTACCTAATTATGTTGTGGTCGCTCACTTCGTCGTGACAAAAGCGGCAGGGATACCATTTCCCACAGCAATGCGCTTGAAGTTTACAAGATCGTTGATAGTGCTTGCAACCAATGACTTGACGCTCCTTGTCCTGTTCGGGGTGAAGTTTAGGTTGGCTTGTTTCCAACTAAACGCTTCAACATACCTGATATGACACTTCAGTATCCTCATCAGTAACCAGCCCGAAATCCGCCGCCTTATTGTCGAGTTTGTTGCTTGCCGACACCGAGCGGTTGCTGGGCCTGCGTTGCCGTTGGGCCCATTGTTGGGTCATGAGTTCCTGCACGTCAAGGCAAAGACAGTAAGTGGGCCGCCACACCAGCGCAACGCAAGCCGCCCCCACCCGATACCTGGATCTTCTTTGCCTTCTCCTGCGGCGGAATGGACATGTCCGCCTGGATAATCACGATCTGCTTGCGCAGCGTCGCCTGGTTCTGCTCGACGCGCGCCTGGCTCGCGGCGGCGGCGTCCGAGTCGGCGGCGTCCGATTCCGCGCCGTCGTCGCTGGCGCTGGCGCTGCCGCTGTCGCTGGCGCTGTCGCTGGCGCCCGAGGCGTCGTCGGAGTTTGAATCCGACGCCGCCGCGTCGAAGGCAATGCGCTCGGGCGGCCCCTCGACGCCGCTGAGCAGCACGCCGCCGCTGCCGCCGCCGTGGAAGTTGGCGGCGTTCGTCGGCGGAAGCGCTGGGGGTGGGGCGTTGCTCATTCTGTTTGTTCGGCTGTCAGACAATGGATGGAAAGAATCAAGTCAAGCAGGGGGCCAATCAGCTTTATTTTATCCAAACGATCTAGTGGGTGGCCGCATAGTCAAACACATCGTCCCAGATCGACCGCTTGGTCGCGGCCGGTTGTTCTCCCGAATCCGCTTCTGGCACAGCGAATGCCGCCTTGCTGTCCTTGGAAGAATGGATCTGCTCGCTCTTGGATTTCGAAATACTCTCATGTCTGGATTGAGATGCTTTGCTGATTAGTCGTCCCTCGCTGTTGCTCTTCTTGCTGGATAGCGAGTGACTGGAAGTCGCTTGCAGAATGTTCCCATCCGAAGCTGAAACAGCCTTGTCAAGAGCGCCATGTTCCTCACGACTCTCTTGCACGAGTGTTTTTGCGGAACCTAAAAGTATTAGGGTTTTAACTCATTATGATCGTGAGCTTGTGGCCACCCAGATTACCTGTTCTACTGGCCTCTTGTGCCAACCTTGTCAATGAGTCTGAAACAGAAGTGAGAGAATGTTTCATTTCCACTGATTCATGATCTTCGTTTTTGAGTGGGGATGCCACAAATGTTTTCTCAAGGTCTGTGTTGGTGTGTTGGACATCAATTCAAATGAAAAGTCCCAAAAACTTACCATTATGGCAAACACTCAACATGGAGTCATTCGCCGAACCTATTCGACTATTGGATCTGATCTCAGAATCAGACCGCGCTCCTCCAATTCCATTGTACAGGAAAGATTCTTCGGAATCGCTGCCGTTCTCAAAGAAACCATCCAAGTCTTTTTGAGTCAAAAACGCCGATCCGAGCTTGATTGCCGATTGAGTTTCCAAAGATTCTTGCAATGGAGTTTCGCGGGATTCTTCGAGTTGTAGGTTTGACTCTTGTTGAGTGTTGTCATGTACTTGCTCAGTCGCCAAATCATCGTTTTGATCTCTGCTGTCTACCACATCTTGTTTCTCTACTTCTGTTACTTCAGATACTTCAGTTTTTTGTTCTTCATGCTCTTGTGGTAGTTGGTCGAACTGTGTGCCATTATCAGTTTCAAAGTTCTCCTCGTATTGTAGCTCGGCTTCCACTTCCTCAAACTGCATCCCAATTTCTTTTTTCATATTTTCGTCCCCTTCTTCTGGCTGCCCTGAAGCACTAGTTTGCTGCAAAAGAGTATCTTCGGGCTCAAAGTTCTCCTCGTAGTCAAGGTTCGGCTCATCGGCCGCACCGACTTCGTCGCTTATCTGATTACTCTCTTGCTCAGCTTTACCAGCAGCAGCGATAGCATCGATTTGGCCCAAATCAGTATTTTCATGTTCAGTGTCAATAGCTTCTTGTAGCTTCTCACAACCTGTATCCCCATCCCCATCAAGCACATCTAAAAGGGGACCAGAGTCTTTGAAACCTCCACTTGTGCAACCCTCACCAGCTTGAATACCAATCGTATCTGGATCCACTTCCTCCCGCTCACTTCCAATTTCACTGCTGAACTCACTCATGGCCAACACCGGTTCCAACACTTCAACAGCTCCACGAGTGGGTCTCGCACTTGTAGGTCTTTCCATGTGCACTGAGACAGTAGATCCATTGTCACCGATACTAAAGTCACTCGCCGCATAGAACTCTGCATCTCTTGTTTTTCTGGCACTTTGTGGACGTTCGAAATGAGGAATCGTAGGGGCTGATTCGGAACCAATCACATTTGGGAAGCTTGTAGCAGCGGGGTATTGCGCTGTTCTCGTTGGTCGAGCGGATTGTGGGCGAGCTGTGGTTGGTGGGGAGGTTGCATGAACTGAATGTGATGATGAATGCGAGGCGGAATTCAGCTTTGGCATCGATGGTGTCTTTTGAGGTTGCAGTTCAGATTGAACACGGCCTTCTCGTAAACATTGAATAACCTTCATAACCCAAACGAAAACATGTAAGACATGGAATAAAAACAAATAAAAAAAAAAACAAAAAATGCCTCACCACTTCAACGTTTCCGCCTAATTTCTGTATGTAGCCAATGAGAAGTCTTTCGGATCCAGTCAAAGATATCCCTGCTTTATCGATGGCATCTTGAATGGCTTGAGAGATTGAAAAATGGTCTTCTTTGCCTTCGTTTGTGTCCAAAACACTATTATTAGGGGACTTCCTGATCAATGCTATTATTTCACAAAGAATCGAGTTGACAGATTCCAAATCCCCAAGATCAAACTGCTTTCTCGCATTGGTGAACATATGATGTACTTTTTCAGATTCAGAAAGAGGCCCTTTTGCAGCTGAATTGGATAAAGATCGTTTTGCGGTCTTGGGGCGGCGCGAGATCCCAACGTGTGTAAGGGATGGAGGACGCTCGGCGTAGAGAAGAACTGTTCTCCACATTGTGACAGGATAATTATTCAGAAATTCGGGGAAAGTTTGTCCTTTCTTTGGCTGACAAATCGATTTTTTAGTTTCCAATTGTGAAGCCTTGTTTTTTTTGTACTCACGTCTCCCATACTCTGATACTTTTCTTGCATTTTTTGCTTGTCTGTTTTAGCTTTGCTGCGGATGGCAATCTATAGCGAAAGGGTTTAAACACTGGATACAAAAATGATGTCGTACTTCAATTTCACGATCCAGCTCCCGTTCTTGTTGATGCTTCATAACTTCCTTTTCATATTCAAGCTTTTGAAGCTTGATTTGAGCATATTTGAAGTCTTTATGATCGATAATGGTTCCATCGCTGTCAATCTGACATGGAAAGTGAATCAATTGAGGATTTAATAAATTGCAGACTCGGTATACCAGACCCAGATTCGTCAAATGCCGACGCGTCTGTGGATTTTGAAAGTAATCTGTAAGGTAATCATCCAGCAGTGGCTCGTACACCCTGATTTGGGGTTTGTTTGTCATACAAACAAATACACAAGCTTTCCACACACTTACGCCATTTGCTTTGTCACCAAGTTAAGATCATAAGTTCTTTCCTTGATTCTAGTTTCCCAAACATTTGATACGCTGGAGAGAGAGTTTTTTCAAGTTTAGAGTTATTAAAGAACGTCCTGTCAAGTTCAACTGGCTCACATTTCTTTCCCTTTTGGAATAACCATTTTCGAAACCGCACGAGGCGTGATACTTCCATTCGAAATAGCTGAGGGAGTTGTACCCCTTTTCGCCCGTGCCAATGCCCCAGCAGATAAATGCAATGGTGGCAACGCCGGAGCTTGCAATGCCGCCTTTTGCTCTTTCAATCGCTCATCATGATGTTTTTGAAGACGAGCCGTCGCAGATCTTTCTATTTTTGCACTTTTGAGAGAATATGACTTTCGCGGTTGTTGTTGGAATCCATTGTTTGTGGAGGGGTTCATTGTTGCTGGAGCCGTGTGGGGTTTACCACCACTGGACATAGCGGGGTTGGTCGAGTGGGGTCGCTGCTTTTTTGGCGGCGATGAAAACACGTCTGTAAAGGTTGAAGGGTGTGTGTCCGTCTTGGTTTGCATACTTTGAAAAAAGAAACTGTTTGTTTTTTGTGGTTCCACCAATCACAATGAAACTGAACAATCTTATAACCATCCTAATGCTATACACACATAATTTTTACTCTTTTTTTTTTAACAATACTCTCGCACACTGATGTGTCTTTTTTTTGTTTCATTCAATGTGGATTCTTGTCCCTTCAAACGCTTTTTTCCCAACATCCACCTTCAAGACTCCATTTTCCATTTTGGCGTGAATATCGTTCAAATCCGCAGAATCTGGTAATGCAATTTTAATAGCAAAAGCTCGCGCCTTATCCCCAGTTTCTTCGTTGGCTGGCTTCTCCCCTCGCAATACAATCATCTTCTCGCCTTCACGAATGGTGAGATTCAAGTGTTCTGATGACAGCCCAGGGAGGTCGATTTCAAGTCCAACACGGCCATTGGATAGTTCAGAGGCATAGATTATGGGTGCATTCACGTCTGTTGGTTTTGTTGGCGTGCAGTGGAAGACTGGGGTTTCTCGGCCAGATTGCTTTGCGGGACTGAGATGGATGTATATTGATCAGTTCAAACGCTCAGATAATAATAGACTATGGTCGTTTTTTACCTTTTGCTACTGGTGGCGCTGTTTTTGTTCACGAGCCAGTCGATTGCGTAAGCCATTATACCAATCTTGCAAACGAAGCTGATGATTCCCATGATGTGTAGTAGTTTTTGTGAAATATGAAGGTCGCAAGTTTGGGACGTTTGCTTCGTTTTTATGTAAAACCAAAGAATGTCCCATGATTTTTTTTTTTGCCCCCAGTTTTTTTTTTTTTTTTTTTTTGCTGACGTGGGAACCGTGGGGACACCAACTTCCACGATTTACCAACCAAGATATAAGAAGACAAGAGACATTTTATGCCTAGACATCTCATAAATAATCTGAAAACAAAAACCACCACAAAAGTGGAAAAAAAATATGGGCCTTATCACATTCATTATCAAGAGCGTAATCTTTGTCTACTTTGTCAAGTGGGTCAGCAAGATAATCAAAGCAGCCAAGCCAGGACCTTGGAACATTGAATACAATGCATCAAACAGGTAATTCTTTTATATTTAGGCCCCGTTCAGCCCCGAAAAATCGCAAATTTATACACCTAAAAAAAACAAAAATTATGAGAAATTATGACGAGCTACTTATGCATAAGTAGCTTATTGAAATAATTTTGAAAAACTCATTATTGGCCAATAAACAGCTTATTGATAAGTAGCTTTTTTGTCAAATCCCATAAGTAGCTTATCAAAACGCATTATTGGCCATAAATTCAATAAATTCGAAAAGTAGGTCCCGAGCTACTTTTGAGCTCATTAATACCACTTTTCAACAAAAAAATCAAGAAAAAGAAGGAAAAAACAAATATCTTCATCAACTGGTTTTTATTTGGTATATAGAAAAAAAGGAATAAATGAGGAACTGACAATCTAATCCATTGCAGAGGAATCGTACAACTCCTGCAAGTATGAAACAGCGGCTTCTTCATTGTTTGAAAGCCCGTAGAAGATTGCTGCATGGAAAGGAGTGGCGTTGAATACTTGGCAATACTTGAACAACAATCGCCGAGACAGCCAGGCGCATTCCCTGCCCTCAAAATGTCCGTCCAATCGTGTGAGAAGGGATCCCAAGTGCTCAGCAACACGCAGTGACAGCTGGTGGGATTCTGGAATGGCAGCGAACCGGTCAACTGGAGCAGGGAGGGCTACAGCAGGGGCAGTTTCGGTTTTGTACAGGGCCATTGCGTTTTCAATCCCTCGTTGAATGCCTTCCATAGAGCTATCCTTGCTTGTGTGAGACCTTTTTGGGCGCTCTCCGTTGTTGAGGCTGTAGGAAGCAACGCGTTTCTTGAGTGAAGCTGTAGTAGTTGTAGATGACTCGGATCTGGGAAAAGACTGGTTCAACACAGCTGTGTTGGATCGCAAAGGTGTTGCAGCAGTAGAAGAGCTTGATGTAGAGACAGAAGGAGGTGAGGACTCCTCGCCACGAGAGGTATATAGAGATGGGTGGGACACTGGTGTTACTTCAAACAGGAGGTCGTCAACACTGGTGTCTTGAAGGATGGATTCGTCATCGTCAAAAGCCTCATCCGCATCGGCGTAATCTTCTTGTTCGTTAGATGCATCGGCTTGGACAGATGCTGCTGCAAAGCGACCTGTGGCCAAGTTCTTCTCGTAGAGATCGCACAGGAGACGGAAGTTGGGGCAACCACGAAGTACAAGATTCTTGACAGTACCCTTGTCAACAGGCTTCAAGGGCTATGAAGAAAGAATCAACACAGGGCACAGGCATGAAGAGAGATAAGAAGAGTACCAAATACCTCTATGTATGCAGCAACAACGTCGGCTGGGGCAATTGGGGCATTGATTTCTGAGTTCCACCCCCATCCACTCAACGACTCCAGCTTGAATACCCAGCTAAGCATAGCTTTCAAAGTACCAAGCTTGTTTTTGACTTGAACGACTGTGAGCGAGACACCAAATGTGGAGTTGACGTCATTGGCAACAGAAGACCAAGCAGTTGGCTTGAAGCCAGTTCCAGCTCTTTGTCCGCCTTGAGCCTGCAGCAGCATTTGATTGAGCGTGAATGTTGTCATTTCAGGCGACCAGTTGGCGGTAGTGCCGGCACCAGCGTTTGCAGGAGGCAGAGTTGGGGGTGTTGGGGGTGGTCCCATCAAAGCAGCAACCTCCCCACCAGCAGATTGCTCAGGGGAGGTCCGAGTTGTCAGCGGTGTAGCGAGGACTTGAGGGCTGGCGGCAGCGGTGACTGTAGCCCCCTTCCGTTTGCGAGACATGCAATTTCAAGATGAAAATATTTTCGAAGTTCAGGATGGAAAAATTCTGCAGACAAGCAATTTGCAACTCAGCAACTCACTGAAACAGGAACGGCGCATGAATGAGACACATGCACTCCACTGCTGTGATTTCAAGGTGTCTATCGAACGCTGCTGAATGTGAGAAGAGAAGGGCGTAAAACAAGACAAGACACCTGGTCCCGTGACTGGTCCCATGACTGGTCCCATGACTTCCTCTTACAAGGGCACGCAGAGCCTTCCTCTTCTTTTTTTTGCAAAGTCCTCAAAAATTCCTAATGAGTGCTCGAGCTAGGAGGCGTCTCTTGGCCCGCCTGGTCCTTGCCATGACCATCGCACAAGCGAAGCTTGCCTTAGCGCGTCTCAGAAGACAATACTGCAAGATACCACGCCATACGTCAAGATTGAAGGGTGCAATGTGGTTGCAGGAATTGCGTCTTGGACACAAGTCCCGAATGCATGACAATCTACGCATGGATGTGGCCACATTCGAGTGAGTGAATACCAAACCAGTGTACCCTTTATTTTCTTCTAATCACCTGATGCCTCTGATAGTGCCCTTGTACTGCTCTTGGCGCAAACTGGGAAGTTGCCACCAACTCGCTACATGCTTCCTTCTGAGCAAGTGGCAATCTTCCTGTACATGGTTGGGGGCAATCATTCCAACCGCTCTGCGCAGGAGCGCTTTCAACGTGCAGCTGGAACCATCTCTCGGTCCTTCAATGGTGTCTTGAAGGCCGTACTTCATCTTCAACCCCGCTTCATGACTCTACCGACTGCCGATTCTCCTGACCATCCAATGCTGAACGATGACAAGTTCAAGCGGTTCACTGGGTGTCTCGGAGCATTGGATGGAACCCATGTGAGTGCCTTTGTTCCTGAAACAGAGAGCGCCCCATTTCGAAGCCGAAAAGGCACTCTCTCCCAGAATGTATTGGGAGTTTGCAGTTTCAGTATGCTATTTCTCTTTATCTACGCTGGTTGGGAAGGGTCTGCCCATGATGGCCGGGTGCTCGATGATGCAAGAAGAAACGGTTTCGACATTCCTGAAGGAAGATTCTACCTGGGAGATGCCGGCTACTCACTCTCCAAGAAAGTATTGGTTCCTTATCGTGGAGTACGCTACCATTTGAAAGAGTTTGCTCAAATTCGCGAACATCGGTGAATTTTTTTGTTGTTGCTATTGTTATAAAAACCAAACTAGGCCCCAAAATGCACAGGAACTCTTCAACTTGAGACATGCAACATTGCGAAATGTTGTCGAGCGAATCTTCGGCTGTATGGCAAAGCGATTCCCCATCTTGAAGTTTATGCGGTCATATTCTTTTGAGACACAACGGGATTTGGCGATCGCATTGCCAATTCTATTCAATATCATTCGTTACTTTGGGTTGGACTCATTTGTGGATATAGTTGAAGAAGATGGGGGCAATGATGCTGTTGCTGGTGGCGTGGATGGGGATGTGGATGTTGAGGCAGAAACTTGGCGGGACGAAATTGCCAATGCCATGTGGGCGGATTATCAGAGGGTGTTGAGAGGAAGAGGTCAATAATAAAAAGAAATTCATAATTGTTTATGTGCAAGTTTTCGGTTTTCGTGAATTTTGTTGCTCTTTTTGTGATTTATGTGTGATTTATGGATTTATCGGCAATAAACCGGTGCTAATTATTGATAAGTCGGTTAGAGCTCATTATTGATAAGTAGCTTGGACCAAATTATGCATAAGTTGGCAATTGGCGTCATAAGTAGTTTATTGATAAGTAGGTCATTTTCTACTTTTTGGGGCTGAACGGGGCCTTAAACTCTTTTGGAAATTGTTCAGAATCTTACATGCAAAATCTTGTTTTTTTCTCTTAAAGACTTCGGTGCCACAACAGGAAAACGAAGGGAAAAGGACCAAAGATTACAATCGGAGGAACAACTTTTGAAAGCCCTGCCGAGTTACTCGACGGTCTCATCATTGACACTCCAATCTTCAAATTCAACAACAACAACACCACCAACACCACTTCAACTACAATCAACCCCTCAACGAGCCTCAATACTCCAACCATTCTCGCTGACGGTCGTATTTCATACGAAGTTGAACTTCCTGGATTCACAAAGGAAGATTTGACACTCAGTTTCGAGGAAACGTCAAAAACAATCACAATCAAGGGGAATAAGCCTGGCGACGCGCTTCAAGGCCGTAAAGATCGATCTGTCGATTTCTCGGTGGGAGTTCCTGAGAATGTGGACGCGGGGGGTATTCATGCGTCAATGGCGGAGGGCGTTTTAGTCCTTGTTGTTCAACAAAAGAATGTTGAGGGACGACGTATTGTTATTGAGTAAAAAATAAAAAAAAGTAAAGTAAAGTTATATAGTTTTATTTATTTATTTTTTTTTTTTTTGGTTGGTATAAATAAGTATTCGTTTTTTTATTTATGCGATGCCAATTTTGCCGGTCCGGAAAAACTCATGCTTGGTATTTGAAAAACAGGGTTTGTGGGATGAGAATAAATACGTGGTGACTGGGTGGCCAAGTTGGAAAAACAAAAGCTGCATTCTAAAACAACATGACAACCTTCGTTGTGACACCTGGAAAAGAACCGAGTCCAGTCTACCACCGCGCGGGCTCAAGCACCGAACACTACTTGACCCGTTGGGGCCAATATCGCGGTATGAAAGGAAGATCGGTCCTTCAAGGAACAGAAACGAACTCTCAGGAATTCATTCCAAACTCGAATGGATTCATGAACGCGGTCATTGCGGCATATAATTCGCATCATAACCTAGTCATTAGACCTGATGACGTTTGGATCGCCATCATGATCCAGTTCTCGTTCTTTGTCAATGGAAACGCTGAATCCCTCCGTTCAAAGTTTGTGGCCCATGAAGGGAAAAAGACTCTTACCGTGTATACGGATGGAACGTTGAAGACTTTGGATTATGGGGATTTATCGAATCAAATGGCGAAACTCATGAGAGAGCATATCACGGACCCAGTTGTCTGCGACTGGGTTGCTCCCAACTTCTCGACAACCACGGATAATGATCGTATTGTGGGAAGCGTCGTCCTTATGGCTTCTATGAAGCAGTACTTTGATTACTGGATGAGTTGTGGTTGTGGAATTCCCAGCGTTACCCTTTTGGGAACTCTTCAAGACTGGAAGGACATTCAACAACGCGTGCTTAAGATTGCAGAATACGGGGAAAACTGTGAAAAGTGGTCTCGAATGCTCTCTAGTATTCTCAAGGAGTTTGTCGCTGTTGTCGAGGACCCTGTCAATGTGAACTTGCAGTTTTGGCAGAGAATTTGCCACTACCACCCGACAGGCTCTGGACCAACTTATGTTAGTGGTTGGTCTTCGGCTTTTGCTGTATTTAGTGATAAGGTGCGTTGGTGTGGAGATGAATTCACTGTCAAGACTCGTTATGGTGACATCATTGACAGTCTTGAGTATCCCGTGATTAGTAGTATTCCACACGGCTACGCGACCATTGATATCACTGTGGATGACTATGGTACACAACACAACTGCGCAATGTTTGTTGGGCACACAGGTTACGATATTGTGGAAACCTGTGGTGTGGCACCAAAGCTATGTTGGGCAATTGTTTTGAAGGGTGATTCCGACGAGAAGAAAGATGAGGAATGCTGATGGAGTAATTTTTCTTTCATTCTATCCTTTTGCCATCTCTTAGCAATAAGAGCTTTCTTGATTGTAAGATATTGAATAGGGTGGATTTAATTCAAGTATAAAGTGCAAACGATTATATCAAAATTAAAAACAAAAATTCACATTCTTTATGAGGCTTTAATCATGACTGTTGCGCTTATTCAATTACAATACGTTTCCCTTCATACTCCTTCTTCCCCACGTTGACTCTCAAAACGCCATTCTCCATGGATGCCTTCAAATCAGAAACATCCGCTGTGTTTGGAAGGCTGATCCTCTTCTCAACGCTACGAGCCTTGATTCCTTCCTTTTCATTCCCAGTCGTAGTTCCCTTGATAACCACAACTTTTTCATGCTCATTGATGCTGAGGATAACATCGTCCTTGTTTATGCCTGGTACATCGATTTCGAGGGATACACGACCGTTGGAAAGGTTTGTTGTTGAATGGTCTGGGACGCGGTGGCAGGGGAAACGAGTTGAATTTTCATTGGCCCATGCGTCGTGGAGCCATTGTCTTACGCGGGGAGTTGCTTCTTCGGCGGCTGTGACGGCTTGTCTGTTGTGAAGAATTGTAAAAAAGTTTTAGACTTCTTGCAACAATGAGAAAAAGAATATGATGGAGCGGGAGAAAACTCAACTGAGCAGCATTAGAGACACCGTTCTCGATTGATCGAATGTTTGGATTGTTGCTTGTGCTTTCTCTCTTGCTGACCCAATCAATGGCATATGCCACGATTCCGATTTTGACGACAAACGTGAAGAGGCCCATTATTTAATTCTGATTCTTTGTTTGTTTGTTTTTTGGTTATTGCCGGTGCTGTGGGAGGAAGCTTCTGATTTTATAGGTTCGGAATAAAAATCGTGGGAGTTCTTTTTTGAAACCGACGTGGTTGGATTACCAGGCAAACGAAGAAAAAAAAATGGTAAATCTGACTCGCAGTTACTGCTGAAAGTTATATTGAACTCATCGTGGGTATTTTTGGGCTCTTTCAGCTTTACTTCTTATAGAAAATCACAAGGAAAATCACAAAATAATAATATAGATAGCTTTTTAATTAAGATTATTTCGTTAAACGTTGTACTACTTCAATCAACTTGAATACGTTTCCCTTCAAACTCCTGTTTTCCAGTATTGACTCTCAAAACACCATCCACAAACGTCGCCTTCAAATCGCTCACATCCGAAACTTTTGGTAACTCAATTCTTGTTTCCTCCACATTCCGTTCTCGTCTCCCTTCACTGCCATCTCCAACGCTTTTCCCCTTGATGACAACAACTTTTTCGTGCTCATTCACACTGAGCACCAGATCCTCCTTTCTCAGCCCTGGAAGATCGATTTCGAGAGAGAAACGGCCGTTTGGTAGGTTTTGGACATTATGTTGTTGTTGTTGGCCAAATGTTCTTGACCATTCTTGGTGCAGTCGTTGATGGAAGGATGCAGTGTCTTGCGGTGCATTTGCGATTTGAGGATGCAGGCTTTGTCGATGAGTGAAGCTCTTGTGGAGGTAGTTTATAGCGTAGGCTGTGATACCGACTTTGATTGCGAAGCGGATGATTCCGCCGCTTCGGCAAGCCGGGTTGTAGGCACGGTAATAGTGATAGTAATGCATGTTATTCTTGTTGCTTTTTCTTTTCTAAGGTTGTTGTTTCATCGGTGGCGGTACGGATTATATATTGGGTTGTTGATGGTGACGTGGGGGAAGAAGCTGACGTGTTTGACAAAATACAAAAAAGTTGGTTATTCACAACCTTCGTGGCACGAATTTATTACAAACTATCATATCGTATCTTGTGTAAATCGTGCTTCTCGGAAATGACGTGAATAGCGAGCGATGCGACAAACTTGAACTTTCAAGGGGCTGAACTGGGGCCAAGTTCTGAAGCAGCACGCTTACGATCTTACAAGAGACTTGAAAGCAAGATATTCCCTCTCAAAGGCTTAAAAAGAAAAAAGGGATCTGCCTTTTTCTTGGGTGAGTCCAGATTGGATTGACACGTCAGTAAAATAAAAAGAGTTTTTCTTTTCAACAGTACGCGAAATAAACAACCAGCGACAAAACTTTTATTTCTTAAAGAAGAAGAAAAATAGGCGATTGATTCGCATTGCTCAATATCATTCAATGACAATACGTCTCCCTTCAAACTCCCTCTTTCCAACATTTACACGCAAGACACCATTGTCCAGACTAGCTTTTAAATCAGAAACATCGGCAGTTTTTGGAAGAGAAATCCTGGTTTCAACAGATCGTTCTCGGATTCCGTCACTTTCATTTCCTGCCGTGGTTCCTTTCAAAATAACAACCTTTTCATGTTCGTTGACGCTCAAGACTACATCCTCCTTTTTTAAACCGGGGACATCAATTTCCAAGGAGACTCGACCGTTCGATAAAGTGGAGGCATTGAAGTCTGGAGCTGAAGAACGGTTGAATCTGTTTCTCCATCTGTTGCAATGCGAGGAAGATGAATCGGAGCGTGCACAAGCTTCATGAAGCCATTGTTTTACACGCGGTGTGGCTTCTTGTGCAGCAATCATGGCTTCACTAAAAGAGGGCAATAAAAGTCAATCCAAAGGATCCAGCGAAGCTAAAGAGCGTGTACAAGGGATGTTACTTACTTTGCCGCATAAGAAACAGAATCTTCAATGGATTTGCGACCAGAAGGATTGAATCCGTGGTGTTGCTTGTGCATCCAGTCGATGGCATATGCTACAATTCCAAGCTTGATGGCAAATGTGAAGAGACCCATTATATTATAAGATTGTGTGTTTTTGTCTTTTGTTCGATGATAGATACTTGGTGGTGCCAGTCCCCTCTTTTTATAATTTTCAAGGAAAAACTGACTGACGTGGTTTCCCCCACGTTTGCTCCTTTGTTGACAACACGAAAAAATAGCGACGTAGCTAAGAATAACTATCATTCACGAGAACAGTAGAAGCCAAACAGAGAAGAATGAATGATTTTCTTATTTCTCAATAAAACGTCATTCTTTTTCTTCTTACGACACCTTTCTTAAAACTCTCTTGAAAACCCACGCAATGCAGCTGTCGCTCGACACGACACATCCGCGCACGCGACTCGCCCTCGCGGCGGCCGTGTCGCTGCTCGCGCTCGTTGTTGCGGCGCGCGTGGCAGCGGCGCGGCTTGCGCAGCCCGCCCGCGCGCGGGAGCCCAAGCCGCGGCGGCTTGACATCGACATCGACCTGTGCGACGCGGTGCTCAAGCCGAAGGACAAGCCGCGCGACAAGCCGCCGCGCGCGCCGGCCGATGCAGGCGCCGGCACGAGCGCGCCGGACATGGCGCGCCAGATGACCGCCAACCCGGGGCTCGCGCTGCCGCCGTCGCTGCAGCTGCAGCTGCGCGAAGACAGCCCCGCGGACCTGGACTTCGACCCCGCCGCAATCCGCCGCATCGTCGACCGTCTGCTCGAAGTGGCGCCCGAAGAGCCGCCCACCTCCGCCTTCAAGAATGCAATCGCCGGACTGAGCGGAAAGCCGGCCGTCGGGTGCGTTGTCAGCCCTTGCGGTGCTCACGATGATTCATCGGCATGTCACATCGCAAAAAACTCTAACCATTGCCCAAATTTACAGCTCGGGCTCCTCGATTGCCGTTCGCGAGTCTACTGGATTGCCGCCGTTTCATGCTCAAATCGCGCACATTGTGAATGAGCTCAAGTCTGCAAAACAACCAGGAAGGCCTGTCCTCATTGAGGGCCCTCCAGGCCTGGGAAAGGGCACGGCACTGCGCCAATACATGTCTGACGAAGGGTCCTCGCGACCTGCTGTTTATCTTCAACTGAGCAATGTGCTGCGGAAAAGGCACGGCGCCAGTTCTCTTGATGAAGACGATGAAGACGACGTTGATTCCGTTGCGTTCACCGAAACAGATACGGAAGTGGAAGGCGAGGAAAAAGTACTGATAACAGTGAAGCGTGATGCTTGGGTAAATTCACTTCTGTCGTGTCTTGGATATAAGCATGGCGACCTCCAACCTGTTTCAAAAGACACAAACAATTCAATGTACGATGAATCTAGTTCATCTGATTTTATTCCGGATTCTTCATACAGCCAAAGGCCCGCAATGTCCCTCCTTCAACGACAACTGCAATCTCCAACATACAGAACATCAGCTCCATTAGATCGAAACACATCTAGCATTGATATGCGCCCGTTTACTCACATTGCTCAAGCTCTTCGTCTCATTGCCTCCCGTTCCAAAGCGGGACCATGTCTCTTGGTTATTGACGATATCCAACTTTTATTCCGTGAGCGAATTGCACTCACTGATCGATACGACGGCATTCCTGAAGTATTTGAATGGTTATTGAAATGTCAAGTGGAAGGAATTCTCGATGTTACATTTTGTTCTTCCGAAAAGAGTGCAGTCGGAGCAATCAAGCGACGTGAGCAAACTTTTGTTCATTACAGAAGTTTCAATCACCTAATTGAAAAAAATATATCCTTTAACAGTACGAGGCTATGATTGGGCCATCAAACTACATGCTGTAGAATCTGTGGAAGACGACACTGTTATTTCATACCTAATGAATCAAGTAAACCCGTGCATCAAAGATGCTTCTCGCCGATTCACCGAAGAAACAGCCAGTCTATTTGTCGCTACATTCGACGGCTCTCTCCTCGAATTAGATCTCTACTTCCGAGACACACATTGTCCAACTGTTCACGCCTTTATTGCAAAACGAGAACGAAGTTTCCTCAGACGTCTCCAGAAGCATCTCCCCTCCCGAATCAGCCGCCGACTAAACGCCATTTCCACTCAAAACAACAACAACTCCATCACATCACCAACAGGCACTAGCATCTCGACAGCCTCAGGACGAACCAGCACAACAATCACAGCCGCCGATTACCTAAACAGCTATACATACAGACCCCCTCAGCTATCCACTGAAGAAGAGCTGCGAGAACTGTTTCTGGATATCATGATGCGTGGCGGGGTTCTGCCTGTAGCCCAACTGTCTCTAGCGAGAATGAGTCTTGTGGAAAGCCTTGTGGAGAGAAATATTTTGAGGTGGCGAGACAGCAGGATTCGGAAACGAGAAAATCGGGCCATGCATCGGAGAGAAAGTACAAGCGGTGGTAATGCGAGTGTTGGGAGTGGAAGCAGTGTTGGCGGGGGCGGAAGCGGTACTAGCAGTGGGTTTGTTTCTGTGAGTCCGAATGCTGCTGGTATTGGTAAAAAGCAACGAGTGTTTGGGGCTACCACTAGAAACGATGGGTGGTTTGGAATGACGCCTGCCCAGCAAGCGATGGCTGCACCTTCCTGGGGCACCGAAAGTGAGTGGGATTCGGTGGGTGCTGGAGGTGGAAGTGTGGCTGCTACTGTTGGAGACGATGATTGGGGTGCTGGGGGCATTGCAAGTATGCTGCAAACTGGAGAAGACGAAGATGCAGTCGTTGTGAGTGATGTGGGTGGAAGTGACGGTATTAGTCCATTGAGTCCTGGAATGGGTCACGATCTCTCCATGGATAACCAATGGGCTGGAGCAAATTCAAAAACCACGGACGGCATGTCGGAACAAGTCAAGAATATGGATGCCGCTGAACAGCTGGCGTTGTTTGCAATGGAAGACGCAGAACTTGTCTGGAGCAACCACCTTGTAAGAAATGTATGTGAAGGGTTTGTAAGCGGAACACAAATGCAGTGGTGAAGGGATAAATAAAGCGACGGCTGCCGAAAGTAAAAAAGTATGAAATAAACGAAAGCAAAACAACTTTTTTTTGTATTTTCTCTCTGGAAAATCGCAAAATGGCCAACACCAGCACACCCTCTGGTCCCCAGGCCCCCGCCGGGTCCTCAGGCTCCGTCGCTCGTACTTACGCCAACGCCAACGCCGAGCGAAGCCGAGACTACTGGGACTACGACAACCTCCAGATTGTCTGGGGCAACCAAGAAAACTACGAAATAATGCGCAAAATCGGACGTGGGAAATACAGCGAAGTCTTTGACGGAATCAACATTGTATCCAATTCAAAATGCGTCATCAAAGTGCTCAAACCCGTCAAAAAGAAGAAAATCAAGCGTGAAATCAAAATCTTGCAAAACCTGAGCGGCGGCACAAATGTCATCCAGCTGCTTGACATTGTGCGGGACCCCATGAGCAAGACTCCGGCTCTGATTTTTGAATGCGTAAACAACACGGATTTTAAAGTGCTTTACCCCAAATTAACGGATCTGGATGTGCGTTTCTACATTCGTGAATTGTTGAAGGCCTTGGATTTTTGTCATTCACGGGGTATTATCCATCGTGACGTGAAGCCGCATAATGTGATGATTGACCATGAGAAGCGACAGTTGAGGCTGATTGA
Source organism: Obelidium mucronatum (assembly GCA_025765595.1). Taxonomy (NCBI): domain Eukaryota; kingdom Fungi; phylum Chytridiomycota; class Chytridiomycetes; order Chytridiales; family Chytriomycetaceae; genus Obelidium; species Obelidium mucronatum. Next base: position 772,561 of record JAIVFH010000001.1, on the reverse strand, counting down.
TTGGGGGCTGGCTGAGTTTTACCATCCGGGCACAGAGTATAATGTTCGGGTGGCTTCGAGATACTTTAAAGGGCCTGAATTGTTGGTGGATTTCCAAGAGTATGATTATTCTTTGGATATGTGGAGTCTGGGATGCATGTTTGCTTCAATGGTACGAAAAAAACTTTTTTTTTTTTGGCCACATGGACCTCTAATCACTTTCATCTTTCCTTCTTGTCACTCTCTCAAATCAATCCTCAAAAAAAAAAAAAAACAATATAATACCCAGATCTTCCGCAAAGAGCCCTTCTTCCACGGCCACGACAACTACGACCAACTCGTCAAAATCGCAAAAGTCCTTGGAACAGACGACCTCTTTGCATACCTTGACAAGTACGGAATCGAACTGGACCCACACTTTGACGAAGTACTTGGTCGATACCCGCGTAAACTGTGGACTCGGTTCGTCAACACGGAAAATGAGCGTTATATTTCTCCAGAAGCGATTGACTTTTTGGATCGGTTGTTGAAGTATGATCATCAGGAACGTTTGACGCCGTTGGAGGCGATGGATCATGATTATTTTAAACCTGTTTCGGGTAGATGAAAAAAAAGAAGGGGAGAAAAATTGAAACGCGTCTGAAGCCATGAAGAGAGAGAAGCTGTGAGGGGGGGGCCAGGTAGTGAGTGAGCGGTTTGGAAATGATGGGGAGCAAGTATTTTTTTTTTTGTAGTTTCATGCTTTTATTATTTTGGTTTGCTTCTGTGTTTCCTTTTTTTTTGTCCCTTCTTTCTCAAAGTGTCTCCTTTCATTAAAAGTGTGGAGGTCGTGTATATCTGCCTGACAATAAAAAGAGAGTATAATTAATTAACGCAAAAAAACCCCGAAGAAAAGCAGATATTTACTTTGATAATTTATGTGCTTTATTTTTTGGTGCATTTACAGGAGAATTAAAAAAAAAATCAAAATCGTCACTGCATCTGAATATAAAGTTGTATCTTCTTGATCAAAGCGCGTTTTAGGAACAAATCTCGAGCTAGCATGCGCGTGTGCTGTAATACCCAAAAGAATCAGCATACAAACTCTATTATCAAGGGGCCCGCCAAACCTTCATAAATACAGCCAACTCAATCTTCTCTGCATTCAATGCTTTCGTCAGCTGATATATCATATCATCTAATGCGTGCTCTTCAGCAAGTAAATCCAACAATCTATTTTTAAAAAATAAATGTTGAATGACTCCTGCCACCAAACAAAAAAAAAAAAAACCATGATGAATCAATTACTCAACTGATTCTCAACAACAGAAACACTCGTCAGGATTTCATCCACTTGAACTTCCGGCTCCTTCTTGACTTTTTCAATCACAGCCTTCATGTCTGATACTTTGGATCCCAAAATTTCCACGTTTTTGCGTACTTTGTTCTGTAATAAAACGAAAAAAAAAAAATTAAATAGATGAACATGGGGTGACGCAAAAAGAAAAAAAAAATTCACCTCCTCTTCCCCCAACCTCCCCAAAACCCCACGCACTCTCACTTCTCCTTCCATCACCGCCACCCCAAGTCCTCGAATCCGTTCGAAATCTCGCAGCTTTGACACCTCCAAGTCCTGAGACGCTGCTATCAACCGTCCTGCAAGGACTTGTCGGAGTTCCTGGCCACGTCGTTCGTTTTCCCTTTTTTGTAATTCTTGAGGTGTTGGTTTGGAGGGGCTGGATGCGGCAGATATAGTTGTGGGGGTGATTAAATGTTGTGGGGATTGGACTTGAGGCTGCTGCTGCTGCTGTTGTTGTTGTTCATGTTGTGGAGATGTAAAGGAGGCATCGACTGTGGGTGCGTTTTGGTGATATTGGTGTTGGTTTATCTGTTGATGTTGTTGCTGTTGGAGAGATGGGTCGTATGATTGCTGTGGGGATTGGTAATACATTTGTTGTGGTTGTTGTTGTTGCAGTTGTTGGTGTGGTTGAGGTTGGCTAAACTGATACGCATCCTGAGTCTGCGAAGACGCTTGTTGAGAAGGAAATTGCGCATATTGCCGGAAACCAGGAGAAGTTGTGGGTGATGCTGCCAAAAATGTAGGCACACCACTGCCACTGCCATTTGGTACTATTGGTACCGGTTGCTGGTATTGGTTCGAATACGGAGGAACACTCAATGCACGATATTGACTTTGACCGGGCGGGGTAGGAGTATAAGCGGGCTGTGATAGAGTCTTTGGGGGTGGTGCTGGGATGTTTTGAGTGGTATATGATTGCTGCTGTTGTAGTTGTTGCTGCTGTTGTTGTTGTTGCTGCTGTTGTTGTTGGAGAAGAAGGGGATTAGGCGGAATCGGAGGTGGACTCATTGTTTGCGGTCGAGCGTTCGGCGATGAAGTCGCGTTATTCGGTTTTGGTGGAATCGCAGGCCCCAACGCAGCAGCACCGCCCGGTTTCTGTGGAATCGCGGGAGGACTTTGAGAATATTGTTGCTGCTGATATCCAGGTTGTGGAGATTGCGTAGTTTGCCTAAGTGGATTCACAGGGATGGGAGGCGGTGTTCGAGATCCCGAAAGTTGTGGTTGTGATTGATGTTGTATTGGAACCGCCGGTTTAGCATATACGGGTGGTTCCGCTGCGAATACAGTTTGAAGGGCGGATAGCAAGTTTGTCAGGGAGACATCCTGTATTTTTTTTTTGGATGGGTGTTTGGTATCCAAAATAAGACTTTCTTTTGGTAATCACACATACCGCAGATGGCATATTGTGCCAATTCGCCAATATCGGATGATATACCCGCCCAGCCAAATCAACGTGTCTTCCAGCACGTACAAGCATGTTTGCTGTTGGAGTCACGAAAGCAATCGGAGGATGGCGCGGGTATGTAAGCGGAACCCACACAGCAACAGGAATATTATCTGGAAAAAAAAGATTTAAAAAACAAAGAAGAAATTATAGATTAATTTAAGAATTCCCATTATTTGACAGATGATTGGACTTACAGACAACACCACGAAACGACACTGGGAGTGTTCCATGCAAGGCCATCAAAATCAAAGATTCACCCGAATCATGGATAAAATTATCCATCTTTGGACGGAGTCCGATAAATGAGGCAAGAGCTGCTTCCACGTGTGTTCGAACAACGTCTGGGTTGTGGTACTTCAGGACCCCAAGGGTATCATCAAAGCATTTAAATCGGCGAACATGAAGAACCCATCCATGACAATAAGATGCGGATTTACCTTATTTGCGACGGCTTGTGCTATCCACGATGATGTTGCATTCGATGTCATTTAGTTGCTTTGGTTTTTTAGATAGAGTTTATTATTGAGTAATGAATAAAAGAGCATAAATAAAATAAAATAAAATAAAACAATAAAAAAGAAAACTATTATCAGAGCTTTATGCATCCTTTATTATGATTTGATTCTACTCTGCCGAGGTTGTGGCGCTGCAAACACCACACGACTGTCATTAATAATCAATGACGGAATAACAGGGGGAACGAACGGAGGAATACTATGAAGATTCCGATATTTCCTGTAGAGTATTTCAGCGCCTATACATATTGGAATAAACCCAATTGACGATAAAAAGGCAATCAGGAATCCAACTGCGTCAAATTTAGGCGTCCAAAAAAGCGCCTTCATTCCCGCCCCCAATGAGCCGTACGCCGCAGCTCCATAAGCTATAGTCACCAGAAATGAGGCAAGGCAAGCACCCATAGCTGAATGTGCAGTCAAGTATGAGTTCAATGATGGTATCAGTCCCGCAGCTATGGGAGCAAATGTCATAGTAACAACCATATTCGAGAGCCCGAAAGCATTTAGAATCGATACGTTAAAGCTTGCAAATATCACGGCGAGAATCATGATGGGGATGTTCAATAAGAGCACCAGGCAGCGGACATGCACGGGTTTGAGTCTGTATCCACAGGCTATACAGAGGGTTGCTATGGAATCTGTAATTGCGTTTTGGAACGAGTCTACCGCCGATTCGTTCTATCAAAAGAAAAAAATTAAGAGCATTAATAAATGAATTGAAAAAAAAATAATGTATCGCTGAATACAATAGAAATCTAGCGGAAATTACAAACCATAACAGTAGTAAACACAAGAATAATAAGAACAATAGCCGTAGGAACAGTCCCAGAAGAAGAATCCGCAAAAGCATAAACAAAAGCATAACTCGAATTCGAATTCAGCGTATCCGACGCTTTCCCTGACCAATAAGCCAACATCCCACCAAACCCCAAGAATGCAACAACAAAAGACGTCAAAAGGCCACCATAAAGGGATCCCATTTTCAAACTGTATTCAGTTTCTGAACTCCAGCATCGCTGCCATAGCGCTTCTTGGAAAAAACTACCACAAGTTAATGGAATACCAATGGTTGCAAGTGTTGACCATCCAGTGCTTGTCGCGCCAAGGTAGCTCGGAAGAGGTGGCAGTTGTGTTCCACTGTATGATTGGATTAACCAAATGAGGGAAATTAAGACCAGCAAGAGGACAAGACAAGTCTGGTATGCATCTGTCTGAAATGGTATGAGCTGGGGAGAACAAATTGAACAAGCAGGACTGAACCGAACCTACACACCAGAATGGATACGTAGAGCCCTCCAGCAAAGGTGTATGCCATGGTTATTATTCCCTGAAATGGGTTTTTGAGTTGCTTGAACTTTTTTGACACCAACAAAAAAAAAAAAAAAAAAAACTTGACGGACCACGACCAGGATGGGCACGATCGGCGAGCAGCCCAGAAAGGCGTTGAACACGACGCCGACGACCAGATACTCGGACAGCAGGCCCAGCACCAGACAGAACACGACCAGCGCAAGCACAAAGACCTGCACGGGGCGGCCAAAGCGCCACAGCGCGTACGACGCCACGGAGGTCGCCTGCGGCACGTTGACGCGCACTTTAGCGCCGATGCGGGCGACCATGACGAGCGGCGCACCGCTGGCGGCGGCGTGTGTCAGCAGACCGACAAGCCCGGCGCCGGCGGCGGGGTCCGCGACCAGCGCGGCGGGGCCGAACAGCGTCCACGCGCCGACGCCCGTCGCAAACCACGACGCCGCCGCCCACGCCGCGCTTTGGCTGTGGCGCGCCGTCAGCAGGAAGTCCGCCGTGCCACGCCGCGCGTCCGCCCGCCACAGCGCGTGCGTCAGCGCCGCCGCGCCGTAGAGCATGTACGCCGCGAGACACAGCGAGAGGCCGCTGTCGGCTGCCGCCGGCGAGAGAAACGCGGTGCTGGCCATCAATCAGCTGACAATTCTTTTTCTTTGTTTGGAATCACACAAGCCAATCTCGCAACTCTTTACTGCATAACTTGATGATAAAATAGACAAACTACGTTTTAGAGCTGGCATACATGCTGACAATTTGCATGAGCGCAAGTATTTCAAGCTAGAATGGTGGTGCACATATATTTTATTGCGAAACATGTATATGGAAAACTGCCTAAAACTGTAGATGTTCTATACCTGAAATGTTCATCGCCCCACTTTCCTGTTCTTCAGCACTTGCTGCCACTATGGCTGCTGCCCTTGCCACTGTTGCTGCTGCAACCCCTTGTTGTGCTTATTCTACCAATAAAATCACTAGGTTCAGTAATGTGAGAACCGACGCTCCCGGAAGGAGTCCCCGCGGGAGCGTCGGCGGCCTGCACTGAACGGCAGCCCAAACTTTATTTCTTTTTTGGTTTTTTTTTTTTTTTTTTTTTGAATAATTTTTTTTGAATAAAGGATAGTTTGTTGGTTGTTTAAGGTTTGAGGTTGTTGTTGGTTGTGCGGGAACGTGTGGGTTGCCGCGAGAAAGGAAGTTTGGGTTGCCGTTGAGTGCAGGGCGGCGGAATAGGGTGGATGAGGGTGGGTCGCTCAAACGAGCTCCGTGGTTTGGAAAAGGGAAAAGTGTTCCAAATTGGACACCATACGGCTTGCCAAGGCTTGACTGGTGGGATCTCCCAATATATCGATCCCACACAGCTAACCCTTGAACGCGTATTATACCAATAAAATCACTAGGTTCAGTAATGTGAGAACCGACGCTCTGGGTCGGAGCCCTTACTAAAGGCCATTACTGAATTGGGGGTTTTATTGGTGTTAGGTGTTATTGAAAGTAGGAATATCGTGTGATATTCGTGAGCCATTCGTGGGCTGTGGTGATCGGGTTCTGACCCTCGCCCACATGTGCGGCTGCTATTGCGAACTGGCTGTAGTGCCTGGCTGAGTCGGCTGTGCGCCAACCGCCCGCGGCCATGATTACCGCATCGCTCTCGCGTTCGAGGGCGGCGGAGATGGCGTTTTCCACGCGGAAGCCGTAGAGGGTTTCGCCGTTGAACATGTCGAGTTCTTTGAGGCAGTTCTGGAAGTCTCGGACGAACGCGTCCGAGTCCGCGTGTGGGCGTGCCCGTGACGCAAGTTGAAGAACACGAAAGGGCGGCCGAACGCGAGGTTTGCGTCGCAGAGGGCGCAGTCCCTGGTGTACAGGCGTAGTGCTTCCAGGCAGCTGGCGTCCTGGATGGTGAAGCGGTCGGGGGTCTTGGCCGCCGCCGTCTTCCCCGTGATCATGGTGATCAGAATGCCGGAGCGGTCCGGTAGCCAGAGAAAGCACGAGGTGCGTAGCCTGACCAGGTCGCCTGGGCGCCAGCCTGAGGCTTGGCACATGAGTAGGAAGCACCAGAACTGGCGCCAGCGCAGGCGGTCCCATGGGGGAGCGTCCGCGTTTGACCAGCGCGGTCTGACGAGGGTGAGGATGGAGCCCAGGTAGTGGGGGGGGGGGGGGACTGGGATGGCTTGGAGGGGCGTGACGCCGTGGGCGTCAGCCTCCTTGTTGAGCCTCTCGACGTGGTGGCGTACGAGTTTCGCGTCGGCTGGGTTGCCTGTGCCCGCGCGTGAGTCCCATGGACCCGGGAGGCCTGCGTCGGCCTGGGAGCTCAAGGCGCCTCTCGAGCAGCATCAGGATGAAGCCGAGGTATCGCGGTGTGGTGGAGGGGTTGACTTGGGACTTGCGTCCGAAGAACAAGCCCAGCTTGGTGCCCAGGATGAGCAGCACGTATACCGAGTTGCTGACGCGGGTGCGGTCAGCGCGCCTTGGAGCTCTCCAAGACCGAAGTCGTCGAAGAAGACCATGAGCGGCAGCTGGTGGGCGCGGAGGTAGCGTGCGATCGTGAGGATGAAGCACACGAAGGATGCGCTGTTCCATCCGAACACGAGCACTGTGGACACGAAGTAGGTCCAGCGGCCTTTGTGCCTCCAGCGGAAGCCAAAGTATTTCCGCGAGCTGGGTGCTAGGCGGAAGTTGTAGTAGCACGCTTTGACGTCGATGACGGCCATGTGGGTGCCGATCCATCGGCTGAGCTGCCGGAGTGACTCCGGGTGGTGTGGGGGTGCGGCGGTGTATTCGTTGAGTCGCCGAAGGTCGGCGATGCGGCGAGGCTTGGTGGGTTCGACTCCAATCGGGTAGACCACGCGGGGTGGGGCTGTGCTGTCGCACGGGCCCAGCGGGATGCATGCGCCCGAGCGGAGGTCATTCTCCAGCTCCTTGTTGAGGAAGGCGGTGAGGTGCGGCGGTGTGCCGCCGTGGTTGTCCTGGTAGAGCGGTGGTGGTCGGGTGTCTGACTTCCAGAAGTCGTCGATGTCGACGCCGTGTTTGACGATGCGGAGGATGAGCTTCTCGTGTGGGGAGAAGGCCGCTACCTTGCGCCAGGCGTGGAGCCGGGTGGCGTTGACGTTGCCTGCGCGGAATGCGTCGGGGCTTAGGAGGAACAGGGTCGCCGGGTCGCCATTGGTGCGGCTGGCGAGCACCTCATCGACCGGTGGGTTCGGCTGGACTGGTGTGGCGGATACGGCGTTGTCGCCGAAGATCCGCTGGTAGACGATGCGGTCGTCGTGCTGTGGTGATGGTGTTAGTGTCATGTGATGAGTCATGTGGAGGAGTGTTTATTGGGGTGGGAGACGACGGCGCTGACTGGGCCGGTGGATCAGCGACGTTCGTCGCGGTTGCCGCTGCTGCCACTGCCGCTGCTGCTGGAGCCGGCGGGTGGGGTGCGGTTGTTTCTGCAGCGGGAGCGGGTGCAGGTGGCGGAGTCGCAGTAGCTGCGGCAGTCCAATGGAGCGTGGGGCGGGATGCCGTTCCGCTTGCAGTGGGAGCAGCCGCTGCCGCCGCGGGAGGAGCTGCCTCCGGCGGCGTTGTTGGCACCGGGCTTGGAGCGGGTGGCGTCGGCGACCTTCGACTGCTGGATCGCGTGCTTGTCGATCCTCGAGAGCCACGCCTCGTCGAGACCGTTGTGGGCGGGCGTCTCCTTGAGGTGTTTCATGAGGAAACACTGTACCGCATAGGGATGCGTACCTGGTCCAAACCCGATACCTGCAGGTATGAGTCATTGGGTATATCTGGTCATCCAAGGGTCAGACCCGATCACCCAGGTGGGGACCAGGTTGGGGGGGGGGGGGGGGGGGGGACTGGAAGTCGGCTTCGTATTTCCAAGACGGCCACACAACTGTCAATTTAAAACCCAAACTAAATGAATAAAAGTGACTTATAGCAATTATATTTTATTTGTAATGGCAGATCCGTTTCAGAAGATAGAATGAAACAATATTGTTCTAGAAAACTGACAATCTGACGAATACACCTCTCTCAGAACGTTGTCCTCCAACCTCCTTCCAACTTAATCCTCTCGAACCTCTCAATTATATTCGATTCATCCTCTCTAATACAATTGTCAATCGATTAATATTCCTGCTGAGCGTGTCAAATTGGCAAACGATCTGATGCGATCAGGAATAATCCCATTCACTTTGCAATAACTGCGCTGTGTGCTAGATAGTAAGTTAATAATAAATAATATTGATTTGTTAGTTTGGCTTATTTTTATTCAGCTGTTTCCCTGTGTGAGTTTCAGGAGTCAACAATCTGCCTGCCAAATTGACGAAACCACAACATGTATTTCCCCCAGTATTTTTCTGCGGTTTCTCTTAGCTATTTAATCATTTTGTTAAACCACAATATTTTTTTTCCTGTGTGCTATAGTTCGGAAAGTCAGCATTTATTTATTGGTTCAAGTGCAGGACAGAAGCACAACCCCCAGGCCTCCCAATCATGTAAAAAGTACATTTATATCATACTAAAATATTTAAGATTCGCTCCAACTGGCAGATGGGTCTTCATTCCAGTCGAATATCAAAATACGAAACCAAGGACGTTAAAATTTGTCCGATTAAACGATGGAATCTTATAAGGATAAAGATTACATTCCATGGGGTTTGGGGAATTAAATGTGATTGTTCTTTGACTAATTGATTTCTGACATCTACACCCCACAGATCGTGTACCTAAGTCCTCACCTTCTCCCAATAATTTTTCGAAACTATTCTTATGGACTTCGAAAAGTTTGGTGGGGCTGCCACTTGTTTTGGTGGAGCTGTGGGGTTGTGGTGTACCACAACAATAACAACACACAACATGGCATCAAGCTCATATCGTCTCTATGCCAGATGAGAAGATACATTGTCTAAATTAATCTGTAAAGTAGTTCTTTTTATTGATCGAAATAAAGAAGGTGTCCGTTGACAGATTCTGCTGAAGAGCTAATTTAATTTGTAGTAAATTTAATTGATTAATCCAGTGAGTTATCAAAAGGAGAATTCCCCTTTTTATTCCATGTAATAATGTAATTCTGCTAGTTAATACATAAGCTATATTTTTGATAGGAATGTTGTATTATAATATTAGGAAAAATCTATTTGGGACCCCCCCCCTCCCGGCCTTATTTGGGACCCCCCCCCTCCCAAACAAGCCTGAGACCCCCCCCCCCCCTCCTATTTAGACTTCAGATGTTTATTTGCAACCCCCCCTCCATGTTAAACGAAAAAAATAAAGAAGATTGTTAAAAGCGTTTTAAAGCACTATTTGATCATTTTGGTGAATGCAATTTTTCTTTGACGTTTTCGGACACAGCTTGCATGTCAAACGCCCTCACAAAGACAAATTCGCATCAATGGCTGGCGGCAAATAACGGAGGAGATCGCCTTTGGCCTGCTGTAGAGCAGGCATTCCTTAGCTTGGATGGCACATTGGAAGTTGGTGCTCTGGGTCTCACCTTGAAGGAGCTCTGCACTCTCGCCGGAGACAATATGATTTACAATGCAATAATTGATGAAATATTCATGGCTTGGAACAGGGAGGCAATGGAAACACGTAATCGTCATGTACTGTGGGGATCCTCCAACCCACTCACTGTCCTCTGTGATACTCACGAGAAAAGAGGAGACCTGCGACTTCATACTCTATTCCCAATAAGCCAACTGTTCGCGTTTTATCAGCCAATGTGGGAAAGTCGCGGTGTTATGAGTCCAAGAGATGTGAGTGAATTGGTTGATTGCATTTCATTTTTGTAACATAAACACCAGCTGAGGAAGAAAACTGATGGCTATATCATCAGTTCGCTCATTGACTCTGAATGCAAACGGGTTTTCTGTGTTTACTGGCATGCATATCATTTCCAATTGATGGAACTCAACTTTTCTGGAGAATCTGTCGAAATTCGCTGGGGTGACAGTTTGAATAACACATCTGGGAATGGCATGCCTAACCGAGTGTTGGTCGCTCTTCAAAAGTATTTCGCAATACACAATATCACAATGCCGTCAGTATCTCAAATTGAGAAGTATCCCAAGCAATCTGATGGAACTAGTTGTGGATTATGTTGTATGGCAGCATCTCGAGATCTGGCGGTGAGCGAGAAGATCACGTGGTAAGTTTGTGTCAATCCTTTCTTCAAGATTAACATTGAAACAAACCAGGACTGTTGACGCTGCCTCTCAATTTCGATATGAATTAGTGTCTCTCTTAATGTTGGATGTGAAGGACAAGATTGGTTGTGATCTTGGTGTGGACGAGAGACGAGCAAAAGAAGAAGCTATTGAGCAAGAGGAAAAGAATATGGAAATCGCTATCACAGAGTCACTCACTCTTCAGAAGGAAAGGATGGAAGCATCTTTACAATATAGAGCGGCAGATGAGTTTGACGTCGCCGCGACACTGGCTTCACTTCCGTGAGTGTATGATGCCGAAATTCTCAGCTTCTGTCTGATGAACTTAAAATAGAACAACTCTGGTTTCGACGGCCGAGGCGTTTGAGAATACTAAACTTGCACATGTGTCGGAAGTATGGCTGGAAGAAACTCTCTCGCTCACTGGCGATGATTATCACAAGTTCACGGCAACCGTTCAAGCTCGTTTTATGGACATTCAAATGCCTGTCAGTGTTTTCAAGCCAGAAAATAGAGTTGTTCAGGGGAGTGACGGGATTGCTATCACAGAAAAATGCAGTGGTATGATATGATCTATTTTGTTACCAGAGCACTTACTTGCTTTCATTCACAGTTTCATTTCGATGCCACTTGGGAGGGAAGCATAAACCTGTCCATTCCAACGATAGAACCAAAACCCGTAACAGCAAGAGCAAAAAGATTGGTTGCCGCTTTGAGGCTAAAGCGACGCGTCCAAAGGGTGGCTTTTGGGGATTTACAAATCCTGCAAAAGAGAAATTAAGGGAATGGTGGAAGGATGACTTAAAGGGCCATCAACACAGTCTTTCAGTGTCAGACTGGATGGCAAGATATGGTTCTCGCCGAAGTATTGATGAAAAGACCCTCGATTTTATTGAGAAGCTTGCCAAAACCGATATGTCTGTTGAGAATATTGGAAAGGCATTGGTTGGCTTCACTGGAACCAAAGTTGTTCATAAAGATCTGGCAAATCTTGTTGCAAAGTATCGCAATAGAATCACACTACCAGGATTGGAGGCTGGAAAAGGGCTGGAATATTTGAACAACAAAGGGGATGCATTGTGGTGGAGACACAAACTCAACGACAAAGGAGAGCTTGTATTGCTTTATTGGTGTACTCCAACAGAACAAACCGACTATGCCAAATATTATGACGTTGTAGCCATTGATTGCACTGCCAACGCTACCAACTCCTCCCACGTTCTTTGGAGCTCAACTGGCGCTGATAATGAAGCCAGAACAAAATTGTTTGGCCACGCACTCTTGTATTCTGAGGATGCTGTCAGTCATGAATGGGTGATGGAAAAGTTCATTGAGTCACATGGTGGACGTATGCCTCTCATTGTTATCTCTGACGAGGATCTGGCATTTTTAGTTGTCATGGAGCTTCCTCAATTCACTGCAATTAACCATCTGCTCTGTATTTACCATTTGGGTATGCTGAACTTACCAAAGAACCTGAAGCAAAAACTTGGCAGTGCATACCGAGAAGCAGCTAATCTTTGGTGGAACGTGCGAAACTCGGTTTCAGAAGATGGGTTTGAGCTTGTCTGGAACGCCTTGCTCAAGTGTGTCAGAGAATCCGCAGCCTCAGAATTCAATATTGCCTCTTCTATTGAGTACTTGCAACGACTATATGGCTCTCGGCAGAAATGGTGTCTTGCATGGGTGCATTCACTCTTTACCCTCCGGCAGCACACAAGTGGGCGTGTTGAAAAGCATCAAGATATTATCAAGCGTGGGCGTACTGGTACTCTACTGGACTTAATCTTGTTTATTGAGAATGTTGGCAATAAGCTTCAAGATTCTATTGCGCTTTTCGAGAATCAACATGCAACCAGATATCCATCGAACTTTCAGAACCAAGTTTCAAGCATTTTCGATCCAATTATCAAGTCTATACAAAAGCATACAAGTAACTGGTACCAGAATGAGTCGTTCTCGCTAATGGCGAATTCTTTCTTCTACAACTCTGTTCCCACCAGTCTGGAAGCCATACAGAGAGATACCGACTCTCTTCTTCATAATCTTGCAATTGAGCAAGACGGAAATGTGGCTTTGGAAACGAAATTACATTCAAAGTTGGTTTCAGCAGCATCGCTGGCTGAAAATCTCTCCAAGAACTTTGACAATCCAATCCTCTTCATGTTCAAAGTGAATCACATTCATTTCACAAATGCACCTCCAAATTATGTCTTTGTTCTCTCCAACGGATCGTCCGTTTGTACTTGTTTGCTGCAAATCAATTGTGGCTTGTTCTGCAGCCACCTGTATTCCGTACAATCTTTCAATCGTAATAATGTGTTGTTTAACATTGAATTTGTGCCACGACGCCTCCTCAAGGACAATTACTAACTGGATCCTCCCCTTGGGCAGTTTATTGGAGTGGGGGGACAAACAGGAACAATCGTAATGCCATCACAGCCCTATGAAAGTGAAGGCAGGATGAACAGCATTCTGCTTGCTCTGAAGACCACACGTGGAGCAGAGCTTGCTCCCGCAACAAGAGCTATGATTTCTGACAAAGCAGAATATGCAAACTATATGGAAGCAGCGAAGAAAAAGTTTGAACTGCTAAAAGAGGAGGGTGGTAACTCTGTGGCCAAGGAAACAGAGCAGATGCAGCGGCAAGTGTTGGAACGTCTGCCGCCAGCACAAGTTTTGGATCCACCTCAAAAGCGAGGGAAAGGTCGACCTGCTTCAACAAAACGTAAAGCAAACGCCATGGAGATGGTGAAAAAGCCAGCGGCAGTTAAGAGAAAATTGGCCATAGAAAGCAAAGAAAATGAAGGGATTAAGCGACTTAGAAAGTGAGCAATTTGTTGTTTTTTTTTTTTAGTTTAACATGGAGGGGGGGTTGCAAATAAACATCTGAAGTTGTTGATGTTCTTTTTTGCATGCAATCAATGCTGCAGTCCGAAATTGAAAAAAAAATTTACTCACCTGAGCCAAGCTCCTCCACCCGCTCCACCTCAGCCCCCGCATGAAAAAGATAACAAAAAGAACAAGCAACACAAAATTTGCACACAAACACACTCACACACACACATACAAACACACACAAGGACATCGTAAATGAAGTTCACACAGCAGATCCTGGCGCGGCTGGTTGCGCCCATCATCATTGGCTTTCTCCTGATTGGCCTTTGTGCCTTGACCATCTTCTTTGTCAAGGTCCCAGGAGAAATCAACACCATCCAGGCGCAACTCGAGGCAAATGAATACTTGAACTTTGGCGGTAATGCCGCTGGAGCCGCAGAGTAAGTGCTTTCTCATTCTCTTGATTCCAAACTAAGCATCTTTTGATGATAACAATAGGCTCGTTGACAACACCTTTGCCAACTTTGCAAATCAGATCACAGCAATTGCCACTCAAACGAGAAACGTTCTCGGACTCGACGGCTCCGCTGAAGACCCACCAGTCCCAACCGCGTCCATCTACCCTTCTTACTTTGCAGGGCAGTTGAACGGCGCCGATCCTCCCTTGCCGCCCAATCCTTTGGACTACTCTGCCTATTTCAATATCAACACCACCACACTCGCTCAATTCAATGCAATGCAGCCTGATATCACGGCCAACTTGGACAGCGTATTCAGAGCAGCCGTTGTAAATCAACCGCGTATTCGTGGAGTTCAAATCGGGTTCCCTAATGGTGGCTGGAGAGTTTATCCGCTTGTTTACAACCTGGTGGCGTTTAATCCTTTGGATAACACGTTTTGTAATGGAGAGAATGTTCCAGCCGAGTTTCGCGGTGCTTCTGGTAAGAAATACCGGATTTACGCCGAAGCTGCTGCTGTAGCTGCTGCTCGCGCTACTGCTGGGCAGCACGGATGGCTTCCGCGGCGGCGCGGAAGCCCTGTAGGCGACGGGGCGGGGCTGGGGGTGGGGGGACAACGGCGTTGGCGGCGCTGCTGTCGCGGAGGGCGACGTACTCTTCCCAGTCCAGGTCCTCGGGGGCTGGCAGGTTGACGAACGGGACCGAGAGGCGGAAGCGCCCGTCCCAGGCCAGCGCCGGATTGGCGTTGGCGGGGTTGTCCACCAGGGCCTGGAAGACCTTGTCGGCTGGGTGTCGACTGGGAGGTCCATGGCACCTGCTACGATACCCACCATGTCGGCGTCGAGGGAAGCGAAAAGGAACGTTAACATGTTGGTGTTCGCGGGGGCTGGTTGGGCGGCGGCCATCGGAGCGTGAGCGGTAGCGAGTGAGCGGAGGGGTTTGGAAAAGGGAAAAGTGTTCCAAATTGGACACCATACGGCTTGCCAAGGCTTGACTGGTGGGATCTCCCAATATATCAATCCCACACAGCTAACCCTTGAACGCGTATTATTCAGAATAATGGGTCCTTCCGACTTCATTTCGGCAGATGACTGACATCACGTGACTTCAAAAAAGGATATTGCTGTTTTAGTTCGCTATTTTCGTTTGCATTTTTCAACAAAGCAGCAGGGTTGTACTGCTCCAGTTCTAGTTCAGCTACAGCCAATGATAGCAGAAAGATTGAGACACTGGCATGCTTTGTCTCCTTGATATCACTGTCTCAAAGACTGAGAGTATCCAATCAACTAAAGACATACCTCAATCAGATTATAAGGTAAGTAATAAGCAAAATCTGCAGGAAAGGGGTGCAGGGGTGTTGTTCTGGCTATGATCCTTGCTCTGAGAACGAAAAGTCCAAAAAACCATAGTTGGCGGGTCTGGTCAACTCAAGCACGTATTTTGATTGTATAGCAGTAGGTTTGAGCCTTTGCCTGCATCTGAAGGTGCGTTTGAGGGACGCATGTGTTCGTTTTGGACGTACTTTTGCATTCATTCTATCATCAATGCCTTATATTGGCGCCTCACTTGCTTGCCGTGACACAAGGGAATACGATTTTTTCGTTCACTCGACATTGGAACACTACCTTTCGCTCTATTTTTTGGATCTTGATTTTGATTCAAAAGGATAGTTGTGTCCACTGAATAGGAGCCAAAAAAAGAGGCCAACTTTGAAACCCCCTAATTATAATATTAGACTTTTTGCGATCTGCCAAAAATGAACAAAACAGTTAGTTGGATAGATTTTGAAATTTGCAAAGTGACAAGAGATTTTATTACTCATCCACAGCAGATAATGTGGGCCAAGGTGCCATACATAGCGAAAAACGATTGCACCAGATCCAAAAGGTCCCACAATCAACCAAAAACAAAGCAAAAAGCTAAGATTTTTTTTATTTTTAGCCCAGGAACTTAAAACTCGCTGCGTTCGAATTTCACATATTTTGTAATTATCCAAAGCGGCAGAAAGCCACTAGTGATCCCAGTAAAGCTGTGCCTTGGGGGTTATCCGCTGCCCCAAATGATGGATGACCTCTATAGACAAATGAAGGGTGAGACCAAGTTGAGACAAACACATACTAGTAATAATCAAATTGTTGACGCCCCAACAAAACGACCACGAAAGGTCATAGCCGCAAATGCACGAAAGCTTCTGCGGTGTTTTGAAGGGCATGGCGCTAAAAACGACCGCGAAAGGTCATATCTGAAGTGCCACGAAAGGTTCTTCAGCGTTAAGAGCGGGGAGAAGTTGGGCGTCCAAGGTGGAAGGGGCCCATACGACAACAGAATGAGACAACCTCAACAAAACAACCACGAAAGGTCATAGCCGCAAATGCACGAAAGCTTCTGCTTAGTTTTGAAGGGCCTGGTTCAAAACAAACGACCACGAAAGGTCATATCTGAAGACCCCCGAAAGGTTCTTCAGCGTTTTGAGCAGGAAGTCGGGCGTCTCATCCAAAGCGCAGGGCAGAGAATAGGGAGGGGGGCTGGATGGGGGGAGCACTTATGTTTTGTTTTTGCAGAAATTAAATATGGGAAAAATGGACGCGTATTGGCAAGGATGGCAAAACAAAGGAGACCAAGAACCCCCAGCATTTCTGGATTATATGATAGAAGCAGTAAACGTCGTCGGAATTAGCTGTTTTGAAGGCGATGGCTTGGCTTTATGGTGGAGTAGATACAAGAAATCTATCATTCGCATATGGACAGATACTCACACGTGAGCTCAAAGGAAGCAAATATTTGTTATGCCTAATCGCTTAAATAGGATCCCAGACGATATTCCAATGGCAGCGAGGCGATGGTTTGGTCGAGTGAAGAAGCGACAGGAAGGAATTCAAATAGAAGGTGATATCATCATCTCAGAGGCTATACACGATTCAGTCCGAGACCGCGAGTTGCTGACGAAAAAGAGACAATTGGTTGCGAGTAATTCAAACGCATCAAAGCATTTAAAGCCCAACGGTTTGGAATAACATTAAAATCAGTAACTCAGGCTTTATGCTGATCCCAAAATACACTTGCAAATCGCCAAGATGAACAACAACTCGTCAAAACGTCACCAAGTTCTTATCTTAAGTGCAGTGACGATTCACAGACTGATGTAAATATTTGATAGAAATTGATATCAGAAGCTGAAAACAAATCAGAAGGCTAGATTGAGAGCGAATCCTTCAACTTTCGCCAGTGACTCTAACCTTCGTTCTTCTGGCTCTTCGCATCTGATATTTTATGGAGTGGGCGTGTCTCCCGAATTGCTCGAGACTTTGGTAACCAAAGAAGAGTCTGAGGATGAAGAAGACTTCAAAGACGCCGATTCCGTGGCGATCGGTCTTTCTGATGTGGCTTCGAGTTGGGCTCTGGATAATGGAGAATCGGTCTCAAAGACTTTGATGGATTCTGCGATACAAAAGATCAAGGACACGGCATACAAGACAATGTCGGCGATAGAAAAGTACAGTATATCGTGCGTACTATCTTGTTTGTTTCTTTTGTCCGGGCTGGAATTGTAATTTTCTTGCTTAGGCTAAGCTTGTCCTCAGTCCTCAATCCAGACTGTGAGAAGCAGGTACAGCTTTTGAACTTGTCCAATCCTGAACAAGAGACGTTTCTCTTGAGAGCTCGTTCGCTTTCTTCTGTTGATGTTCCGAATCTTCCTGAATTTGAGTCGGTTAAATCCGTTCTTCGTGTAAGTGTCATGTCAGTCTTAACAATACTAACAGGCGCTCAGTTATGTCGGCACGGAAATACAATGGGCGCGCGCATTAAGCTGAAAAAATCTTTGGGTTTGGTTTTGGAACAGCTTCAGGAATTGGATGTCGGTGATGTTGGATTTGACGAAAAGGTTGTGGAGTGGAAGATTCTCACCGTTTATGAGCACATTTACATTATTATTTATCGTCCACTTATATATCCTACGTTTCTAAACTCATTTTCTAGTATCGAATTACTTTCAATGGAGCCAGATTACTTTCTTCGAGGTTCATTGGAACCGCCCCCCTCTGAACATGAGATTGTTGATGTGATTCGAAAAATTGTTTCGGTGCTCAGTAGAGACTGTATGACTGTAAGAGTGTAAGTCTCTGAACTTAATGTTGGCATATTAATTCATCAAACCCGTTCAGTGGCGAGCTTGGTGCTTGCGATCTACCCACAGGTACACGCCGAAAAGTCGATTTAACGCTCGCAAGTCCCAAGACTGGATGTCAATTAAGCCACTCAGAGTTTGCTCGGTTTTCTAATTCCGAAAGAAAGCGTTTGGCTGATCAGTCCAAAATTATCCGACTCAACCAAACTATTCTCAACAAAAACCGGTGTGAATCGACTATCGGACTCCAGCAATGCGGCCTTATTGGAACTTTGATTCTATTAAAACACGTGGATCACGGCCTATACATTGTAAATTCAAATACCCAATTCGTACTTCCCTCCAAAATTTCAGATATTCATGTAAATATGCCGGACTTGATTCAAAAATTGAGCTTTTATGTGGTAAGTACTGTTGTAGAACTATTGACGTACTAAAACTGATTGAATACAGGCTTCGGTAAGATTTCCAAAGGGAATATTACCAGGAGTGGAAAATGTGCCCAGGCCGGCCCAGCCATTTTGGACCAATAGAACCAAAAAGAAATAGTGACAACAATGTAGTTACCTTCGTCTTCGATATTCCAATGAATTGAAATAAATGGAGTCTGAAGGCAAAATTTGTTGGAAAGACGTGCAATAATACGAACTGTTGAGCAGAATGCTGAACTTCAATCCTCCACTTTTAAATGTGAGGAGCTATATATTTATAGCTTTATTCAAAACAACGCAAAAACCTTGGACTTCATCAATGCAACACTGTGCCTTCGAATCACCGTTTCTTCCGTTTGATCTTCTTCTTCTTCGACGCGTCTCGTATTTGTGCTTTGTCTGTTGTCAGTGATGTTGAGTACCATCTCCATGTCACGCAAATCCACCATCTTGATGGGTTTGCCGTCTGTCAAGCCCAATCGAAGAGCAACAATACGCGCTGGAACATTGCTCCTGGTAGTCGGTACCATGGTCGCCAGATCACATGAACGACAGTCCAAATCATCCCACCCAATCAAACGGTCAAGAACTGATGACGGCTTCTCTTGATCAATCAGATTGTGGTTCCAGTCCATCGATGGAGACAAAATTGAATCGTCAGAATCGAACTTGAATAACAATTGATCATGGAGTGTCAAGAACGGGAGCTTGTACCCTGATTTCAGTGGTGGTTGATTGTTGAAGGAGTAGCTTGCTTTTGACCGAATTTCTGGGGTGGAATCCGTGGCTCCTTCTTCTTCTTCTTCCTTGTTGCTGTCGATGGATTCTCTTTCAAACTTTGGAGAGGATGATGCAGGAGGAACCGATACTTCTGGACTTCTTGATGGAACTGGTTGGACAAATATTTCTGGCTTGAGCGGGCTGCTTCTTGCGCTTCGGAGGAGTTTCGCTGGCAAGTACGGGTCTGGGGAGTTTAAGCGCTGTGATGTCATCTGACTGGGTGCTACTGGAGTGGGGGAATTAAACTGCGGAGCACGAAATGTTGGAACTTGTTGCTGCAAAGAATATGTCAATTGTTTTGGATCAAATTGATGATTGTGGATGGGAGTAAATGGAGTGTGATAGTCGTTGCACAAGGAAGTGGTTTGATGTTCGTAGTCAGTTTCTTCCTCATTCCGATTTGGCGAAAACTCTGAGTATACAAGGATATTATGAGTTGGGGTATATTGTTGGTAATGTTGTTGTTGGTGATATTCATGATCGTTTGAGGAGCGGAAATGTTCAGATTGGTCAGGAACGAGATCATCTTGCGCTGAATGATACTCCTGATTGAATCTGTTTTCGGGTGGAATCTTGATTGGTAGAAACTCCTTCACAGTTGCAGAGAGAGGGTGGTGTCTGTTTTTGAATGTAGCTGCGGGAGTATTGTATACTTCGGTATCGAATTGTAAAGAATTTTGTTTCGCCTGTTGGCTGGAAGTAGTTGGACCCATTGGCAGGCTCCCTTCAAGAGTCACAGGTTTAGGCTTTGCAAAAGTAACAACCAAGTTAGTTTGGCTTCGCAGATCCGATCTGGCGATGCTGGCAGATTTGTGATTGTCAAAAGTCGCGTAGCAGTATTTTCCGTAGAACTGGATACTTCTGAACCTATAGGCATGTCCGAAAACCCAGTTATTAAAAAGGAACAAAAACAGCACGAAAACACACACACTCTCTCTCTCTTACCCAGCAAAGTCTTGCACCATGGCCAGGATTTCTTCCTTTGCGTAGTTTGGCGGCAGATGGGTCACGTGCACCACGTTCGGACACGCGCGTGTTTCGTCCGAGTCGTCTGGCTGCGGATACGGCACAGTGTCTGTCGGCGGCTGAGTCAGCCAGACGCGGTGCGACGAGCAAACGAATGACTCACAGCGCTGCTTGGCAAAGTCGACGGCGGCGATTCCCGGCACGCAGCGGACGAGCAGCGCGGCGGCGGCGGCGGCGGCCGCGTCGTCGAAAACAACAAACACGAACGAGAGGTAGAAGGCTGCAAGCGGCTTAGTCAGCATTCGCGCCGCAAAAACAAACCCACCGACGAGCGAAAAGCCGCGCAGGCGCCGCAGAAACACAAACACGTGGCCGCGGTGGATGCGCTGCGGCTGGTACGCGACGTGCAGCGTGTCGGGTTGCATGGTCGGACACGGCGTTCGGACACGGGGAGAAGTATTCTATTTTTGGAAAAGTTTTCTTTTGAGCAAACAAAAACCAAAGAATTCCCAAAAACCAAAAAACACACAAAAAAAAAGCACACACACAAGCAATTCTATTCTTGGAACAAAATGTCCCGAAAGCATATTCTGATTCTTCATCACCACGGAGAACCTTCCTTCAACGCTGCTGCTTCATTCAGCACTTTTGTTTCTCCAAACGATAACGTCAAGATTATGATTATCTGCGACAAAGTTTCGGAATTGGACAAAAAGAATTGCTTGGACTACGAAGTCGTTAGCAGTCCCTGCACGAATGGGTTCGTAACTACCCAGAAAATATATCCCCATACTACGCAACTGACTGAATTCATGTACTACCTATATTGCAGGAAAGTTGAACTTGCAGCTTGGAGAATGTTTCAAGCACATGGTATCGATGTGGTCTACACTCAAGAAGAGGAATTGGTACTACGGGCAGCTCAACTTCGTGCTCTCTTTGGTCTCTGTGAGGCCAAACTTCTCCCCGACGAAGTCATGTTCTTTAGAGACAAGGCAAGATTCTAGCGAATTCACTTGAATATCCAAATAACACAGAAAATCAAAACAGGTGAAAATGAAGGAACTTGCATCCAACCGTGGCTTCGACGTACCCTCATTCAAACGCGTTTGGTCACCTGCCAACATTATCGACTTTACAAACAAACACGGATATCCCGTCATTGTAAAACCATCACTCGGATGTGGATCCGCGAGCATCAACATTCTCCGATCCGAAGCAGACCGAGAAAATTACATCAAGAACGACTTTTACCAGAAAATCGACATGAACGGAAACTGTATCGATTACAATGGAGACATGATTATCGAGAAATTTGTCGGTGGGAGCATGGTTCACATCAACGGCCACGCCAGCGAAAGCCAAATCACAATTGCATGGCCATTCCGATACGTCAACACTTGTCTCGATTTCACGTGTGGGACTCCCTATGGAAACTTGCTCGTTCCCGCGAATACTGCCCATCACGAGCAAATGATTGCAGCCGCTCAAAAACTCTTGGATATACTCCCATGCCCAAAACACCTCTTTTTCCACATTGAAATGTTTGAAACCATGAAAGAAGACGGAACCTACCACTACACACTCTGCGAAGTCGCAGCACGCCGACCAGGTTCATCCATTGGCCGATTAATAGAAGAATGCGAAATCGGAAGCAAGTTTATTGAAGACAAGAGTCATCCCTTGTTTCAAGAAATGGAGTTTCGTCTCTCTTGCGGGTTAGGTATTCGCCATGATCGGTCTCTACAGTCTCGCTATGCAAGAGGGGAATTTGGTTATTCTCTGGCAGATCTTGTGATTCCGCTGCAAGTTGGGATTTTGCTCGCTATTCCGGATGCGAGTACTTGTCCTGTGGAAGGAGTTGAGGTTGTCCAAATCGCTTCTGTTGGACGTGTTTATAATGGGTATAATTTGAATATCATGAATACATGCGCGCGTTTGGTTATTCGTGTGGGAGAAAACGAGAACCAAACTGAAGATGGGATGCTGGAAAAAATGAAGCTGGCAAAGGCATGGTACGAAGCCAATGTTGTCTACCAAAAGTCGGCGGTTTCCGTCAAAGAAAGTGGTACACCAAAGAGAATGACATGATTTGTCTGTCCGCATCTTTTCAATAATCTCATAATCAATTAATCGCCTGTTACATAAAAATCTCTCGTTATTTCTTAAATATTATTTTATTTGATCAAGTTGACCGTTTGTTTAAGATGTGTCTATGCCAAAGACTCCACGTTTTGCGACCCATAATCAAACACATGAATGTACCCATAAGCGATAACCAAATTGATCCAATCATCATCATCAACGAGCTCGGGATATCATTTGCGATTGCAAGTGAACATTCATCGTGGGATTTTCCTGAGTACACGCAAAACAACCAAGTTTCCGACCAAGATGCGGGATTTGGACCAACGATCGATACGCTTCCGATTGCATTATCCACAATATCCTGAATGGGTTTACTTAGTACATTGTTATATTCCTGTGTCAAGAAAAGATTGTTTTTACCCAATCGAAAACGAGAAGCACCATACAAAACAAACAGATCGCAACAGGCCTTCCACTCTCCTTGGCAATTTCCTTCATTCTTGTTAGTTCATCCCCATGCTTTGCAATCGCATCCATTACAGCCGTCATTCTTCTTCCTGATGGTGGCACAGGCAACGACAACGGCCGTTGCCGCTCATGTGTCGGCATCGGCGGTACTGCTGGATGCGACGCGACCGGCGGCTGATGCAAATTTGGGGAACTCATATGTATCGAAATCGAGGATACATCTCCAGTCATAGTCGTTGTCGTTGTTGTTGTTACAAGACTCTCCTCCCTCTTTCCCCAAATCAAACTACTCCCACCACTTGCATCAATCACCAAAACACTCCCACTCGATGCACCATGAGCAATCTTACCACCACCACCACCACCATTCGCAATAGAACCGACATTTGCTCGCGCCGGCGTCGCCACTTGAATCCTCAAAATCTCATAAACAGTCCAAAAACTCGCAACATAGGCCGGAACAGAAACAACCAGCAACGGACACAAAAACAACCAACTCCCCATCCCATCATGAGCCGCCATCGTACATCCATAAACCCCATTCGATTTATAACCCCCCACCTTCTCAAAACCACCTCCTCCCCCACCACCCGCTACAACCACACTCGCAACTGTGAAACTCGCGACAGTTATGCATACAAACAGTGTCCACCGATACGCGGAAAGATGTGTCCTGTTCCACACGAGCAGGAGATGCAACGACAACGAATACGCGGCACTGTAACAGTTGATGTAGAACATGCTACTCATATACAAGACCCCTTGAAGCAAGCAAAACAAACTATTACTTTGATTCGCGGTTGTAATATCATCTCGACATAAGAAATGGCGTGGCAACAGTGGACCCAAGGCTTGATTCACGTGGAATACAAGCATCCCAAAAACAACATGGTGGATCATGTATCCTGGGAAATTTGTCCGCGATGACGGTTCGATAAAGAGGGACGAGAGGAGGAACATGCAGCAGAGGGATGAGAGTACCGTGCATGTATGCATAGTGATTGTTTCAGAGCGGAATGCGGATTCTGGGTAGAAGTTGCGGATTGTAGGGCATTGGAGGCAGCATTCTCCTGCACAGATGCGGCCATTGTTGGTTGTGAAGTTGGTTCCTGGGGACATTATTTGATTTCTGGGGATCGCTTTCATTATTGGTGGGCATCTGTCGAAGGTGGTTGAAGGGGTTGGGGACTGGCTTGGTTCTGAAGGGGTGTCAACCTCATCTAAAGATACAGGGTCTTTTTGGAAAAGACATGAATTCTGTCAAATATTCTTTTGCATAATAGCAAGAAATAAGACTCACCACCTAAAGTCTTGTATGTATCACCCAAACATGGAGAATCCGTCGAATAAGTATAATCTGCACCCAAAACGGTTCCATAACATGTCGGTAATAATTCCGAGAGTCCGAATTTCGTCAATAAATCCCGACATTGCAGTTCCGTCTCAGTACAAATCGAACGACACGCCAATTGATCGATCGATACTATATTCATTTATCAATGAGGAAGAAATAATGGAATCATTATAGCTTTCGAGACAAAAGCAGAAAAAATAACGGTATAATGATAAGAATATCACAAACCATTTTCAGAACAGCTCGGAAACGTAGAATAACAGATCCAATGCCGATACACATCCATACACGACGCGTATCGCGATGACTCATTTTTTGACAGACCATTGTCTATGTTATGCGCCTTCAGCGCCTCCTCCATCATATCGATTGTAACATTGGGCTTGAGATAAACCGGGTAATCAACTATGTCGGAACAAAAACCACCAGGATATACAGCGCATGTATCTGCCAGCACGAAAGACCGAAAGAATGCTAGAATCAGATATATTGGTACTATCATTGTTCATTTTTGTTGCCATTGTATTCAACAACTGTTTTACAACGGCACCAATCAGAACGTGACTCAAATCAAAAAACAACCAAAAACAAAAAAGTTTACAAAGGAACATCAAATTATTGTTTGGCTAACTCTCAAGAGCAACGCCTATTTTCCCCCCTCAATACTTTCCCTCCACTTTTATTTTAAGCGTGGAATAAAAAAAAAACAATCACAGTAAAGCATCCTCATCAATCAACTCTTCTTCTCCCCCAACAATCACAGCCGTGATTTTACTTTCACTTGAACTTTCCGTTGCGACAGCAGAATCGCCGGCGCCAGCAGCGGCAGGGGTTGCTTTAGAATCAACAACTCCCTCTGGAAGAACCTTTTCGGCTTCGTCCGCTGCAAAAGCCCTTTCGCTAATATGCGAGCTTGTAGCGCCATTGAAAACAGCAGTCTTGGATTTAGAATGCTTGAATGGGCATCCTGGTTTCGTACAGTAGCCGTCGAATTTGCATGGGACTGAAGAAATATCAGTAGCAGCGCCTGCAGGGGTCGTGGGACCAGGGTGGAAGAATGGACACACAGGATTTATACAGTTTGGCCAAAATCTACATTGCCGTTGTTGTTGGGTTTGTACTTGTGCGTCCCACGGGTGAAGGAAGATACAACCGTATCGCGTACAACCAGCACCAAACCGACATGGGGCCGGTTGCTGTTGCTGTTGTTGAAATGCTTGTTGCTGCTGATAACCACCAGCAAAAGATGCCGCTGGAATACCAGCCGTCGGGGCACTTGTCCCTTCGCCAGATGGCGCCGCATCAATTACAATCTCGGCCCCGCCGTCTTCAGATTCAGCAAGTGAAGGACCTGTTGGTTGGCCTTCTTCTCCACCAGATGTTGCAGATGGATCTTCTGCAGAATTTGGGTTTGTGGGGAGTTGATGTTCTTGGTGATTGTTGAACGCCGGCCTTGTTCCACCCATAACATTGCTGGCTCCCCTGAACCCACCTCTCAAACCACCGTTGAAGTTTCCACGGAAGCTTTGGTTGCTATTGTTGTATCCAGAAAACCCTCCCCGCCCTCGTTGTTGCATCCCAAACCCTCCGCGACCTCCACCCATATTTTGACCGACATTCATAGTGGGCACCAAGTTGCCATATGAGTCCATAAAGAATCCGTTAGGAACAGTGGGCATCATCCCCTGTTGAAGTTGATGCACTCCGCTACGTTGGAAGTTATCATGCCGTTGTTGATTCTGGAATCCATGGTTGTTATTGAAGTTGCCGTTGTTGAAGTTGTTGAAGTTGCTGTTTTGACGGAATCCATTGTTTTGATTGTGATTACTCCATTGCTGCTGCTGCTGACCTCCAAAACTATTTTGTGGTTGTTGGAATTGGTTGCGCTCATTGGAGATACTTTGATTTTGATTTTGATTTTGACTGGTAGAATACTGGTTCGATTGGTGAGGAGGTTGTGGGACACTGTGGTTCTGTTGGTTGTGGTGAACATGATCACCATCGTCTCCCTTTCCACTTCCAGATGAAGGTTGCGGACCCAGTCTTGCAGCAATTCCGGGTCGGACTGCCTGAACGCTAGTTGCACTTCCAGAACCCCGCCCAACAATTCCAACGCTAGTTTGCTTTGGATGTGGAACAGACTTCTTTTCTTCTTCCACGATCCCAAATCGCGCCATTCGCAGCTTCTTTTGTTCTTCCGAGTCAAGAGCAACTCGTTTTGCTGGTGGAGCAGCAACAGGTTTCTCCTTTTTCGGTGCGGCTGGTGCCGGATCTTCCCACACGATCTTTTTTACTTTGAAGTCCTTCTGCGCCTTTGTTTCGCCCGAAGCCTCCGGTTCCAAGTCAGGCGCAGTTCGTTTCTTGGTGTTTGCTAGAATGAAAACGTGAGCAGCCAGCGCCCGCACCGCCGCAGCAACAAACCAGCGCCCAGCTTCCGCTTCTCGCCATCGAGGTACTCGTACACCCACGCGGTGAAGGCACCCGCGCTTGTCAGCACTGCGCACACAAACAACGGCACAAACAAAAACAAAACAAAGAATTAACCCGAGCCGCGCAATGCAAACAAAACACACTCACTGTCGGCCATTTCCGCCTCGGCCTTGTCGCGCGGCGTGTCGTTCTTGTACAGTTCGAGCATGAAGAGCGCCAGCGCCGTGGCGTCTTCGGCGGCAAGCGGATCGCCCAGCTGCCGCAGCTGCTCGAATACGGCCGTCTGTTTGCAAATGCGTTAGTTGCTTTGGCGCGACGGGCGGGAGGCGCTTACGCCGAACTGGTCCGGATTCGTGAGGAGCGCAGAGAAGTCAGCGAGAGACATTGATGAATGAGAAAAAGAAATAATAATAAAAACAACTGGTTTATTCAATGATACAAAGCACAAGTGAAGCAGGATTATTGCGCCATGTAGTCGCTGTGATCAACAGAGCTGACTCCCAGCGAGTGATCGACTGATCGTGGATTTGAGGAGAAACCGACACCCAGTGCTGATCTATGACGGCATCAACGATAGCAAAGTGATGCCACCGTCCATAAAATTCATGATATCGGAGAAGTGTTTGAATGATGAACGATTTGTCAGCTCAAGAGCGGCCCCAGCAATCTGCCCAGCAATCGAAACAAACTCGAAAAGAAATGCTCACCACCTTTAAACTAAAAATGAGAGGAAATACTCGCTTTCTTCTAGTTGCCCTAATCCTTGGCTTGGCGCTCGGTGTCCTTCTTCTAGTCAAACTCGGCTATTCGAGTTCCCACCACCCCACTCTTTCTGTAAAAGAAATTCATCTTCGTCGCTGTTTCTTTGGTCTTGATTCATCTTGCGTTTTCGACTATGAGTGGGACGAAACGCGCTTGTCGGGTAGCAGTCCGTTGCTCAAGCCACGAATCAGGACACACTCTGGATGGGCTCTAATACGCGAGAACGAAGAAGAACTTGACATGTATGAGTTCACGCGGAAACTGAATGTACTTTATTTCAACGAGCGTAGAGAATATATGGAAAAGATGGACCGCTATTTCTATGATGAGGTATTTGATGTTGGAAACTCCCTTCTCATCAGGCAACCCCCAATTAAATCAAAAAAATTCAACATAATAAAATAAAAAGGTGAATGCCGCCGCGAGTCATCCGAAGCTGAACGTACGTCTTTGGGGTCCAGGCTGGAAAGGATACAACAAAAAACTCACTCCAACTGAAAACAATATTTCAGCCTTCCCAGACATTCAATTCGATATAATATACACAAAAACGTGGCACAGAAATGTTACTTCTAATACTGCCGTTGTAGTACATGGAACCGGGGACTGCCACAACCACAAATGCATACGCAGTGCCTATTATCCAACGCATGCCGATGCAATTACTTGGAGATACGCAGGACTTATCATGGAATTCGGAAGACCTGAGCAGTGGAAACAGCGAGAAGCGAAACGTATCGCCAAAAAATACCCGTTCTTGAACGAATCTGAACAAGCCGGATTGCAGCAACCGATGCCCTTCTTTTTCCATTCTCCTGATTGTGCCGATGAAAATCTTCTCCATCCTATTCATGAGGGATCTAGTTTGTGGCAATGGCTTAGTGAAAAGAGGTGGGAGGACACGCGACCTCATTTGATTCGCTTGATTGGAAATACAAAGGACTCGCTATATCCTATCAGGGCGAAAGTGAGAGATGGAATATTGAGAAAGCAAATCATCAATGCAGAAGTGTATGAACATGTAGGATACGTTTTAGACCAGTCGTTGGGACAATCGAGCGACAAAAAGAATGAAGGCATGAATTCCCGAGAAATAGGAATATACGACAGGTTTGATCCCGATGTTTCTCATCATGTAAGATCGCCTTTTTTTGGATTTTGGGTGTTGGATTTTTATTCTAACTGGAGCCATATTCTTAGCGGAGGAACCAACAAGAATGGTCCAAAGTACTTGCCACTACTCAAATTTGCGTCTTTGATTCTTCGATTGTTCGTAAAGCCATTCGAAAATTCCAAGAAAGCTTTATGTCGGGCTGCGTGGTTGCAGCAGATATTCCTTTAGAAATGGAATCAATGTTCCAGAACGTAGTCATTCCATTAAGGCCAGATATGACGGCAGAAGATATCAATAACGTGTTGCAAGGGTATTTAAGGGATAAGGAGCGTTTGGCGTGGATGGCAATGGAAGCATTTAAAAGGGCAAGAATGCATTGGTCCTGTCGGAACAAGGTGGATCGGCTAATTCAAGCTGCTGAAATGGTGGTAGAGGGCGAGAGGGGCTATTGGTTTCCATTTGGATATAAAGCGACGTGCAGGCGGTTTGGAGAAGAATCCCAGTATACAACCGAATGGTGTCGTAAAGTCTAGCACCACTATTCCAAACACACTCTCAGGCTCATTCTATTTCTTTCTTTTTCAAGTTGGCATGTGTGATAAATAAACTGGACAAATTTAATTATTTAAAAGAATATTAATCATGATTCCACCACAAAACCAAGAGCCACATTCGCGGTCGTCTCTGAATTCGATTAAAACAACCATAATCGCATTAATTTTCATCGCTTTGTTGACGAGTGTTGGCTTCCTTGCTGGAAAAGGACTTCATCCTGGACTTGACAGGCGGATTCCTATTGCACAATCAGATGGAAGGGAAACTGAACTCCTGGACAAAGGAAACCAAACAATTCATTCGTCTATTGATACAATCAGCAACTGTTTTTTGAATGGCGGGAAGTGCGCGTTCGATTACGAATTTGGCCCTATACCAAACGTATTCTTACTCGATCGGAAAAGGAGTACAACAACCAAGGGGAAATGGGATCTAGGAAAGAAACGGAAGGAAAAAAGCACGCATCTGAATGTATTGTACTTTGGGAACCGTAATGATTACTTGACGAAAACGGATCGGTATTTTTACGATGAGGTTTTTTTTTTTAAACAACATCCACCAACACGCTCACGTACACACAAATTTTTTTTGTTCAGTACAGATTAAAGCTGCATCAAGTCATGCTCAAATTTCTGTTCGACTCTGGGGCCCTGGATGGGCCATGTATAACGAGAAAATATCAGCAAGAGAGAATATCCTGCGAGCATTTCCAAATATCCAATTCGATATAATTTACACGAAAACGCGACATTATAACGTCACATCTCCAACCGCCGTTGTGGTTCACGGAACTGGTGATTTCAAGTTCTTATTTTTTTCAATTCACACTCACCACACAACCACATCCAACGTAAAAAAAAAGCCGACTGCCACCAACACACCTGCCTAAATCCAGAAGTATATCCATCCCACGCCGACGCCATTACATACCGATACGCCGGTCTAATCATGGAATTCTCCCGCCCCAACCAATGGAAATCTCATGAATCAAAACGCGTTAAAAAAATGTACCCGAACCTAAACGAAACGGAGCGCCGCGGTTTAATGCAGCCAATGCCCTTCTTTTTCCACAGCCCTGATTGTGCCGATGAGGAACTCCTCCACCCTGTCCCCTCCACTCAACGACAGCAGCAGACTTGGGCAGAATCACGACCAGTTAGTATTCGGTTAATCGGAAACCACCGGAAAGAATTGTACCCGTTACGGTATAAAATCTGGAATGCAATCAAGTCTGGCAAGATCCAGAATGCAGTTATTTATCAACATGTTGGAAACACAATCAACGCAAACGACAATACAAAGGGAAAGCAGAAATCGGAAACGATATCGGTGGAGGGTTGGAATAATGCTTCTACTGGTCCCGGGAATAGTCTTGGGGTAATTGATCCTCATGATCCAGACGTTGCACATCATGTGAGTGTACAAAAAAGATTTAAAAAGAAATCAAGGAAGATAATGAATGAATAGAGTTGACCGACGTCTTCTTTTTTTTTCGTTGTTTTTATTGTATAGAGGAAAAACCAGCAAGATTGGGCAAGAGTCCTCGCAACAACCCAAATCTGCGTATTTGATTCCTCCATTGTCAGAAAAGCAGTGAGAAAATTCCAAGAAAGCTTCATGTCCGGATGCGTTGTAGCCTCTGATATCCCCCTCGAAATGGAAGACTTATTCAAGGATGTCGTGATTCCACTCAACGTCAAAATGAGTGTAGATCAAATCAACTCTATTCTTCAAGAGTATTTACAGGATAAGGACAAGTTGGAGTGGATGGCTCGAGAAGCTTTCAAACGGGCTCGGATGCATTGGACGTGTAGGAATAAAGTGGATCGGCTTATTCAAGCGGCTGCACGAGTTTTGGAAGGGGAACGCGGGTATTGGTTTCCTTTTGGGTATTCCGCAACGTGTCGAAAGTTTTGGACTGAGGCGAAATATGAAACTGAATGGTGTCAGATTAATGATTCGAAATAAATGTACACGGTCTTCATGTAATTAAATCTTAGAATATTTGAATTTTTATGCGGTTGAGAAGACTTGGAAAAAATCAGGCGAAATCTACAACGTTTCCACATTTACATCCCCCCTCCCTTCCATAATCCGGACAGCTCTTCCAAAAGCGTCCCTGATTCCCCCAGCGTTTGCTTCAGAGCGAATCAACATTCCCTTATTCTGCCCAGCCCAAGCCACCATCCTTCGAATCTCCTGTTCAGTATACAACTCTCCCACCGTAATCACAAGCAGTCCAATATCCCTATTCTTATGCAGCACCGACTGAATTATGAGCATCGATTGAGTTTTGTTTGGACTACCATCCGCACCATCCGTCAACCCAATAATCCACTTATCTCCTTTCGCCTTTGAAGATTCCGCAACGTTTTGCAAAGTTCTAGCCAGGGCATCGTAGAAAGCAGTTCCACCTCGAGGGTGAGTATTCTGTTCAACAAATTGCAGCATTTTCTGATGGTCTTTTTCGGACGCTTTCGTCATTTCAGTGAAGACGGGTTCGTATTCATCGTCGAATTTGATCAACGAGATTGTGTCGCGGGTTGTGCAATTGGTGTTGATGATGTCTGTGATGGATGCACGGCATGTGATGATAAACTGTCCACTCATTGAACCTGAGAGGGGAAAGTTAACGGAAAAAAAAAATAATTAGACAAACGCGTTCGGAAGGGGTTTTCTTTGGTATTGTGTTAAACCTGATGTATCCAACAGAAACGTGACATTTTTCGGACCTGCCAAAGAATTCAGCATGGTAAATGTCTTTGGACCTGCAGCAGCAGCACCAACAGTGCCTTCCAGGCTTCCAAACACTGGTTCAGCAGTCTTTCGTAACGAAGCAGCCAAATCAGGGCGATTAAGCCCCTTCTTTAAATCGGTTTCTTCGAAAAGAGAAATCAAGTGCTTCAAGACAAGCTTTCGGATGGACGTGACCACAACATTGAACTTGTTGAGAACGTACATGTAGTAAGTAACAGCCTCAACGTATTTGTGCTGCGCTTCACACAACAGCCCCATATTAAAACACGCATACTGATACGCTACAGAGTTGTCGCCACGATCTCGGACCATATTAAAGGCCTCTGTGATGAGTACAGCTGCTTGGTCAATGTTCTCTTGATCCAAACACAATTGTCCCAAGTTTCCAGAGACTTGAGCGATTCCTTCTATATTGTCGTTTTGTCTGTGGAGAGAGAGACTCCATTCCAAGAATGACTTGGCTTGCTCTGCGTCTTTGGCTAATAGTCGACCGTCCACCCGGTGTTCTTTCCACATGACCCCCATGTTGTTTAAACGATTGGCTAGAACAGTGCGGAGAGCAAATCGGGTTTCATCGCTGTTGGTTGGCGCATTTAACATATTGTTTGCTGTTGTTGTGGGGGAGGGGGGAATGGGGTTTTTTTAATCAACACGCAAGAGTAAGTACTTTTTTTTACCAATTCCATAAGCTCGATTGTATGCGGCAACAGCATCATCAAAACGACCTTCGATTCGGCGATACACGTTTCCAAGGTTATTAGCACAGACACCCTCACCGCGTTCGTTTTTTAACTGGATCATCAATTTTTCAGCAGCAAGGTAGTTTTCAAGAGCCAATATGAGGTCGTCTGCATAATAGGCATTGTTTCCGAACCGAACCGCAGTCTTAAAAAAAAGAAAGAGGCGCATCAACAAAAACAGTGTTCCCACAAAAAAAAAAAAAAAAAAAAAAAAAAAAAAAAAAGCAAGCAACCAAAAAACTCACCAAGAGGTTCTTCAGATTATCATTCACATTATTCAACTCTTTAGACAACAAAGGCTGATCATCAAACTCTGTGTCAGTGCCCAACTGGTTATGAGCAATGTTGTTCAATTTCCCAACCATCTTCTCAACAGGATCGATAATCCTGCGAGCCAGCGCGTTTGTCACTCTATAACTAATATACGCCGTAATCGCCGTAAATATGACAGTAATCGTAACAGCCGTCGCCAACAAGGTGACATAGGACCGCTTCATACTATCCGCCGACGACGAGATATCAGAATTGGGAGTCACAACGACAAGAATATGAGATGTGGTTTTGACAGAAGCTGCGGCAAAGGTCCATTGAGAACCATCTCCCTTTTGGAACGTTCCAGTTTGGTTTGTATCCTTGAGTTTTGTAACTTGGTTGAGGAACGCGGTGGTCAATGCTGCGTTGTTGTTGAATTCAACGGCAGAGATGGATGTCGTTGTGTCGGCGTTGTAAATGTCGAGACTGGTTTTGGATTGTGGGTAAATCACGATATTCCCGTTTTTCTTAACAAAAAAAAAAGAGGTGTGTTAAGAGAGAGAAATAAGTCAATAATAACTAAAAATAAAAACCTCAATAACGTAAATGTATCCGTTGGGAGAAACAGGAGTGTTTTCCAATTTGCTGGCAAGCGAGGCAGCCAGAATCTGGAGCGAGACGACACCGTAAAAGTTTCGGTTTTTGTACAGAGACACTGAAGCAGAAACCAAAAGTTGGCCTGTAACAGCTGAAGGGTATGGTTTAGTGAAGACGGGAGTGGTGAGTCCATTGGCGGGTCCTGGTTGCGAAGGCGGATATGCAGTAACAGCAGCAATATAGTACTGACGACATTGCGGTCTGAAGCCTACATTATTTATGTGTTAACAAAAACTTTGTGACACGTGCAGAGTGCTGCAACGCCTTCGGCGTATAGCCGGTATTTCTTACCAGAAGCACCGCGAAACTCGGCTGGAACATTCTCTCCATTACAGAACGTGTTATCCAAAGGATTAAACGCCACCAGGTTGTAAACAAGTGGATACACTCTCCAACCACCATTAGGGAATCCGATTTGAACTCCACGAATACGGGGTTGATTCACAACGGCTGCTCTGAATACGTTGTCCAAGTTGGCCGTGATATCAGGCTGCATTGCATTGAATTGGGCGAGTGTGGTGGTATTGACATTGAAATAGGCGGAGTAGTCCAAAGGATTGGGCGGCAATGGAGGATCGGCGCCGTTCAACTGCCCTGCAAAGTAAGAAGGGTAGATGGACGCGGTTGGGACTGGTGGGTCTTCAGCGGAGCCGTCGAGTCCGAGAACGTTTCTCGTTTGAGTGGCAATTGCTGTGATCTGATTAGCAAAGTTGGCAAAGGTGTTGTCAACGAGCCTGTTGTTATCATCAAAAGATGTTAAGTATGGAATCAAGAGAACGAGAAAGCACTTACTCTGCGGCTCCAGCGGCATTACCGCCAAAGTTCAAGTATTCATTTGCCTCGAGTTGCGCCTGGATGGCGTTGATTTCTCCTGGCACCTTGACAAAGAAGATGGTCAAGGCACAGAGGCCAATCAGGAGGAAGCCAATGATGATGGGCGCAACCAGCCGCGCCAGGATCTGCTGTGTGAACTTCATTTCCTTGTGTGTGTTTGTATGTGTGTGTGTGAGTTTGTGTGCAAATTTTGTGTTGCTTGTTCTTTTTGTTATCTTTTTCACACGGGGGCTGAGGTGGAGCGGGTGGAGGAGCTTGGCTCAGGTGAGTAAATTTTTTTTTAATTTCGGACTGCAGCATTGATTGCATGCAAAAAAGAACATCAACAAAAAAAACAAAAACAAAAAGAAAAAAAACAAATGAACATTCTCCGGCCGCCCAAACACGATGCGGGGCTCAAGCACCACCTGCTCTACTGGTTCGCCCTCTGCGCGCTCGCGTCGCTGCTGGTCGCCGAAGTAGTCGCGCTCGCGTTCGTCGGCGGGTCGATCGCGGCGCTCGCCAAGTCCGCCGACGCGCTGCTGACGGCGCAGGCGGCGGACGCGCTCGCGGCGGCGGGCGTGTCGAACGCCGCGCAGCTGCTCGACGACGCGCTCGCCGCCGTCGCCGCCGCCGCCACGGCCGCCGCCACCGCCGCCGGCGACGTGTTCCGCGCCGACTACGCCGCCGCCGCAGAGCCGAGCTTCTACGCCGCCGACGCCGCGCTCGACGCCGCCGTCGTCCCGCCGCCGGGCGCTGACCGCTTCGCCGCGACGCGCATCAGCCTGACTCACTCCGTGTGGCTCCTGGCAAACTACAACGCGACCGTCCGCGAACGGCTCCTTCACGGCCCCCACTCTCAACGCATCAACCACTGACGTGCTCAACAGGGCCGCCCACATTGACCTGTTCCTGCGGCCAACCTACAAGCTGAACCCAGAAGTGCTGTCCATCCAGATCGGCTTTGAAGAGACTGGGCTGCTCAAGAGCTACCCAGGCGTCGGCGACAACCTGAGCCAAGGCGCCTACGACCCACGCACCCGCTCGTGGTACACTGCCGGCGTCAAGAACCAAGCCACAAACACTTCTTTTGCAATCACCCCTCCCTTCCTCTCCGCATTCGGTCGTGGCTGGATGATTGGCACTGCCAAGGCTTTTCTCAGCAAGGCAGACGGTTCTCTGGCCGGTGTCGTCTCCATCAACACGCGTCTTGCCCAATTATCTAAACGATTGGCTTCTTTTACTTTCAACGGTTCCAATGTCGCTGTTTTTACTACTGATTCAAATGGTTTCATGCTGGCTTCTACAAGGATTAATTTTGATGAAATTTCTCAAGGTACTCTGCCTTATACTTGGGCAAATACTTCAAATCCAGCGTTTTCTCAGTCCTTGTGGAATCAAATTCAGGGTTCGAGTTTTAAAGGGTTTGATACTAGGTCTAGGAGTTATGGTTCAACGACTTTTACGGTATTCAACGGAACAACTCCGCCGAAGGCGGTGTTGGCGCGCCGAAGGCGCGAAAGAGACACGCCGAAGGCGTGAAAGAAATCACGCCGTAGGCGTTTTCACGCGCCAAAGGCGCGAATGATGCTGCAAATACACACTCAACAGATTCATGCTCCAAAAAATACTACCATACTTCATACAACCATACATTTCATACAAAAGGACCCAGAAACATCCATCCCGTACTTGATCCTCTGGAAAACCCTATCAATCTACGCCAACGACGCATCCTCCAAATCCCAATCCCCATCCTGGGTCGTTGTCGGCTCAGTCCCCATCGCCCGCTTACAAGACACGGTCTCCGCCGCCACCTCAAACCTCCGCAAGTCTCTCCCTTTAAGTATCGGAATCAGTCTCGCCCTCTTTGCGGGTACAACCCTGATTGTCCTTCTCCTCGTTATTCTCTTTGCAAACGATATCGTCAAGCCATTGAGTCTGTTGAGTCAAGAGAGTTCCCGCGTTACAAATAATATCGGTAATGCTGATTTATGGGAAGGTGTCAGGGAGAAAGATGTCTCTCGTTCCGGGGTGGACGAAGTGGATCAATTCAAGGACGGGTTTTATGAAATGGTCAAGAGAGTTCGTGAGGCGAGTGCACAGAATCAGAAAAAGAGAGGCGATGTGGCGGATAATTCCTTGTTTGCTGGGGTGGCTATTGGTGAGCAAATGCCGGAATCGCGAGAAGTTTTGGACTTGTTGCCGGATTTGCCACCGCAATACGATGAGATTGCTTCTTCCTCGAATGGATCCAGTGCTCGTGCTGGCCCGAGTGGTTCTCATGGCGTCAACTCTTATGGTGGTGTCTCTCATGGTGTTGTCTCTCATGCTGCTGGTCCTAGTGCTTCTCATACCAGTTCAAGTTCTCATGCTGGCCCTAGCGGTTCTCATGCTGGTCCCAGCTCTCATGCAGGACCATCTGGATTTGTGACCTCTTCGTAAAAAATTTAGCCCTTGTTTAAATAAACCTTATGAATTATCCCCTGTAGAAAATATTTCCGATTCTGATTCCATCTTGCTAAACCGCGTTTTGTTGCACAACCCAAGATCGTCATCTCATATAACTACCCCAAAATCCGACTTGAAAAATTTGTTGAAAATTTTTGACTTTGGCTTACACAGTCTCAGTCGTCAAATTAAGGCAAAAGAGAAAAAAATGCCATAATATAAGATTTAATCAAAAAACAAAGACGAATTAAAGAAGATGAAACAATACAAAAACAACGACAACAAAAAAAGACAAGAGACAAAAACAAAACAAAAACCAAAGAAAACATAAAAAGGAAAAAAATACTCAACATCCATTCAAAATTTCAACCACTTGTCCCACCACACTGAACACCCATCGGATACGCACATACACTCTCCATCAACCCAGCATCAAACCCAAACCGCTCAATAAACTCTGGTACATTCTTCCTATTGATATCAATAATCCGAATCAACTCCTTATCTGCCGCCTCTTGCACCTTCTTACACTGCTCATACTCCTTCTCCAACATATCAATCAAATCTTGACACGGTACTCGCCGCTTCAATGCCTGGCTTCCCCTTTCCAGGTCTTTCCGCATCCAGCATCATCAACAGATCCTTCACATCAGGCGCGATTTTCGTTGGCGCATTGATCAGAGCTTCTCCCTTTGTCACCATCCACCGAACAGACTCCAACAGTTCCGAAATGTAAGTGGATCCTTGATTCAGAAACGAGATTGCCCGGTCCGGATTTTCAAGATGGATCTGATCCCCATACATCATGTCAATGTCGTCAACGTCTTCATAGTCGTCGTCATCGTCATCTGCACCGCAATGGTCTTCATCTTCGTCGTCGCTTTCTTCTACTTCTTCTTCGGAATAGCTGTGCTCGTCCTCGTCTAAACCATCGTCGTCAGAGTAATAGTCATCGTCACCACCTGGCTCGTGCTCATCTTGACTGCCCCCCTTCCTCATCGCCATCACCGTATTCAGATTCCTCAAAATCAGAGTCGATTTCAGGTGGTGCATTGGGATGTCTCATTGGGAACGGATTAATATACTTTGACGATGAATCGTGACGTTGAAAACCAGGCGGCAGTTCAGGGCCCAAAGAATACAGTTCTCTTTGATGCCCCTGGAGCTTGCTGCTTTTGCGGAGCACCAGCGGCTGATGCCACAACAGAGGGGATAGCACCTGTTCCCAACACTGCAGGTGAAAAACCGCATTTCCTGTAACAGGATCCACCTTGAACTGAAAGTCGGTTTTCTCTCTCGATGCGGCAGACGACGACGATACTGGAACAGCGGTCGTGGTAATCCCAACACCCAACCCCATACTAACAGCAGCTCCGACCCCAGCCATGGGATTCTCAGAGGAAGCAAGGAAAGTTTCTGCAATCGCCAGCATTGCTTGCGTCAACCCTTCAGGAGTAACCTCGGCTCCAGTAAATGACTCATCTCCCTAAATCACCGAAATTCAGTCCTCTGTTGGCCATATTCTGCATGTTTGCTGGCGATGTCAGTTGAGCCATCATTTGCTTTGTAAATTCGCCAAGAGCACCAGTTGTCGTTTGGTTGATTTCCGCTGCCAATTCAGGCGGAATTCCATTCATGGCATTGGCAAACTGAGACATCTGCTCCGACAGACTGGCCATGTTGCTGGGAGCATTGGCGGCCAGAGACGCCTTGCCAAGGATTTCCATAAACATAGGTGGAAGAGGGGGTGGATGCGAATGTTTTCTAGCCTCAGCCGCTTGTTTAGCTGCAAGTTCATCTCGTTCTTTGGCCCTTTTACGACGACTTGACTTCAATGCCTCAGCAGCGATTTCGCTCTGCTGCTGCTGTTGCTGCTGCTGATGTTGTTGTTGCTGCTGCTGCTGTTGTTGTTGTTGCTGCTGTTGTTGCTGTCGCTGCTGCTGGCTTGAAGTCGACGCATTCTGGTTTGCATTCACTTTCGTTGGAGAGCCACCTTCTTGCTTCAGCGGAGTTGCAGCAATTTCTGGAGTAGACTTGACAACAGTTTCAGGGGCAAGCATGCCAGTAGCGGCCTTCTCCAATTTAGCAACTTTGGCCTCAGCAAGCATCTTCTTTTTGGCTTTTTGTCGTGCCTTCTTGGATTTCCCAGCTCCAATCAACGCCTCTGCTTCTTTTGCTGCTGCCTCTTTCTCCTCCCGAGCCACTGTTTCAGCTTCAACGCGAGCAGCCTCTCGCTCAGCAGCTTCACGTTCAGCGGCTTCTTTAGCAGCTTGAACAGCAGCAGCTTCGGCAGCAGCACGTTCCAGCCGAATCCGCTCTTCCTCGGCCCCGCCTTCTTTTGAGCCAACAACAAAGCAGCCGCTTCTTCTTCTAACCGCAACTTTTCTTTTCGCTCTTCCTCTTTAGCCCGCAGAATCTCAAGATCGCGTTCTCTTTGCTTCAGGCGAATCAATTCCTTTTCTCGGGCCCGTTGCTTGGCTTTTTCCTTTTTAGACAAAACCGGTGTGTTGCTACTGTTTGTAACCACAGGCTTGGGAACAGCAACTTCCTCCGTAGCTACAACCGGTTTCACTGCAATCGCGGCCGCCTTTTCGGCTTTTGTCTTTTTTGGCGGCGCTCCAACAACTTCCTTCACAACAGGCTGAGCAGGCGGAACGGAAGGAGCAGCGGTGTGCTTGCTGCTTGAAGTAGCCGAGCTACCTCCATCTTCTTGTTTTGATGATACAACCGATTGTCTTGAATTCTCTCTTTGAGTCATGATCGGCATCCCGACCCCATTTCCATTTCTCCCCAACCACCCACTTCCTCCTGCAATTTTTTCACTACTCACACCTCTATAATCTTCACCACCCTTCATCATTTCATAACCCCCCATTCCATCACTCCCACGCACACCATACCCCCACACTGCGTCCCCCATTAATTGGGGAACGCTCTCCGCCGAGCGGCGACTGCTGCTGCCTGCATCCGGGAAGTAGGGGAACCCATAGTCAGACCCTGCTGCTGCATAGCTTGCATCTGCATCCACTCTCGACTCTCCCGAGCAATCTCTCTCTCCCGTTCCCGCTCCTGTTCCCGCTGCAACTCTCTCTGCAAATGCGCCAGATGCTGCATTTGAGGATTGATTTGGCCAGATGGGGGAGTCGACGTTGAGCCGTGTCCTGCTGCTGTCGTCGATGGCCCATACAGATCCCGGAGCAGAGAGGTATCCTGAGCTTTGCATGAAAAAGATATGGTTAAATTCACAAAAAAAACTACAAAAAAAGAGGTCCACAAAAACAAAACAAAATCGTGGGTTCAATCTCACCATAGCCGCCAGGTAGTTCCTGGAACACCCCATCCACCTCCAAGGTCAGGACTTCATTACAAGGTTGGTGTTGTTGGCAGCGCCCAAGAGTGCGGCTGTTCGCTCTCGCATTTGAAGCTCTACGCATTTGGACTTGGTTTTCTCGCAACTGAGCTTCACGGGCGTAAGAATTTAAGAATTCGTTTGGTTGGTTGTCGCCCAAAAACTGCTGCTGTTGAAATCGCTGCTGTTGCTGCTGTTGTTGCATCAGCTGAAGCTCTTGCTGTTGCCTTGTCATCAAACCACCACCAGCGCCAAATTGATTCCCATTTCGCAAAAGCTGCTGCTGCTGTTGCTGCTTGTTGACGGAGTGCATTGTCGGCCAGAATTTGATCCCGGAGAAGTTGTTGTTGGGTTTGCTGCGGCCATTGGCTTCCAGCTCCAAAATCTTGCAATTTGCTCCCTCCGTTTCCGCTTTCCAGCCACCGATTTTCAACATCAGGAACTCCAGGTTGAGGAAGCACATTATTCTGATACATGTTGCGCTAAGTTAAGGTATGCTGACCATCAGATACTGTTTCCAGCGGAAAAAAAATCGAAGAAAATATGTACCACAGGGTTTTTCAGGCATAATCTTGTCCTCTTCATCGTTCATCATCCGGTTATACCGAGTTGCTGCACTACCACCAAATTCATCACTTCCAAAAACAGATCCACGAATCACAGCCATAGGATCCGATGAAAACGGATCAAACAGTCCAGTGTATGTCGGATGTAAAATGTACCCCAAGTTATACAGGGAAACACCGCCTTTCTTTTCTCCCTTGTTTGAGCTACCCGTTGCTCTGGCCACAGCGAATTTGGAGTTGGGAGGGCCCCGGCGAATCAAATTTGGAACCAGTTCATCGTTTCCATCATTCAATGCTTTCGATCCCAAAATTCGGTCTTCGTCAGGAATATTGGCCTGGTTGGAAGGAGCAGCAGGCAGCGCTGCTTTTGGAACAGCGGGCGAGGCAGGAGCCGTCCCTGATTGCATTCGAGAGTTAGCAGCAGGTGTCAATCCAGGAGGTGGTGCCTGTTGCGACTGCGGCACACTTTGCGGTGGTTGCTGCGCCATAGATGGACCAGCTTGCGGAACTTGTTGCTGGGATTGTTGCTGAGGAAGCTCGGCTGCGGCCACTACAGGAGTAGAAACGCCACCCTTCTTGTTCTTCTTTTTCTTTTCCACAATCAAATCCATCAAATTCGTTTGACTACGAGGCATGTCCGAATCAGAAAAGTCAGAATCCGAAGGAAGAGGTGTATGGCGAACTGGAAGTAACGCATGAGGAACAGGAGACTGTGCGACACGATGACCACCCACAACACCGACTGGTTTGGCCCTAAAAGATACGAGGTTAAAAAATTAAGGGAAAAACCACCTAAGATTCCTGGTTCATACCAACTGGCTGTGGCAGGAAGCGCGCTTTCCTCCTTTTCGTCTTTTCTAAAGTACGCCATCAATGTTGGAAAAGGAACAGGTCGAGGGTTTCGGTCACGGATAGCCTGACGAGACAGTTCTTCCTTTGCATAAGTGTCGGCTTCTTCAGCAGGTTCATGCAAATATTGACACACTGCATGTTGACAACTTTGATTTTTGAGAAAGAACTGACAATATTTTGTAGTTCCGTGGGTAACTCTGTTGTTATGGGCGCAAAGTCAAAGAGATGATCATCCAACGTACTTTGAGTCGGTTTACCTCAACACCTTGTTGCCATCAAACACAGTTCCATCAACAGCGTCAATCGCCCGAATCGCATCTTCCTTCTTTGTGTAAAAAACAAAAACACCAAGTGGAGAGAGCGACGAAACGACAGGAGTGTGGCCATGACCTTTCCTGTTGATGACAACTCGGGCAACTTTACCGAACTGGCCAAAGAACTCATTTGTTTTAAGGCACTGTCCAAACCAACAACAGCAGAGTTAAATTACAGCGCGGCATTTAAATCAAAAAAACATTTCTCCTTACTTCTTCAGTTGCAAACTTTGCTGGGAGTCCAACAACATAAACCAAGTTCTTTTGAACAACGCGCGCATTCGCCAAATGCCTTCTTGCCGCATTGTCCATTTCTTTCCGCTCTCTGTCTCGTCGCTTTTTTGCCTCTTTGATCCGAGCCAGTCTTTGTATATTGTTTAGCTGTGTGGGCTATGGAAAAGCAAAAATAAAAGCACTCAACTCGTCCACTGAAACAGGAGTAAACTCAACAAGGTCCTCAGTGTATTGCCTACGACAAGCGGGACAGAGTCCGTTGAGGTCTTCTTTGATGTGGTTCCAGCAGAATCGGCAAATCTAGGTTTGTTTGCTCAGCTCTCACAATGCACACTCTGACAAACACACCTGGTATCCACACGGACACGGCTTGAAATACTTGTCGGTGACATCTATTTCCTCCATGCACAGAGGACACTCCATATCCTCATCTTCACTATCCGAATCGTAGTTCATTTTTTCGAACAATTTGTTATTTTTCTTCTTCCACTTTCTCTCTCTTTCTAATACAATTACTTTTTATTGTTAAAGGTTAAGCAAACAATATGTTCAAATCAAGCATTCTCTGACGGGCCATTTCTGCCTTGTTTTCACGAGCCTTTTCTCTCCGCTTTCCCTTCTGCCCCAACCCATCGTCTCCATCATCAGTTGCACCCGTACCACCGCTACGATCTTTGAACGCCATCTCGGCGAGTTTCATTTTCCGCCGTTGGAGCTCCAGAATATTGTCTTCAATGGTTCCTTTGGCAATGAAGCGAATCGTGTTGACGACTCTCGTTTGACCCATGCGATGTACTCGATCAATTGCCTGAGCTTCGACGGCAGGGTTCCAATACGGTTCCATTATATAGACGCGGTTTGCGGCTGTCAGATTTAATCCTACACCTCCAGCTTTTAGTGAAAGTAGCAAGACTGTGATTTCAGGGTCCTGCTTGAATCGGGACATTGCAGTATTTCGGTCCACTCTCGCCATTTTACCGTCTAATCTTGTAAATTTGAATCCTGCTGCAGTGCAGAGGCTCCTGAGAATAAAAACACCCTTGTCAGCTATCCAAATTAGTCCTCAAATTATTCATACCTGCAACAAGTCTAGAACTGTGGTCCACTGACTAAACACGATCGATTTCACTAGCTTGCTCCTTCTTTTGCAGAGTTTCGTGCCTCACAACTGCTAAATCTTCAACAAGTGCTCGGATCTTTGTGCTCTGTCCATCCATTTCCAAAATAGACATGCTTTCCATCAAATTCTCATCTTCCATCTGAAACGAATTATAACATTAACGGGACCAAAAAAGTAACGAAGAAGGAAGAGAAAACGAAGAACTCAACTGCATCCGACTCCTTGATCTCCAAAATATCACTATGCCCGATTGCAAAACTGCACATGGGGCACGTCGGCGCCACTTCTCCTCTAGCGATTCCAGAGGCACCTCCTGCTTCCCTTATTCCATTCATGCACTTTCTACAAAACAAGTGTCCACATTTGGAAACACAAAGAGTTTTGATTTCTTCCTTTTCTTCTTTTTTAGATGCGGATTGCTGTGATTCGTTATTGGCAGGACCTGGACCCGATCCAAAAGTATCCACCATAATTCCACAACTACAACAGGAATCATCACCACTTTCTCGAAGCAAGTTCAATATATGAAGACCTCGTTTCAGTGTTAATGGAGGGAAAACTTCATCTTTTATCAACCCCTGCATTTGTTCGTCTAACGCATGCGCATTTTTTTTAATACATCTCAATGGAAGAAAGAGAAAAAGAAATGAAAAAAAAGCACACACTCACCAAGCTCATTCAACTTCTCCTCCCAATTTTTGAACAAACTCTTGTGCACACACACTTGCCGCATCCGAAGAATAATCTCCAACAAGTGAACGTAATGCTGCATCACGTTTCCACTATCCTTCAACTGAT
The DNA here is from genome assembly GCA_025765595.1 of Obelidium mucronatum. Lineage (NCBI taxonomy): Eukaryota > Fungi > Chytridiomycota > Chytridiomycetes > Chytridiales > Chytriomycetaceae > Obelidium > Obelidium mucronatum. Next base: position 728,554 of record JAIVFH010000001.1, on the reverse strand, counting down.
GGAAAAAGGCTTTTCCTTTGGAATGCACTTTATCATAGAGCTCTTGTTCGCTGGGCGCTAGTTCCAAATATTTAATCGCGTCTTTTCTTTCAGGTAAAGTGAGGATCGGTTTGCCATTGATTTTTTGAGTTTTTGTTCGTCGGAGGGTGATGACCTTCATGAGTGTTTGTAAGCGGTCTACACCAATTGAATTTGCGCTGAATTTCACTGGTTTACTAATAAACGTGTTCCAAGAGGACTTGTTGCAAAATGGCTGGATTCGCAGGAACTTGATGAGGGAAAATAAGTCTTAATTGTTTGTGAAAACAAAACATCAATTTAGAAATGATAGTAGGGTAGTGTTGACTCAAAAAAAAAGGAATGCAAACCATCCAGTTTGTTTTGAATCGGAGTTCCAGTCAAGGCCCACCGCCTCTCTCCAGTCAGACTACACGCTGCTTTTGATTGAGAAGTATTCGCGTCCTTGATAATGTGAGCTTCATCCAAAACAATTCGGTACCATTTGACAAGCTGAAGAGTGGAATTGACTGTAATTGGGGTATGTGTGACATCATTCGATAAACCACCACTGTTTTTCACAGCCATCGAGCCCGACTTTATATCCTTTCCGTATTCAATTGATAGTAGATTGTATGTCGTGATGACGATATCCTATTTTTTTTTTTGTTTTTGATGTTGAGAAAATCAAATTTGGACAAAAGAAAAAACATAGAAAAACCCACATATTTCGCAAGCTCTTTAGGATCTTGAATTCGTGCAGATCCATGATATATATAGATTTTAACAGTATTTGGTTTCACGTGAGCATTGAATTGTTCTTCCCAATTTTGGACAGTACTCAGAGGACAATACAATCAAGGTTCCCTGCGACGGAATTAAAGTGCTATCATCATCGTCGATTGGAATGACGTCATCATCCACATCATCATCGTCATCGTCAATAGTATAGAGCTCAAAGCCATTTGGCTGTTGGTTTGCGGTTGGTATGGATTCAGAGCTTGTTGCTGGTATTGAAGTTGTTGTTGAAAGTTTTGCATAGGTTGCTGTGTAGGGGCGATAGCCAATATAGGTGTCGATGGACTGGAATTCGGTTGAGATGAAGTTGCAGAAGCTGTTGGTCTCCGCATTGAAATTCGAGCTTTTTGTTGATATGTTGGAACAACTGGCAACCGAACGGCAGCTCGAGACGTCATAATAAGAGAGATCACTTCAATCGTCTTTCCAAGACCCATATCATCTGAAAGTACAGGAGCATCAGCACCAAAACCAAAAACCAAAAACTCTTTTTTCATCGAAGAACTCACCAGCAAGAATACCACCCTTCGTGTTATTTGGTTTCTTACTCGTCTTTTCATTTGTTATCATATTCGTGTACATTCCACGTCCATCAAATTTCCAAATCGATGTTTTGGGGTCGTACTTTCCGAAATCCACATCCTTTTCCTTTTCAGACATGAAGTGGAGTGCTTGTTTCTGATGTGCATACATTGGTGTCATAATAGAGTCATCTGTAGAAAACCTGTAAATTACGAATGCTTCTCAATTCCGCCTTTCAAAAAACAGACCTGGCTCCATTTGCGGTAAGTCTTCGGCAGCAGTCAATGAATTATACACTGCTTCAATCTGAGTTTTCGCTTCGTCCGCTGCAGTTTGACCGCCTGAGTTTAAATGAACAGTCGTGACACTAGGCCGTGCCCATGTATCCGCCCATTTGGAGATTAGAGTGGGGATTCACTCGCGGAATGCTTGCTGGAATATTAGGGGTTTTGACGTCCAGCAAAGTGATGTTGTTTGACAACAAAAGTGATCCCAAAGTCGTGGCTAAACCACGCGGGCCAATCAATGTGAGCATTATCGGCAGGGCGGAGCCCTATTGGCCAAAAAAAAAATCTCGAATAAGATTCTGCAGTTGATTGGCTTATAAATCCCCCGCTATCCTTAACTGTCGGCAAATTGTGTGGAATCCAACAGTCCATTTTAAGCTGTGCCAAAACTCTCATCAAGACAAATGTAACTTTCTTGTCAATGTATCCCAGATGATGCTGCTGTTTCAATGAATCCATTCCAATAACACGAATTTTGAAATCTCCTGGTCCACCCGCATCTCCCGCTATAGCTCCAGGTTCATTGGGTTGTTGAGGTGCCAATCTCACAGGCATCATGGGTTGATTCTGATAGCATCGTGCATAGTGAAGTGGACTAAAATCAACAATATTCACTGCCAGCGTCCCAAAACAGACTGGCTCCGCCATATGTCGTTGGGCTTCCTGCTGCCTTTTAAGTTCGCGTTCTCGAGCTTCCTGTCGGAGTCTATTCATTTCTGCGGGATTTTCCAGATCAATTACAGAAGAAGACGAGGAAGTTGATGAAGTTGATGTGGTGTTGGTTCGGTTATAAAGACCCTACATGGGTGAATAAGCGTCAGGCAGGGTGGAAATAGTGCAGGAAACACATACCTGCGACGATCCTGGATACGGTTTCTGGGCAATGGGAACAGGGAATGCCGATGAAGGAGTCTTGCGCTTCTGCGGAATTGGTTGAGCAGGTTTCTTTTCTGGTATAATGAACTCATCCAGTTCGTCATCAAACTCGTCCGTCAGATCAATCACATCCTCCTGGGTGCTTTTTTGGGGCTGCTGCTGGTGCATATTTTGATGTTGTTGTTGATGTTGTTGGTGTTGTTGGGCAAACGGATGAACGGGCGGCGGCGTTGCGGCCACCGGCGACCCGCTGATCGTGATTGGCTGCTGATATACGTTCGCTTGCGCCGACTGCGGCAGCGGCAGCTGCAGACGGTGTGCCGGCAACGGTCTCTGCGCCTTGTTTGCAAACAGCGGATTTGCGGGTTTTCTGGCGCTGGCGCTGGCGAGCGGACTCTGCGCGTAAGCCGCGCCCTGCGGGTTTGGTTGGCTCGGCTGGTTCGGAATCAGCGCCAGCAGCGCATCGAGCTCGCGGTCCGTTGCGCTCGGATCGGGATTGGCGCCGTTGCTGGCGCTGCCGCCGCCGCCGCCGGGGTTCGAGGCGGGCGCCGTCGCATCGTCGATCGACCGCAGCAGTTCTTCGAGCGCCGCGTCGTCGTCCATTTGTTGGTTTTTGGTTTGTCTTTTTCGATTTTAATAAATCAGAGAAATTAATAAAAAAAAAGAACAAGTGACAATTCTTCAGTTGTTGATCGAAAAAGACGCAGACCAACGGCTGCACACACACAAGTTGAAGCAAAACAACAGCGAGAAGACATGGCAGAAAAGATGAGCTTCATCAAGAAGCTGACAATCTCTGCCAAGGAAGGAACTCTGTTCAAGAAGAGCAACACAGTCTCGCCCTCGACCGCGTCAAAGACCGCCTCTCACACAGGATCGCAAACTAATCTGAACAAGCCGCTGTCTCCAGTTTCGCCAACTTCATCAGCCGCTGCCGGCCAAACTGCGGCTAAGCCTTCTTCTTCCAACAAACAAACTGAATCATCCCATGCCGGAGAAGCCTCCATCATCTCGGCTGCTTCAGTCACAACGCGAGGCGTAAATCCTGCAAACGCACCGCCCTTCAAACCAAAGCAAAAGTATTCTTTCGCCGATCTGTCAATTGATAGAACTCTCGGTACTGGGTCTTTTGGTCGCGTTCATTTGGTGCGTTTGAAGACGACGGGAAAATACTATGCCATGAAAGTCTTAAAGAAGAATGAAGTTGTCAAGATGAAGCAAGTGGAACACACCATCAACGAAAAGAATATTCTTGAAAAGTTGGATTACCCCTTTTTGGTATTTATGCTGGGCACAATTCAGGTATGTTCCTTCAGAGTCGTTGCGCCGATCACGATAGAGGCGTTTCTCTTGATATAAATATACAGCCAAAGGCAGTGATTTGGTCTCTTCGCTTCATTAATTCAAATGATCTCACTAACATTCACAATCCAGGACTCCCACAACCTTTACTTTATTCTAGAGTATGTGCAAGGAGGAGAAGTATTCTCATTCCTTCGGCGATCGGGGGTAATATCTCCTTATCCTGTTTAGAAATATACTTCACTCACCAGCTTTAAAAATCAACAGAGGTTTCAAAACTCGGTCGCAAAGTTCTACGCAGTTGAAGTCATTCTCGCTTTTGAATATTTACACGCTCGAGACATAATTTACCGAGATTTGAAACCCTGAAGTTTGTAGTTCTGTTGGTTGCCACCAACCAAAAAAACTGACTCCTTTTAATCCTTTCAGAATCTTCTGATTGATTCCAAAGGGCATGTTAAGATTACCGATTTCGGTTTTGCGAAGCATGTTCCAGACATTACATGGACTCTTTGTGGAACGCCAGGTAAACTGACGATTTGAATCCGACGATGACAACTAATGGAATGGAATGGCAATATATAGACTACTTGGCTCCTGAAATTATTCAATCCAAAGGATACGGAAAGGCGGTGGACTGGTGGGCTTTCGGAATCCTCATGTACTGAAATGCTGGCTGGACATCGTGAGTTTACTTTTTCTGGCATGTATCATGAAAGTAAACTTCTTTATTTCCAAAGCACCTTTCTATGATGACGATCACTTTAAACTGTACGAAAAGATTCTGGCATGCAAACCCAAATTCCCATCGCACTTTGACCCCAACGCCAAAGACTTGGTCAAGCGTATCTTGACGACGGATTTAACTAAGCGTTATGGAAACTTGAAAGCAGGTGTGATCGACATCAAGACTCACAAGTGGTTTGCCGACGTTGACTGGCAGAAGATGGAGGACTGTGCCGTTCCTGCGCCTTACCTACCCCCTTGCAAGGGAGAAGGAGATACTAGTAACTTTGACCAGTATCCTGAAGACCACGAACCATATGGCGTAGCCGGCCCAGATCCACACAAGGACAAGTTTATCGGATTTTAAAACAAAGGAAACCCACTCTTTCTTGTTTGTTGATTGCTCTTTTTTTTATCATTATCTTTTTTTACTCTTCTCTTTTAATAATAATAATAAATTATTTTAAGTTAAAAAAATAAAAATAAATTCTGAAAAATAATTTATTATTCTCATGCCCAAAGACCCCGACGACTTCGACACCATTGGTATTAAACAGCTTCTCCAATAAACACAGCTGATTCAGTGGAAACACAGACTGGGTCCAGGATACCTCGGCAGACCATCAGCGGCGAAGGAAGCTGCAGTTAACGCTAGCCGATTCACCACTCGAAAGCGCATTCGAATCAATGCAGTCGTGGATATTAGTTCTTATTCTGGGTTCGTTGATCAAGAAGTAAAATGTATGCTTATTACTTGGCTGGAACAGGTTTCAGTCTGGGGCTGGTGGCGGCATTCATTGATATTGTACGTTCTTGGAAAAGGCTGGTAGCTGTGGTGTCTGGCAAATGCTATCTTTTTGCTGAATTCCGCCGATCCGAACAGGTTGCTGCATGGTTGACTGATGTGAGGCTTGGATACTGCGAAACGGAATGGTACTTGTCGCGAACAATCTGCTGCACGGTATTTTCCAGGGTTTTTTTTTGGTTTAAATGAGTGTTCAATTCATTCAAATTGACAATTAGGGCTATTCTGAAGGTGTTGTTTGACGTTTCGTTTGTTTCATGCCGAGTATCTGATCAAAAATTCATCAGGGGATTGCCCAAAATGGTCGTACTGGTCTGATTCATACATTTTGAAATGGATGATTTACATATTCTTCTCGGTATGAAATTGGACGTTGGTCTCAAGATTATAGGCTCCAGCCAATTTGGATTGTTTTTTTTTCCGACAGACCATATTTGCTTCCGTTGTGGCCGTGATTGTTGTAAAAGTCGCCCCGAATGCAGCTGGATCAGGAACAGCAGAGATTAAAACTATTTTGGGAGGATTTGCGACAAGCGACTTTTTGGATGGCAAGACTTTCATTGTCAAGTCAATGACTCTGGTAGGGAGAGCGTTTTTAATGCACGAATTTCAAATCAAAAGTAAGAAACTCACAATTTTTTTTATTCTCAGCCTTTGACAGTGGCGAGTGGATTGGCTGTTGGAAAAGAGGGTCCTATGATTCACGTAGCCAGTTGTCTGGCAGGTATCTTGCCGGATTTTTTCCCAAAGTATCGGGATAATGAAGGTGATATTTTTCTTGGACAAGTTGGCAGTACACAGCAGGTGACTGATTTTACCATCCCTTAAACAAAAACCAGGTCGGAAGCGCGAAATTCTGTCGGGTATGCGCCATTCAAAAAGCCTTCTTCTTTATAACCATTCTTATTGGATCTAAATAGTTGCTGCTGCAAGTGGTGTTGCTGTCGCATTCGGAGGTGGCTAACTCCACAGTCTCTGTCCTTGATTTTAACTTTCAACTTTGGTAGCTCCTATTGGTGGTGTTTTATTTTCTCTCGAGGAACTATCGTCTTTTTTTCCAGCAAAAACCATGCTTAGGAGTTACTTTTGTGCTTTGGTGTCCTGCGTCATGTTGCAGGTAGTTACAGGCATCCAAATTTTGAATCAAAATTAAATCATTGATCAGTTTATTGATCCGTATCGCGGGAAACGCGTTCTCATTGAAGTCTCTTTCAGCAGAAATTGGTTGTTTTTTGAAACCACAGGGTTCCTTCTGTTGGGCGTTTTTGGGGTCGGCTCCAGAGCGATGAAAATAAGGAATGCTGAACAACTTTTTTTATAGGGACTCTCGGGAGCGTTCGTCATCCGAATGTCCCAGAAAGCCGCGCGATTCAGGAAATCTGGATGGGTCAAAACCCACCCCATCCTGGAAGTTGTTATTGTTGCGTCGTTCACTGCTTTTGTTGGATACATTAATCCGCTAACTCGGTAATAGCAGAATCGTGATAGTTTTCAGTTTTCCCAACATAGTCTGCTCGTTATTTTGATAGGATGGATGCTAGCGAATTACTTGAAGCTTTGTTTCAAGAATGCGGAGAATCTAAATTGCACTGAGATTTGCAAGTTGAGTTTTCCTTGGACTGTCCGCTGTCAAGCTAACTGTACCCATGAAATTTAAGCCCTCAAGGACATGTTACTGCCGTTCTATTGCTGATAATTGCTCTAATTTTACGTATTGGTTTGACTGTCGTTTCTCTTGGGTTGAAAGTTCCTGGTACTGTTTTCCATTGCTCTAGACCAACTCATCAACTAAAAAACAAATTAAGCTGGAATATTTATTCCCTCTATGGTTTGGGGTGGGCTATTTGGAAGATTAGTAGGAATAGGGATGGAGGCATTCCAAAAGTTGGTGGTCCCAAAGTTATTAATTGCATATCTTTTACTCATTCCTTTTTTTTTCCGCAAATCCAGAGGCTGGCCGGATCTTCCAATGTTCAGCTCATGTACCCCCGATAAACCCTGTGTCACTCCAGGGATGTACGCATTATTGGGAGCTATCGGAGCTCTAGGTACTCTTTTGTGTTGGATATTCTTCATTTTTTTAAAAGAAATTTTGCTCTTGTAGGCGGAGTTACGCGATTAACTCTGTCACTCACAGTTATCATGTTTGAGCTGACGGGAACTCTTAACTATATTGTTCCCTGCATGATTGTACTTATGGTTGCAAAACTGGTCGGTGATGCGTTTGGGAAAGGGGGGATGTCAGGTAATCAAATCATTGTTCAACCACTGTGTTTTAATGATTCTACAACAAAAAACATAGACGCGCAAATCAAAGTCTTCAACTACCCCCACCTGGAAATCACAGAAGATCTCTCTCTAGATTTCATTGGCCGACCCATCCAAGATGCCATGACCCCTTACAACCAACTCGTTGTTCTCAAAAAGACTCTCCTCTCCATCGACGAAGCCGAACAAATCATTCTCGAAAACACTGGTTTCAGAGGGTATCCTGTTGTGCGTTCTCTTCGGGGTCGTGAGTTTATGGGGTTCATCAACTTGCTTGATATTATCCAAGCTGTTGAGGCTGCCAAGAATGAAGGATTCGTTGAAACTGATCCTCATATTGGTGGTCTACCGAGGGGAATTCGAAGCAGTGGGGATGGAAGAGATCGGCCACTGATGCATCACATATCTGATTCAATGGTTGATTTGGCACCTTACCTCAATCGAACTCCGTTGACTGTGCATCCTAAACTGCATTTGGAAGCTGTAATGGATATGTTCAAAAAACTAGGACCGCGATATATTGTCATTTTGCACAATGGTCGCTTGGAAGGGTTGATAACGAAGAAGGATATTTTGAAGGCGGTTCATGAATTTGAGCATCAAATGAAAAACAGCGCCAGCTATACGGATCAGGATGATATGGGCTCTTTATTCGACGGGATTTCGCTGCTTCCTCGGGTGTAAAATAAATGGGTGCTTCAGATTTCAAAAGTTGTTGCTTGTGTGAACAAAAATGGAATGATTTGCCAGACAAGCTGATATTGGATTGCATGACAATTTCAATATTTTGATTGGTAGTAACAATTTTTATTGCTCTCCATGGAACAATACAATAGATGCAAGCACAACCTGGCGATTCCGAGACTCAAACCTAACATTGACAGCTCCAAACACATTCGCATCCAACCCCACTTCCACGACAAATACAGGTACCCGAATGGCGCTCAAACTTTCTATCTTTTCCTGAATGCTGGCAATAAAAAAGATTGTATTAGAGGTAAATATAATTTTCAAACTTTCGCAACAGATGATGTGTGAGCCGTGACATGGAAAAACAAGAGATAGAACGAAGAGATGTCAACTTTTTCATCCAGCGCGTATGGTGTCATTCATGTGTTTGTTATGGTTCCCTAAACATCACCTGGGCATCCAGCACGTTCCACTCCGTCGACGACATTCGAAGATGACGACTCGCATCCCTTTCATTCTGACCAAACAAAAAATCTTGTTCAAGCTTCTCTTCCTGTTCGAATTTGATTTGATTCATGTATTCCCCCCATTGTGCATCTGGCATTCCTCTGTTGGCGTTATTCATGAGCACTGCGGTTAAGGCGTCTGTGATGGCAAGAAAAGCATCTGCATTGATAAAGAGGAAGGAGTTGTTGTTGGCTGGAAGATAACGTAACAGTTGGTTTGATGTTGTCGGGTGGGGAGGCACTTTGGTGCACTTTTGATGGCTCCAAACACACACAACGATTGAGCTTGTAACAAAGGCACGAAATATTCTCGAGCGAGAATCCAGCAGGAATGGCATCCTCGTTGTCCGCCTTGTTGCTTGGTGGATGGGTGGAACGCGACTCAAAACCAACAGGATGCAAAAATACGGACACAGTAGATGCTTGGACAGGATAATTATGGCTCAGCTGGTTTGTTGCGGCTGGAGACGCATCCATGTTGATCATTACGGGGTATTCAAAAGCAGACTCGTAATCGGCAGCTGGGAAGGACAGCGATCTTCTGCGGCTCATTTCTTCGTGATTTTGCTTAATATGCGTGTTTCCGATTGAAGTCAGCATCGATTCGGGGACTGAAACTGTTGGAAGACAGCAGGGACAAACGGGAACGTTTGTCATTTTTCGGTTTCTTCCAGAAGAAAATGCAACTTGACAGCGACCCCTTCGATGACGGTGATGTCAGCGGAGGGATTAAAGCACACGAAGCGGCCGGTCATTCGTTCGAGGATATTGTTGGCTATGTTGTTGGAGAGAGGAACCAGTTGCGGCTGCAGAATGGTCAACTGTGGAAGATTATCGAGAAACAACGCGTGATTATGGAAGGCCTTAAAACGGAAATAACTGAGCTAAAGCTACGGGAGGAGACTCGCGTGCTGGCATCCTTGTCGGTCCCTGACGTGATTGGAGCCATCGAGTCTAGTCATCAGGACATTCCCTCAATCTCGGAGCTACGAAGATCAATCACTGAACACTCAGCCCTCGAACTGGCGTCTTTTCGATCCAGCGGGAAGCGTGTGTCGACGTACGAGGCAACCGTCGATGAGGTACGCCCTGACAAAAAACTTGTGTCTGAACTAACATTCAAATTATGATCATTTAAGAACGAAGTGAAAGCATACACGGGCTTGGTAGATTCTTTCTTACCCGAATCAGAGGACGCGGATCCTCCCCTTCGCGGTGCTTCTCTCAAACACAAAAATAGTTTCATTCTCCCTTCACGAACTTCATCAATGATGCTTGCATACACTCCTTCCAATGAAGATTTAAGGCACCCTCATCCACACCCTCAGCAAGCAAGCATTTTGTCTGCATTTCGTGAATCCACATCATCCAATCCCCCTTCAAGGAAGTCTTCTCGCCCTCCTACCCCATTGCCTCCCGCTCCGCAGACATTGAACGAAGTTCCTCTTGTTTCATCATCAAATTCTGCTCCTGGATCGTCAGCAAACTCCCGTTCAACAACTCCTATTCCAGCCCCTCTATCTGTAACAACACAACCCCTTCCTCAGAATCCCCTTGTTCATTCTCTATCACTATCTTCAGAAGATGGAATTATAGTTCGTGTTGTTGGATCGGCCTTTCAAGGGACTGGTGCTGATGGTGTTCTATTTTTTGTTTTGGTCAAAAAAGAAAGGACGAACGAAGAGTGGAAAGTGGAGAAACGGTACTCAGATTTCATTGCCTTGGATGGAAAGGTAAAATCTATTGTCGGGATCTCAAAGCTTGCTAATAGAGGCACACACAGCTTCGTTCAAAACTATCCAAACAAGTGATGTCATCGATTGGAAAACCGCCCGAGAAGTCATTATTTACGTCAATGAATCCCGTGAAAAGTGATCAACGCAAAGTGGCTCTTGAAATGTACTTACAACGAGTACTTGATGCAGTACCAGATTCTCGAGAAATGTTTCATTTTCTGACTACAAGCGTATCCTCTGGTCAGCCTCTAGCATTATTTCAATCATCCGGATCCATTCCCGGACTTCAGACCGCAGAATCAACAGCAGATATTGACGGTATCATGAGTCCACTAAATACAGACACTACAATTTTGAAGGAGGGGTATTTAATGAAGCGGGGGAAAAATTTTGGAGGGTGGAAGCCGCGATATTTTCGGTGCAAACCATATTTCTTGGATTATTCTGATGGGGTTCGTTTTTGATTTTTTCCATCACCCGCTAATTTCATGATCAGCCCCATCGTGAATTCAGCTCAACAATTTCCCTCAAGCATTGTCATATTGCATCTATAAAACCAGCTGCTAATGATACCAAATCCGCGCATGGACTTATTCTGATCGAATTCCAGAAAGAACATTTCCCAGTCCCCTTCGACATCCAACCGCCACCTGAGAGTAAAATCAAACACAGACATATTCTAGCTGCAGACAGCGACGTCGATCGAGACGATTGGGTCTCCATTATCTTCACCCAGATAAAGGAGGCCCGGGGTCCTCCAGCGGGTTTCAGAAAGACATATTACAAACCCAACTATGCCACAACCTCAAAAACAACCGTCTGTGCCATATTCGATCGCATCTTCTGATGAAACTGGAAGTCTTACTACAACTAGCCCTCGAATGAGCCGCCAGGAAGACCCATACGTACTTCTACAGAAGCAAAACTCTAGGCACACAATCATGACCATGATGCCGCCGCCGGCATCCAACAATGGAGTGATGGGAGGACTCAATGCGCAGCATTTTGCAACCACCAGTCAAATTGTAATCAAAAACAGTCTGGACGATAATTTGCGGGCAATGCAACAAGTACCAAAATCGCTTCCTGTAATATCTGGAAGTGCGAGGGAGAAGGAAAGACAGGAAGAAAAGGAAAAGGTGGGAAGTCCAGTCGGCAGTATGGACAGGCCGCATACTGGCCCCGCAGCAATGGCGAGTGTGAAGGGATTAATGCATCAACATATTATGCGGAATCCGTTCGGGAAAAAGAAGACTGGTATGAGTGCATTTTTTGACAATTTTTGTTGTTGATAGCTGAAAATAGATCCTCCGGTACTTAAAGCTTTGGATCCGAATCGCCTCATATTTGGCGCTCCATTGGAACACGGGCTTGCCATTTCACGGATAAGCGATGATATAGAGCTACCCGCCATTGTGTATAGATGTATTGAATACCTTGATCATTTCAAAGGTGATTTTGGTCTTTTCTTCTACTTCCAATGTTGCTGACTATCCATATTCTATCTGGGATCTAGCTTCGCAAGAAGAAGGGATCTATCGTCTTTCTGGGACAAGCACAGCAATACAACACTTGAAATACCTGTTTAATCTTGAAGGTGACGTTGATTTAATCAACTGCAATCTAGATATGATGGATGTCCATGTTGTTTCCGGACTTCTAAAATTATATCTGCGAGAGTTGCCGACCCCTGTTTTAACAAAGAACTTACAAAATGAGTTCATGGCGATCTCTAGTTGAGTGACTTTTGTCTTTTATTTTTATTTTATTTTATTTTATTTTTTTATTTTTTATTTTATTTTTTTGTTTCTAACTTACATGTGAATTTGCAAGACTTCGACGATCGAAACGATCGCATACTCCAACTTGCACACCTTCTTTCCCTCCTTCCACGCACAAACTATATTCTCCTTGAAACTTTGATTTCGCATCTTGTTTCCATTGTCCAAGCCAGTAACGTCAACAAAATGAGTGTTCGGAATGTGGGGATTGTATTTGCTCCTACTCTTGGAGTACCTGCGCTCGTTTTTATACTGTTACTCGCAGAATTCAATGATCTGTTTTGTTGGGATGATGAAGGGAAAACGGCGTTGATGAAGGAGAGGATACGAGAAATGCATGTGAGGAAGGAGCGAGAAGCTGTCGTTGCTGCTTCCGTGGCAGCAGCCGCAAATCCTCTTCCGGAAAATGTCGGGGACAGTATTGCCGATAGAAGCAGTGATGGCGAGAGTCCAAAAAGGGATCTGTCGCCGACCGGAGAAGGGTAAAGTTTGATGTATTGACTATTATTGTTTGTTTGCTGAAATGTGTCCGTTCCTTGTTTTAGTCCTTCTATTTCACCGGTTGCCGCAATTCAGGTCCTCGGAACGGAAGGCTTGATGAGTGACAGTGAAATTCGAAAGATAATGGAATGACTTAATGGATTTTTTTTCACCTGTTGACTATATGTTTCTTGTTCATTTTTGGGATCTCCAGTAAATAACTGCTCATATTCAAAAAGAAAGAAGTCTTGATACCAGGCTAATCTGTACTTATTCTCGATTGCTGAAATATAAGCACAACTTAGGTATCGTTTCTGCTGACAATGCCATAAATAACAACCAACATGGAGTATATTGCATTGATACGAGGAAGATTGTATTCTGTCGCTTCTATCTGCTGTATTCTTCGACAGCACCCTTGCTGTCAGAAATTTTAAATCCTCCCAAAAAATCAAGCACCAAGAATTGCACTGCATACATCCGTCCCCTCACCGTTACTTGAAACTCATCTGGATAATCGATAAAATGAATTCAAGATTGTATCAGTCAGAAGCCTGTGCTGTCTTGTGCGTTGCCAACTGCAGAGGTTTGTATTTCTCGTTTTGAAGGCCTCCAACTAGAATGCCCACTGAACAATACTATAACCAGGACAAATTTCGCGTTTGATAAGTCTCGCGAGCGAAACTAAAGCCGACGTCGTTGTTCATATGGGCGACTTTGCCGCTAACGGTACTAGGAGTGTTAAACTGTTTTAATGCAAGGTAGATTCCAACCATCACATAACAACACACAGAATCCGAGTTATCGCATACTCCATCTGGCGGAGACGCATCTGAGGTTAGAAATCTTTTGCGCTCTGATAGTGAGCCCTTCTTAAATGGCATTGAGCAGATCCCCCTTCCAATCTATGTGCTCTACAATAATGTAAGCTGCAGGTTTTAATACGCGTAATCCTAATAAACCCTACCGTTCAGACCAACCAATTACAAAAACTTGCCGTGGCAAACATCTATTATGTTTCCAATAGCGCCACGGAAATTCACATTCCAGCCAAGAACTGTACAATTAGGCTCTACAATCTATCAAACACACTAGAAAGCACCCCAGACTCATTAATTCAGAGCTTGATTGAAATGTTCACGTTTTCCTCTATACCCACATCAATGAGTCGTGAAATTAAAATCCTAGTCACGGATGGAAGAGCCTCTCAGATGGTTTCTCGCCTTGGTACTTGCTTGGATGTAAGTAGCGACACACGAGTGATACGCGGCCTAACTTCTTTACCACAAAAGGTTGACGTTCTACTTTCTATGAACGTGCCAGCGACGGATTTGGAATTAATTAATCAAACACATCTGCAGATTAAACGAAAGTACTCATCGAATAGGTGGGAACTGTATTTAATAGTTGATATATGTTTGGAAACTGATAACGAGCTCCCCAGAATTCTTTTTAATCGACTCTTGGAGCCCTTCGAGTCCTTATTGCAGTCGGACTATCTTACTGTTGAAATCAAAGACATGGACATTCGCGTGGTCAAGATCGAAAGCACTTTGGATCGGATGGTCCATTCGATCATTAATCTTGGTAAGCTTTACAACGTCTCCAAGCGTGATTCTAAATGGAAATACACAGGTCAAAAAAAATTACGCACCAGGCAACAAGTATGCACTGAGACTGTACCACTTAAAGGCGAAGAACATGGGACACGAACACTAAGAACTTTCAGAAATCCGTGGGATTCAGATGCATCAACACCCAATTCGTCATCTCCAGGAGATTCATTTGGAAGAGCTTCGGCGCCAATTCAAGGTGGCACGCCAGCATTTGATGCGGCCGACTCCACATTTTGGAGAGGGGAACTTGATATATCGTCAGATATGACTGACGCTTCTGAAATAGAAGTGAGTAGTTTCTTCCTTTCAAAAACTCAAGAGTTAAACAAACAAATTTCTCTAGACTATTGGAACTTGCACAGTGCTTGTTGGAAATTTTCCAGATGAAACAACCGAAGAAGAGCTGATGTCCAGATTTCGTCATATCAATGTGAGTATGTGCTGGGTAACTATTCGATTGATAAAAATCCGTTGCACCATAGATATTGAGATGCAAAATCGTGAACAATAAAAAGGCAGACCGACGACCTTTTGCCTTTGTAGATGTTAAGGAGATGGATAGGGATTTGGTTTTGAGAATGAATGGCGAGGTTGGTAGTATATCAAGAAGTTGAGTATATTTGTTGACAAACTCTTGCAGAGATTCCATGGAGCCAAATTGAAAGTCGAGTATGATCCAAGTCGGTTGGAAAAGCTGGGAAGGAAGCGGGCAGACTCGGTGAAGCTTGAAATGTCACATGCAGTAATCGAGCCAAGTTTGCCGTATTCGCTCAAAAAAAGTAGCAGCATGAACGCTCTTGAGATTTACACTGCTCCAGTCAATCCTGCTCCACACAGTTCTACTCAATTTTTGCCACGTCCATACACTCAATCGGGTGTTCCAGGATCTCAATTGTTTGATTCGTCGAACCCTCTCAAAAAGTCAGATTCTTGGATCACACACACTGGATGTTCTGCAACAAATTCTCAAGATGCCGGTGTATGGCAGGTACAACAGCATCCATTGGGCTCTTGCCAAAGCCAATGGTTGTCCGGAACCAAATCTTCTCAGGAATCTCCCACTTTGAAACCCAAGAGTCTAGCTTTAAAAGTACTTGGGACTCTCCTCCGCGAAAGAAGGACTCCTTTACAACAGGAGCCGCATGGGATCGCTCTGTGGGCGTGAATTCTAAGCCAGCGGTAATGCAATCCAAAGAATTCATTCCTCCATCCTGGAATAGGTCTACAGCAGCGCTGGATGTTCCATCTCAAAACAACTGGGGAAAGATTGTGAATGACAGTCGATACAGAAGTAGCAGCGAAATCTCAAATTTGACCACAGATTATTCCAGCTTTTCGTCCCCAGACTCCTTGGAAAACGGATTCATCGGTCGAATTGGGGTCACCACCAGCGGCTCAGAATCTAATTGGAGTCGTAGTCACAGTGCTGTTTTGGATACAGGTGGCTGGAATGACTTCAATGTTGTAGCTACGGCTGAAAGAGATCGTGGTTATGCTTTGCCTGGCGGTGAGAATTCGGGAAGGAGTAAAGATTTGGCGGCAAAAAGTTGCGCGATCGCAACTGTTATGAGCTTCAACCAGCAAATAATGAATAGTGCCATGTCTGGTGGCGCAGCTGGATTTGAAAATTTACAACGAAAGCCAAGTATGACGAACATGGCAGGAATGAACTATGATACTGGTTCTGGGTGGGCGTCGAAGAATCGTGGATCTTCTATTGGGGATGGTAGACTGGGTGGACCATATATGAATGAGGGTGGGAAGCAACATATGAAGCAAACTGGATCGCATTCCATGTGGCAGCCGCAACCACAGCACCTGCAAAAACCTGCGAAGTCTTTATATACCAACAATATATGGTAAGAGAGCAGGATGTATTATTAGTTGGAAGAGTAAGAGATATCTGTTAATTGAAGTATCGTGTATGGCTATTTTATTTATTTGAAGTACCCTTTTCTTTTAGTTCTTTATTTAAATACCTTTTTTCCCTGAGAATATTGTATCACTCTTGTTGGCTTCTAATTATTTCTAATATTAATAAATATATGTGTTTTTTGAGTCTCTTTTCCAAGTTTTCTTAGCTCAGACGTTAGATACAAGTGTCCCAGTACCTTCCCCAATAGCACAAAGTCTGTTTCTCGCTATCCTCGCATTGTTACGCATCTTCTGCTGCATCCACTCTATCTATTTTTGGAATTTCCTCATTATTATTATTATCTGAGCCAGTCGCCACTGCATTTCCGAATGGACAACGACGCCGCCTTCTTCTTTCCAACTTCTTTGTCTTCGTCGTCGTCGGCTTCTTCTTCGTCGGCAACAGTCGAAGCAACGCTCGAGGATCGCAACGCAGGCTCCTCCACGGCCTCTTCAAAGGCAGCGAAGGGAAGAGGCGTCCGGCGGCGATCGTCGTTTGGCCTTGTTCGCGGACTTGAGCTCGAATTGCCAAACTTCAAACCAGGCATTTGGGTCGATTCCGTGAATTCTCCAATGATCATTCAACAACCACCCAGCTTCAACTACGCCACTGTCAACAATGCCAACAACAATGTCAATAGCTACTCAGCTCCAGTTTCTCTTCAGCACTCTCCTGTATCAACTCCCATGATGATCGCTAGTCCAACCCTTCCAGCAGTAGCTTCCCAACAACAGAATCACTCCAATATGACAAACACCATCGCAATGATGCAGCAGCAGCAGCGCATGATTATACAGCAGCAGAATATGGGGAAACAAAATGGAAGAGGAGCAAGCGCTTCGCCTCGTCCGTCCCACATACCTCTTATTGGGGGGCATTACTTAAACAATCCCACACCTAATTTGCCACACCCTGTTGCAGCACCAACATTACACAGCTCACCTGCATTGTCAAGCTCTCCACATCCACTCCAAATTAGACCTCAATTCCACCATTATTCCCAGCACCAACCCTTTTCGCCACAACAGCTTACCGCCTCCACTGCAAACACTTTCGCTTTTCCAAGTCCAGTCACGAGTTCATCCTCAGGTGGTTTCAGCTCTCAAATCAGTCAAGCCAGCTTTGGTAACAACTCTGCAGTCATTTCTGGAAATTCGCTGGCACGCTACAATTCGAATCCCCTTCATGCGAACGGGATCTTTATGCCACCGCAATCCGTATGTTTTATTACTTTTTTTAGGGCTCTTTTGCTTAGCAACAAAATTGTATTATATTTAGATTCCTCATCAAACTCCCAATCTCGCCTCAACGCCTAATGGAACTGCCATGATCTCAATGAGCGATGTGGTTCCCTTGCAACTTGGACTTCCACAAAAAATTCGTGCCGCAGCAATCGGAAAGAAGCGGAAACAGCCCACGCCACTGATTTTAAGCCCCACTCCTGAACTTGAGCGTGTTGAAGAGCATGATTATGAGTCCTCCTCCGAAGATGGTGGTATTTCGTCTGGCGTCACAACTCCAGGAGAGACACCAAAGCTTTCTCAATTCAAACGGCAGCCAAATTCGTCGTCGTCTTCAGCTACTGCATTGGTCTCATCGACGCAAACCCCACCTCTTAAACGTCGCGCCTCGATTCCAACAAAACTGAGCACAGTATCATCTCCCATCATTACAACTACTGTCTCTACTGTGCAAAAACCAAACAAAAAGTCTCCGCAGTCGCTCACAAACTCCGTATTCATCTACTCTGCACTACCTGAAGTAACGCGCCTCAGGATTCTCAGCTTTCTACCTGTCCAGCAACTTGCCAAATTTCGCAGTCTCGACCCATTATCCAACTCGTCCAGTCTTTGGGCACCGCATCTATCGCAATTGTATCCGCGACTCTATCATACACTTGTGGTTTTGAAAAAAACCGAGCTTTCTCAATTGATTGATGTTTTGCGTGCACATCATCCAAGTCAATTTGCTGAAGATCGGGTTCAATTCTGGGTTCGCATTGTAGCTGAATATGTGGAAGGCAATAGTATTCGCTTTGAGCCGGAATCAAAGCGTGGAGGAGGTGGCGTTAAAGAAAAAAGAACCCCATCTCCTTCTCGACCGCTGCAACGTAAACCAGTCCTAAAAACGTGCCCTGAGTATATTGCCTATGCAATCTGCGAGACGGGAAAAAAGATTATGAATGGTTTGCGATGTGGATCTTGTCGATGCCGACCAAGAGTTCGAGATAGTGTTTGGTGTATTGGGTGCGGCTCCTTTGCTTGTGGACCGAAAAACTTTTCTAAGAAGTGCATATATAGGGGGTGAGTTTTTTTCCCCCGTAATATTCTGTCATCTACCTTCCTAACATGAGTTGTTGCTCTATTTGTGCAATCAGGTCACAAGACTCGGAATTAAGTAGCGATAAAAACGATAAGAAGAACTCGTCATCCAACGTCAACGGGTTCTCTTGTATTCACTGGAGTGAGGAGTGCTGTTACGGATGCAACACAAAAACAGCTGCAAAGTGCCCCTCATGCAACCAGTTCTATTGCTCTGCATGCAATGATAACTGCTCGACTTGCAGTTGAATTGCCGCTGTGTTTTCATACTTTTTCTGCTCGCTTCTTGTTTATTTGGTTCTTTTTTTTTTTGGCAGCCCATTTTATATTTTCAATACATGTTCATTGCAATTTACCACATCCATAATGGGTAGATTTAAATAACTCCCCAATCGTGCAGTTGGTAAACGGCGCGAAGCAGCCATGGATCAGTTTGAATGCCAATGGAATGATTCGAAACAGTTGGTACGCTTCCGGCTGGTGTCATTGGAGAGGTCGAACTGTTCGCATACATTGTTTGCATGGAAGGAGCAGCCACATTGGCTTCAGAAATCTGCGACTCGTCAAGATCTCCTTTCTCAGTTTGCTGCTCTTGGTTTTTTACTTGTTGGTTGGATATCGCTGACGGAGGTTCTACTGAGACTTCAATCTCAGTTTGTTGTTCTTGGTTCTTTGTTTCAACTGAGGCTCTGGCAGTACTACTCTTTGGCTTTTCATCATTGCCGTTAGATCCCTGGCTATTACAGACGCAGTTTTCGATTTGCTTCTTCAAAACCAAATTTTCAGCCTCAAGTTCGGCAATTCTGCAAACAACCAAGAGTTACTGAAATTTCCAATGTAGAAAAATCATGTTACCTCAGTAGATACGGATCCATGTTCACAACTGCCTTGTTCACGACTTTCTTAACTCTTTCAGCGAATCTCAACGTACTCAAGCTTTCGCTGTAATTTTTGGCTGTAGGGCTGCAACATGTAATCATAAGCGTCAACGCATTTCCACCAAGAGAATCGCTGAGAAGGTAAGTAAGTTTGCTGTCTCGATATGGAATATGTTGTGGCTTTGAGCTCCCTTTTGTTGGGCTTGTGAGAGCGCTGATAACATTTCCTAATGCTGACAGCGATTGATTGATTTGCGCACCTTCCTTGAGTCTGTCTCCTGTCGCACCAGTTGAGTCAGCTCTCTCGGATCCTAAGGTTAACATCGATTAGGCAATCGGCGATGTGTTAAACGACGCACCAGCCAAATCAATCAAGTGTATTTTTGATCGTTTTCGTCCTTGACCAATCTTTTGGAGCATTTCAGGTGAATGTTCTGCCAGTGATGAAATTTCAGGCGCCAAAGACGTAGAACTTGCAGACCGCGATAAACTGGCTTCAGAGCTTGCTGCTGTCATTGCTGGTTTCTTGGGTTGTACAAGATATTGGTCGACAGTGATGGTAAGAATTGCATGACTTCGCGATGATTGCGCATTCATGTTTGTTTCACCGACAGAGCGATTTTTGGCTCCCGTTGTTAGAACCTTGAAGTAATCTTTCATTGAAGAAATATAACGCTCGCTAAGATTTTGAACATATAAGTCTTTCCCCGTTGTCGAACCGGATTCCATTCTTATTTTCAGATCCTCTATACAATGTATAAATTGATGAAGTAAAACCTATCCGTCAAACAAACCTTGCTTGTTCTTGTCCACAAGAAGATCTACCAGCCCTTCATTATAAATCTCCAAATACGAAACTTTGATGACAAAATCCAGACAGTTTCCACTGGCTTCGTCCACTTTTCCTCTATGCTCCTTGACGTGCTCATGAAGCTGGTGCACCACACGAGATATGATTCCAATTTCAGGGTGGATAGAGTCACTGGAATCGCTCAATGACTCAGCAATGCGAGCATTCGGTCCTTGCATGGTATGTGTCTTTCCTGCGGCTGTTTGGCCGTACGCGAAAATACATCCATTGTAACTATTTACAAAAATCGGTTTACACCAACGTTTTGTTAACAGTCTCATTTTTTTTAACTCTCACCCGTCCAGGCACTTTCGAATCAGTGGTTCCACTGCGATACCATATACCGCTTCCTGTTCAGTGTCCATTCCAAAAACTGTATCAAAATGGAATGGTTTGCTTCCCTTTTCACCCTTCGGATCAGTGATATCAATCTTGTTGGCCCCACTCAATGTCATACAAGTCGCTGGATTTCCGTCAGAATCGGTTTCTGGTTCCGGCGTGGCTGCTCTTGATGATTCCCCAGGTTTTACTTTCCCTGATGAGTTTGTATTCCGCACGCGAACAACAACTTTAATTGCCTGTTGATCAAAGTTGAGTGCTTCTGCTCCATACGTTGTTGCCACCGATACCGCCGATGCAGACCGTTGGTGCAACAAAATCGGGGCTGCCGCCGACGCCTTTGGATTTGGATTAAAAGACGCGTTTGGCTGATCCTGTTGATCATCTAAATCAACCAAGTTACGAAGGGAAGATGCTCGGCGCGATAGAGCAGGATTGCTGGCTCTTGAAGTATCGTCTTTGAGAGGTTGTGTTGTTGTCACGCCGCCACCTCCAGCTTTGTGGGGAAGTTGTGGTAAGTGATCAAAGGATCCTTTACGGCTTGAACTGATACTGGAATTGCTCTGCGCTCGCGATCGTGGTTTTGTGGACATTTTTTTAGCTTGGAAAAGAACAAATGGAAGATTTTGTTAAGAAAAATGTGTCCGACTCAACGCAAGTCAACGTGCACTTGAGTATCTATTCAGCATTCAAAAACAATACCGAATACGAGTTCATCAACAGCCAAGAAGCGTCGAGATACCCCAAAAGCTAGAGAAGTAAAATGTTTTCGCCCGGGTTCGAACCGGGGACCACCAGTGTGTTAGACTGGTGTGATAACCAACTACACCACGAAAACATGTTCATGGTGAGAATCAAAAAATTACAGACTTATAAAAAAAAAATTGCTGATTCAGGACGCCAGAGACTAACAGTACTCATCAACAGCGTCAACACCAAGTTTTACATCATACCATGCCCTCTCCCAACAGCTCCATGACTCACTTGCATCTACATATGAATATTCCGCTAGGTGTGGTCTTATTACATGCTCGTATGACCCCTTCCCATCACCTTGCGACTTATTTCCAGATTTGCTACAGGATTTAACAGACTCTAGACTTGTTGCCAATGGTGTAATTGGATCGTTACCCTTGTCAAACGAGACTACCAAAGGTTGTAACACGTTTGCAGGACTGCTTTTGGCTTCAAGGGACTCCAGACTCCTTGTAAGTGGGGTCATTGGGTCGGTTCCTTTATTTTCAACCGAAATTTTGAGCGGCGGCGGTGCAGACAAAGACTTGGTTGCTGTGACTGTTTCATTTGAGGAATTTTCCGTCAGTGCTTCCTCTGCCGAGTCATCCTTGTTCTGTAAAATTTCTTCTTTGCTTGTGGCAATTTCAGTAAAAGGGGCTTGAGAAGGACGAGGATTCGTGCTTGGCGTTACGTCAATGCTTCCACAAGCACAGTTGGCAAGCTGTGATTTCAATGCCAACACTTCGGCTTCTAATTCAGCAATACTGGAAGGAATTTTTTTTCCATAATCAGTGAATGATGATTCTTTTAGTGAGGCAAATTACCGTAGTAAGTTCTTATCCATGTTCACAACTGCCTTATTCATTACTTTTTTAACTCGCTCCGCAAATCGCAAAGTGCTTATACTTTCACTGTAGTTTTTAGCTGTGGGACTGCAACATGTGATCATAAGTGTCAACGCATTTCCTCCCAGCGAGTCACTGAGAAGGTAGGTAAGCTTGCTGTCTCGATACGGAATATGGTGTTTGTCTGATTTATTGGTGCTGGTGAGAGCGCTGATGACGTTTCCAAGAGCAGAGAGGGATTGGTTGATTTGTGCGCCTTCCTTGAGTCTATCGCCAGTTGCACCAGTTGAGTCGGCGCGTTCAGATCCTGTTGAATTTGCAAGGTATAACAATATTTTTCTTTAAATGTCAAATTTTGTCTGATATCAAATTATGGTTACCTGCCAAGTCTATCAAATGGATTTTCGACCTCTTTCGACCTTGTCCAATCTTTTGCAACACTTCTGGACTATATTCCTCTGGCACAAGCTCTGCCAAAGATGCTGTACTCTCTGACCGTGATAAACCGCCCCCAACCGATCCGCCAGAGTTTGGTTTCCGCGGCTCAACCAGGTATTGGTCGACAGTGATTGTAAGAATCGCGTGACTTCTTGATGACTGGGCGTTCATGTTGGTTTCTCCAACAGATCGATTTTTGGCTCCTGTAGTGAGTACCTTGAAATAGTCCTTGAGGGATGAAATGTATCGTTCACTCAGATTTTGAACGTATAAATCCTTTCCGGATGTGGAACCTGACTCCATTCGGATCTTCAGGTTTTCTAAAAAAAGAAATAAAGAAGGCGGTATAAAACTGGAGAGTGAGTATACGAAAAAAAAAACTTTGATTACATACCTTGTTTATCCTTATCCACAAGCAAATCAACAAGCCCTTCATTATAAATTTCAAGATACGAAACCTTGACAACAAAATCCAAACAACTGCCCCCACCACTCGCCGCCTCATCCACAACCACCTTCCCTCTCAACTCTCGAACATGCCTATTCAATTGATGCACAACTCTAGAAATAATCCCAATATCCGAATGTAACACCAAACAATCATCCTTCAAGGATTCCGCGATTTTCGCAGCAGGTCCTTGCATGGTATGCGTTTTCCCGGCCGCTGTCTGCCCGTATGCGAATATGCAGCCATTGTATCCGTCAAGACATTTTTGAATCAGTGGCTCTACTGCGATCGCGTAGACTGCGTCTTGTTCAGTCTCCATACCAAAGATTGTATCAAAGTGAAACGATTTGCTTCCTTTTTCCCCTTTTGGGTCTGTAATGTCGATTTTGTTTGTCCCTACAACGTTGATGCATGTAGCTGGAGACCCCGCACCGTCTTCTTCCTGTTGTTGTTGCTGTTGTTGGTTTGAGCTAGATTGAGAAACAGAGTCGTGTGTGGCTGTGGCGGTGTTTGGTTTTCCAGCAGCAGAGTTTGTATTCCGGATTCGTACCACGACTTTGATTGCTTGTTGGTCAAAGTTGAGGGGTTCTCCAGCGGTGGTGGTATACGTTGTTGTATTCGATGCGGCGGATGTAGATCTTTGGTGGTGAGAAGATGCGGATAATGGCTTTGATGCTGGTGTTGGTGATTGTTCGCGTTTCACTGAAGTTTGGGAGTTTGAGGATGTTGATGCAACTGGACTCACAGATTCTGGTTCAATTTCATTTTTTAGATGCGATGATGGTTGGGGCAGTTGGAGAAGTGGGTTGGACTTTTGTTGAGATTTTTTTGTTGGATCGTTTGCTGTTTCTTTTGAAGGAAGCTTGGGGAGAAGCTCAACAGACCATGGATGGAGAGACGCTGCAGAGGAGCTTCGGGAGCCCTTTTTGCCTGATTTACTGGATGTTTTGGACGCTAGGCTTGAGTTGCTGTTTGACCGTGATCGACTTGGTTGTGACATGATTTGATGACAATGGAATAAAAAAAAATCGTAAATCGTTATTATTCAGTTGTGAGAAGTGGTGCATTATTCTCGCAGCATGCGGGAAATCAGTCGATGGTGTTAAAAACTCTAATAGTTAACAGCCCAATAAAAAAAAATCGATAATTTTATTCGTACTCTATTTTTTCATAAGTAAAAGTGTTCATAGTTTCCACACCAACGCGCCTCTTTGCACCAACAGAACAACAGCCTCCTCCTTTACTTCGAAGTCGATCCATCACCGCGATCCACCAACTTTTTGCCTTTCCATTATCAGCATCAGTTTGAGTTGGCTGATGTTGAGAATTGTTGACGAAATGCTTTTCACAAGTAGTGTCAACACCTCCTCGCCCACAGGTACACTTCCCAAGCTCCAGCCTGAGACGAACAATTTCCGCCTCCAAGTCAGCAATACTTTTTTGAGAATAAAAAAAAAGGGATGTTTAATCAAAAAAAAAAAAAGAGAAAAGTTTTTTTTTTTTTTTTTTTTTACCGCAAGAGGAACGGATCCATATTCACAACCGCCTTATTAATCACTTTTTTAACACGTTCCGCAAATCTTAGCGTACTCAGGCTTTCACTATAGTTTTTAGCTGTCGGACTACAACACGTGATCATGAGCGTTAACGCATTCCCTCCAAGCGAGTCGCTCAGCAGATATGTGAGTTTGCTGTCTCGGTACGGGATGTGCTGTTTGGCGGTTTTGGTAGGAGACGTGAGTGCGCTGATTACGTTTCCAAGCGCAGAAAGGGACTGATTGATTTGTGATCCTTCTTTTAACCTGTCTCCTGTGGCGCCGGTTGAATCCACTCGCTCTGAGCCTGGTAGAAAGAGAAAGAAAATTAATTGGGGTTGCATACACCCCATCAAAATGAACAAACGAACCTGCCAAATCAATCAAGTGGATTTTGGATCTTTTTCTGCCTTGTCCAACTTTTTGTAATACCTCTGGGGAATGTTCTTGTTCTTTTTGAACATGTGCGGGTATCATTAACGAACTCGCGCTTTCTTGCCGCCCAAACGCCAGATCTGTTATCGATGATGATGATGTAGCAGTTTGAGGCCGCCTTGGCTCGACTACATACTGATCGATTGTGATGGTGAGGATCGCATGACTTCGAGAGGATTGACGATTCATGTTTGTTTCGCCGATGGATCTGTTTTTGGCGCCTGTTGTGAGGATTCGCACGTAGTCTTGGAGAGTGGAAATGTATTTCTCGGTCAGGTTTTGGACGTATAGGTCTTTGCCTGTTATGGATTCTGGTTCTATTCTTATCTTGAGTGTTTCTGGGTTTTTTTTTGAAAAGGGTATCGAGCAAAAACCAATTTAATAATTATAATTGTGAAGGGTACAATATCAAGATACCTTGTTTATCCTTGTCCACGAGTAAATCAACAAGCCCTTCATTATATATTTCAAGATACGAGACTTTGACTACAAAATCAAGACAGTTGCCAGTCGCTTCGTCTATTTTCCCACGTTTGTGTTTGACATGGTCGTGTAGCTGATGGACCACTCTAGTTATGATCCCGACTTCAGGTGAAAGATTGGTACAACCATCATTCAAAGATTCCTCAATCCTTGCGGTGGGCCCTTGCATTGTATGTGTTTTGCCGGATGCTGTTTGACCATATGCAAAAATGCAACCATTGTAACCCTCCAGACATTTTCGAATAAGCGGGTCTACGGCTGTATTGTATACATCTTCTTGAGACGCGTCCATTTTAAAAACAGTGTCAAAGTGGAATGCCTTGGTGCTGGATTCGTTTTTTGGATCGCAAATATCAATCTTGTTGTTGCCGCTTAGGTTCATGCAGATTGGGGGTGATTGGTTGTTGTTGTTTTCAGATGTGATGTTTGGGGTTGCAGGTCGAGAATTGGAGCAAGTCTTTCCGCCGGAATCGTTTGTGTTTCTGAGTCGTACGGCCACTTTGATGGATTGCTGATCATATGAAAGAGGCGTTGAAGCATAAACGGTGGCGACAGAGGAAGACGTTGTTTTTTCAGACGAAGCCGAGACGGATCGAACGTGTTGTGTTTGTTGTGCTAGTTTTGAGAGTCCAGGCGTTGTTGGGCGTGACAATGGAAGAGATTCTGAGGCATATTTCTTCTGGCTTTGATGATTTTTGTTGTCTGATGAAAGAGCCGCGACCGTTTTCTTGATCAATGGAGGTTTTCCACAGGCACCTTTGTCGGGATCGGGTTTGTCAGGAGAATCATCAACATCATCATCGCAGGTTGACGTGGCGGTGACTTTTCGGAGGGACGATGGACGCGTCAGGTCTGATTTCCCTTGTTTTTTTAAGCCGACAACAGAGACGGGGGTTGGGGCGGCAATCGCGCGATTCAGCAGTGGAGTTGATGTCTGTGTCATTGTTTTTGAAGAGGCTGGTGTTGATTTCCTGCTGCTTGACGCGTCTGTCCTCTGTGTTTTTGGCGTTGATGCTTTTGATGTTGCCGTGCTAATGTGCACGGGGGTGTTCACGACGTGATCCATTTTTCATTTGAAATCAGATCAACAAAAAAAGAAAAAAGAAATAAAAAAAAAAAGAAATGGGCCTCCTCACACTCGGCACGCCGCTTGCGTGGGGCGACGCGCAGGGACACGCGGCGCACGTGCGGCGGCACGGCATCGCGCAGTTTCTGCACGTGTGGGCGGCGCTGAAGACGCGGCGGCGCGACAAGCTGCTGTGGGGCGACGAGATTGAATACGCCGTCGTGGCCTTCGACGACGCCGCGCGCGCCCACGACGTGCTGCTGCGGCTCGAGGCGCGCGAGGCGGCCGCCAAGTAAGGACTCGCAAAGTACGGCCTAGCGCGGCTAACCCGGACACAACCTTACACAGCGGACAAATCTCGTGGTCGTTCAAGCCAGAGTACGGCCGCTACATGCTCGAGGGCACGCCCGCAGGCCCGTACGGCTTCCTGATCGAGGATCTGCTGGCCGTCGAGCCAAACATGCGCGAGAGGTGCGTCAGAGTCAGACACGCTCGCAGCGGGTGTCAACTAACTGCTTGCTGCGAATTCGCTTTCTCTGTTCTCTTTTGCGTCCCACAGGCGCGCGCTTGCTCAGTCGTATCTGAAAGAGAACGAGGCCCTGGTTTCAATCACAAACTTCCCCCTTCTTGGCGTCAACCAGCCCTCTTCTTTCCTGGATCCACCGAGCAGTCCAACGCCATCGGGCGGAGCGAGCAATAGTCTATTCATTCCCGATGAAGCCATCAACCCCCACCCTCGATTCAGGTAAAAAATTGGCTTTGACAGTTTGTTGACTTCACGTGCAGATTTTGCTAATTCTCATTTCAAGAACTCTGACTCAGAACATTCGCGAACGTCGGGGATCTAAAGTCGCAATCAATGTGCCTATTTTTAAAGATGTGAATACTCCAGTTCCATTCCTAGAACCGGCTCCTCCCTGTCTTGTTCAAAACGGGGAGAATAAGACACTTCCGGAACTTGTCCCCGATGCTAAACCGGATCATATTTACATGGATTGCATGTGTTTTGGAATGGGATGCTCTTGTCTGCAAGTCACTTTTCAGGCATGCAGTGTTGAGGAAGCCCGGCGGTTATATGACCAGTTGGCAGTCATGACTCCGATAATGGTATATCGTAAAATCTCTGTTTAAATAAGTCATACTAATGAAATAATAACCCGTACGCATGCATAGATGGCTTTATCCGCTGGAGCTCCAATTTTTCGTGGATACTTAGCGGACGTGGACTGCCGATGGGATGTTATTTCCGGTTCTGTGGATGATCGAACAAGGGAAGAGCGGGGTCTTGATGTAAGAACCATTATTTTTTGCCATGATTGTTGTCTACAACCCGCCAACTTTTTTGTTGACAGCCTCTCAAATCTTCGCGTTTTAATATCCCGAAGTCACGATACGCATCAATTTCCACTTATTTATCGCCTGGACCGCTCTACTCTGGCGGATGCTCTCAGGATCCTGATGTATTCAGCCCAATGGTGACAACCCTGCCTCCCCCAAAAGATACATACTACGACGCCAAGTACAATGATATTCCATTAGTTCACGACAAGGACATTTACAAAGAATTAACCCAAAATGGTAAATGATACACCGTTAATTTCTTTGGGCGGCACAGAGAAAACTCACGAACCCATCCTAGGAATCGACGACCTTCTTGCAAAGCACTACGCCCACCTCTTTATCCGCGACCCCATTGTTGTATTTACCGAAAAACTCGATCTGGACGACAGCACATCCACAGACCACTTTGAAAACATCCAAAGCACAAACTGGCAAACAATGCGTTTCAAACCGCCACCCCCACTCAGCCCAATCGGATGGCGCGTTGAATTCCGAAGCATGGAAATCCAACTCACAGACTTTGAAAACGCAGCCTACAGCGTCTTTGTCGTGCTCCTCACGCGCACGATTCTGAGTTTTGATTTGAACTTGTACATGAAATTGAGTCTTGTGGATTTGAATATGGCGACGGGGCAGAAGCGGGATGCAGTGTTGAAGGAAAAGTTTTGGTTCAGAAAGAATGTGTTTGGGAATCCGGCGAGGAGGCCGGCGGAGTTTGATGGGTTTGCGGTGGCGGTTCCGTCTGTGGCGGCGGCGGCGGCGGCGGGAGATTCTTATGATGATGCTGTGGAATTGACGGTGGATGAAATCATTAACGGAAAGGTACTGTGTGTTATTTTTGTTTTATTTTTTTCTATGGGAGGTTGTCGCGGTTTTCTCAAACCCGTCATTTTTTCCTCCCAACAGGCCAACGAATTTCCAGGAATGGTACCTCTCATCCGCGCATACCTTTCAGCTGCGCCCAACCTGTCTTATTCCACGTTGAAGGGGTTAAATGAATACCTGGACTTTATATCTCGTCGTGCGGCAGGAAAGATCCCCACAGGAGCACGATGGATCCGTAATTTCGTAATGGGGCATCCAGAGTATAAAGGAGACTCGGTTGTGAGTCAGTCTGTTGCGTATGACTTGATGAAGAAGGTGGATGAATTAGGGAAGACGGCGGGTCGTGTTGCGGGGTATAGCTTGTGATTGATTGGTTTTTGCACGGACCCGTTTTCCTTTTTTTTGTTTTGTTTTGTTAATTTTTTTCTTTAAAGTTGATTTTATTGTTTCTTTTTCTTTTCTTTTCTTTTTTTGTATGTGAACAAACAGTTCTTGGCAACAATTGCACCTTCTTATGTACAGAGTTATATCTGACAAGGGAATCATACATCTTTGTGTGGAATTATCCCGTCATAGTCTTTCGACTTAAAAACCAATTAAATGAATGATTACTTTATTATTAATTAAATGGCCTCAAAAATTGATGCAGCAACACGCGACCTCAAACATCAGCCAACAGGGCAATCTTTTTCGTCCCTCGGCACTCCTCTCTCCACTTTGAAAATCAGAAAGCCGCGACAGCCACGTCGTCAATCATATAGTTTCAACGCCAACGAGTTGATCTCATTGCTGGACCAGTTCGCCGAGCAAGAAAAACATGACCAGAAAGCTTTCTCCGTTGAAGAAGACGTTTCCGAAATATCATCCTCTGCTGATAACAGTTTGAGCGAAGTTGAATCCATATCAGCGGCAACACCTGCAACACCCGCAGTGACTACCGCCGCCCAGCGGAGGAGACAAAAGAAACAAAAACAAATCGCACGAGAAAAGAAAGTCAACAACAAGAGTTTGGATGAGTTTTTGGTTTTGTTGGCAGTGTCAGTTACAGGAATACGGATGCCCAACGGCTGCTATGGGGTCACACATGAACGAAGTAGCACAGGGCTTAGGAAGGCCGGCAAAGTTTTCCTTCTTTAATGGATACGCGTTCGCTTCATGGAAAGAGGGAAATACTGGCTGTGAGGTTCCCTCCTCCCTTTCAAAAAACAAAATCTCACGCCTTCATCTCTAAATATAGATGGAAGAACGCATTTATTTGGCACATGGTCTGGTCTGGACTCATACAAGCTCCAATTATGTGATGAATTAGCGCGTCATGTTGCATCCTATTCCCAGTCCGAATCCGCTGTTCTCTCTTCGAACGCATCTCTCTACGCGCCCTCACTAAGAGACCCGTTGGAAAAACTGCCTTGGATTCAAGCTATTTCAATGTACTTGGGGGGCACTCTGTACTGGCATACACATGAAAAGAAAGTCCGAGAATAGAAGCAAGGAACTAGCTCCCAACACCACTGAATCAGAAATTAAGAACCGGATACTGCATTTAGCTAGTGTCGGTCCCAAATGTCTTTAAGCAGTTCAAATACGCAAGGGAGGAGCTCCAAAACAGCAACCCTGACGGGAATAATGAAGATTTAAAACAAACACAGTCTAAAAGCTCAATTGAAATCCAACGAAAAGAAACCTTGGATGAAACATGTTCAAATATTCACGTCAATCGCAGTGTCGGATGCTTTACAACGCCTCAAACTCATACGAGCTGCAGATCCGCTATATCCGGAATGGCTCTCGCTCCTTATTTATGGAATAAAGTCTGCATGGATGTTGCGCTATATTCTTTGGGGGCGGTTGGTACGACGTTTTGGCAAGCTTTTGCCTGGGCTGCGTTGTTGGAATCATCAACAAGCTATGCTCAATGGATCAAAGCGTCAAACGGATATCAGAGTTCCTTGAGTGCATTAACGGTTGCTTTTTGCTGTCGTTTCATGGTTGTATTGGATTTCCCAATTTGTCCTGGATCGACAACTGTTTCGTCGATTATTCAGTTGGTACAGGGAACGAATATCACCTTGTCCATTATGGAACTGGCTTCTCGACATCCTGGTGCTGGAGTTTCCAGACTCGGGTATTCTTTGACTGTAACAGCTTTGATTGGGATCGGGCTTGAATTTGGAGATGTCTTGGCGTAAGTTTCGTAAAAACTGTTTGAAACTCCAATCACATACTTAAAAAAACAAAACTTCCCATAGACTGAGTTTAACAAAAGCGTCAAACAATGTCGACTTGCTGGTGATTTCAGCATGCCCGCATGCACTCAGTACAACCATCCAATGGGCTATATTCGTGCCCACAATTATTATATTTATAATCGATTTGAACGCGCATCCGCGGCAGTTCTTTTTCATGGCCTTGGTTCTCACAGTTGCCCAGGTCATTTACACACTTGTTTACCCGACACTTGGTGATCCGCTCAGTTCGTTCATTACTGCATTTACAATGGGAACCCTTTCGAATGTATATAGTCAAGTAACTCTGTCAAATCCGATCGTAGCAATCCTCGCTGGGTTACAAGTTCTTGTTCCTGGAACTCTAGCTGTACGTGCATTTTCTTCAGCTGACGTAGCTAGCGGAATCTCTTTGGCGGGGTCTGTTTTAGTAATTGCATTGTCGTTGGGTTTGGGGCTATTCTTGGGGAGTGTTGTTGGCGGTGCTGTGTCTGGAATTTTAAAGCATAGGAAATGGGTGGACAGGAACCGCGTGTTGTATTTGTAAGTTGAGACTTACAAATTCTTGAGAGAGTCGCGCATCAATAAATGCTTTTAATATTGTCAAATCAAATGGGCGATAATAGCTATTCTTGGGGAGTGTTGTTGGCGGTGCTGTGTCTGGAATTTTAAAACATAGGAAATGGGTGGACAGGAACCGCGTGTTGTATTTGTAAGTTGAGACTTGCAATTCTTGAGAGAGTCGCGCATCAATAAATGCTTTTAATATTGTCAAATCAAATGGGCGATAATACGAAAGACTACTCTGAATAAAACAAAAAACAAACAAGTAACCAACAGACAACAGCTTCAAAAAAAAAAAAGTATCACAACTCATCGGAGTACTGATCGCAATCTCACATTCCCTCCCAAAAACATTAAAAAAAAAAAACCACCAAGCAAATAACCACCACAAATTCAACCCGAAAAAAGCAAGTTCTATCTACATAACACCACTCTCCTCTGACAGGGGGGTCAACGACAACCCGAGAGAAAAATTACATTATGCTGTTCTTGCCTCCCTTACGAGGTGGAGTAATCGGACGGTTTGCGCCGCCGTAGAACTTTTGCTTCTTTTCCGCAGGTTTAAGAATCTAGTCGGTGAATAGGTGAATAAAGACACGAGAATCCACAAAAAAAAACAGAAAAAAAAGAAAAACAACACACCTGGAATGAACACATCAAGCTTTCGTCAACACTCATCATTGCTCCAGAGTTATCGAATTCTCCACAGTAATTGGGTGCACTAAACAAGGTAACCAACTGTCGCTTTGCAAAAAATTCGTAACCATCCTCGACGACTTGGTGGGCACGACAGATCAAATCAAGATCATGTTTTTGAAGGAACCTAGTAACGACATCAGGTCCGAATGTGAACGAGACTCCACGATCGTTCTCCGACCATCCGGTCGTGTCCTTGTTGGGGTCCGACCACAGCAAATCACACAAAAGTCCTGTGCGACAAAAAATATTAAACCTTACAACACCAACGAAGAAACCACGCACCAGTGTCCGGGATATCTGTAGGTCTCATCAAACGACGGATTTGTTCCATAGATTGCAAGTCGGGGGAAAGTCCTCCGTGCATTGTCAAGATTTTTTCATCAATAATGGCGGCAATAGGTAAACAGTTGAAACAGTCGGTGAACGTTTTCCAAAGCTTAATGTTGTATCTTCGTTTGCCTATTTGGGGACGGGTTAAACACTTGACCAAACAACCTCTCAAGAATTTTTAAAAACCAGAGCCACACGACTCTTCCACACCGCGGTGGCCTTCAGCCAAAATATATTGAAAAAGGTGTACTTACACTCGTCATAAAATCCATAAATTCTGTTGATACTGGCCGCCTCATGATTTCCTCTAAGAATGAAAAAGTTTTCCGGGAACTTGATCTTGTAAGCCAAGAGCAAGCAAATTGTTTCCAATGAGTGCTTTCCACGATCAACATAGTCCCCCAAAAAGAGGTAGTTGGCAGTCAGGGGGAAATCCACCGTATTCGAACAGACGTAGAAGATCGTAATACTGCCCATGGATATCACCTGATAAATACAAAAAAAATCAGTATTGAGTTGGAGTGGACGGGTTTAGCCGTGGAATGAAATTGTATGTGCGGTGTGTGAACAATGGCCACCCCAATGAAATATCACACATCCACATGAAATCAGCCACAAATATGCTCCAACCCGCTTCCAGCCGCTATCGTCTCCCGCATCATTTTAAATAACACGAACCGCAGATTTTGATTGGCGCTTCGAGTTCCAGCAGAATTGGTTGGCTGATGAAGATCTCTCTCGATTTGTTGCAGAGATACCGCACTTCGTGTTCGGCGAGTTGCACTTGGCGGCCTGGCTTTCCACCGCGAACTAAGGGAGAAGCTGTTAGAAGAGGTGCCTGAAGAGACACCTAAATGGGGTTATTGCAGCCAACAAAGGCCCCACTAAACACCCTCCAGTCCCTCATATCCCGCTCATTACGAACCCTCGAGAAGGCGGTCAATCACTGAGTCAATGTCAATGTCCTGTTGCGAATCGTCGGCCATCGAAGCAGAAGGTTGTGGGACAGAAGAAAAAAATTCAAAAGAGTTCTATTAATATTTATTTTGACTCCATCCTCGAACAGCGGTAACTGGCAACTACGACGAGGATTTGATCACTCGGAGTGTGCTCTGTGCGGAGCGTGTTTAGAAGGTGTTGCCGGTGTTTGAGCAATTAATCAAGAGTTACACACCTCATATACGACAAAAGTCAAAGTAGTCCCGGAAGCACTCGTATTAGGGCTGGACCGACTCCCTTGTAGAATCCACGAACCCCTTCACCTCTGATATAACATAGTTCGCGTAAAAAAACACGAGCGTTCGACTATACTCTACAATTGTCTTACTTGTAAATACGGAAAATAGTCTGCAACGGAGTTCGATATTGTCCTTCGGCATCAGTTCGCTGGTTCTAATAACAGTTTATCAGGGAAGGCATAAGGTTGAATTTGAAATTGCGAGCGTTTTCACCTGAATTCTTGCACGAATTACTTGATACGGATAAGTAACAACCATTGCCACCACTTTGGATGAAACAGACATGATCGCAACATCAGTAGAGCTCTATAATTTGGCTATGAGAAAACAAGGATAATACTTCCCAAAAACGCTTCACCATTTTCGAAGTGCTTCGATTTGTCCTCCACTTCTTCATCTCCTCATAAGCCATGAACTGAACTGCCCCATGACTAACCCCAACAAGACTCATCGAGAGACCTTTGTACAATCCACGAACTCCTTCTCCTTGGTATGTCTGTTTCAAACCATCCAACAAACTCTTGTAAGCTCCAGGATCACTTGCGCGGTCTGCACACATTCGCGTTTTGATTAACCAAAATGGATTCGTCATCAAACATGTTGTGGCTCCTGCCAAGGCACTGGCAGCGAGATTGTAACTTGCAGGTAATCGAGAAGTGTTGTTTTGGATTTGAGAAGACGTTTGCGAAGAGGTTAAAGACGCGGTACTCTTGGAATCAACAAAGTTCTGCATTTGAGTCTTGATCAAATCGTACCTGTTCTTTCGTTGAGTTTGGGAAGGAAGCACAGCACACTCACCATAAGAAGTAAAAACCCCAAGACAATGTAGAACCAGCCAAATTGGCAGCTAGTCCTCGATACAATCCTTTGATTCCATCTAAACTCCGAATAGTATTGAATGTGTTGACTGTTCCACGAAGCCCAAAGATACCCCGCTGTGTCGACTCATTGATCTGAAACCTGTCCGACAAACTCGGTTTTTAAACGCATGACATATACTCTAGCACTGTCAGTATGTGCCAACCTTGTTTTGATCACATCGAGCGGGTGCAAGATCCCTGTGGACACTGCACCTGCTGTAAATCCGGCCAGGCCTTGAGCCATCGCACTTTGAATTCCTGGCGAGGTTGGTTTGGAAGATTTGGCAGATTTGGCAGCGTCATGTGGATGTGGCGCTTGTACACTCATGTTGGAAATAAAGGAAAAAGAGTAAAAATAATTATTATTATTAATTAATTGAAGTAATATAACTAAAAGAAAACAAGTTAATGGTTGGAAAACTGGGCTTCAAACGAGTAACGCGGCTGCTGTTATTCGCAATTACTGCTTCGAGTATACTTGTCTTTGTGTGGAACTATCGGCACCCTCCTCAACATCACCTGGCTGTTATACAAGACTCAACTGTCGACGCCGCTACTGACCGGTTTCCCAAAGAAATCATCAATATTCTGCATTACAATACCCACAGCGGATGCTCTTTGAATTTGAAAAATGTTTTGGCTGCCGTGTTTGAGGCAAAACCGAACTATTCTGTCGCAAATTACGACCCATCAGCGCTTGGCTATGGCTTGACTCATGAAAGTGCATCTTTACTTGTCGAGTCCGGAATATACGCGAACAAGGTCAGATTCTTCCGAGTCTTCGAGGATGTGGGTTATTGAATAGTCCTGCATAGATTTGTTCAGGAGTTGATGTAGTTGTCATTTCTGATACTATTCCTCACGCAAGAGGATTGTTACTTTCCCTTTTAACAGGGAATACGTCTAATCAATGTATCTCGAAGGTTATCATCGAATTCACCAACCGCTTTGACTATGCCTTATCTCAGCGCTCAGATATTAAAAAGTAATCATACTGTATTATTTGATCTTATGTATATCGCGTCTTATTTTCCTCTCGGTAGGTTTTATCGCATGTTCAGAGATCTTGCAAGGTTGACAGAACTCTCCCCAAATTCTATCGTTTGGGTTGCAAACAACAACTTCGAGCGGGCGTACATGGAGTACCGATTAGGGATACGGCTGCCTTTTATTAGGGTGTTGAGGCCTCTCGGTGTTATTGGCGAAGACTCTCAGTATTCTTATCCTTCAGATTTAGTAAGTTCTGCATTAAGAAGAAAATTGCTCTAAAAAAGCAAGATATCAGCCAAAGCCGAATGATTCAACGCTTATAGCTCTAAATCATTCTGGCTCAAACGTTTTTCGCCTATTACAGAAGACTAATGTACCACTGCTTGTTATTCCAAACGAGCATACAAATTACGGCGGACCAAACGCGCTCCGTCAATTCAAAGGTTTTATCGAATTCCCGTATCAAGTGTCAACAATGAAGTTTTATGAGAATTTGGCGTCTGGAGTGACAATGCTGATTCCAACACCTCAGTTTTTGGAACGTATTTGGCTGGTAAAGTGTTACTATTTTTTCATTTTATTTTGACTCAGGCATAAGCTGAAGTTTCTTGCAGAACCGGGATCATGAAGTTTTTTATTTTATGAATGTTCTTCGAGACTTGACACCATCGTTCGCAAACCTCTACCGAAGAAGCGCCCCGCTGTATCCACATGTCAGAGGATTTCCAGATTGGAGTGGATACATGGATTACTATGCAGCTGAATTTGCTCCATATATTCTCTACTTTGACTCCTTTCAAGAACTCAAGGATTTTGCGGTAATGAAGAATATTAGAACCAACGAAATCACAGAAAAACAAAAAGAATTCTACAAGCAAACACAAAAAAGCACAATAGCGGAATGGAAATCAATATTTAGAACTATGGAATATATTTGAATAACCAGCCCCCATAATTATGAAATCCCAAATTACTAAATCACTCGTCCTCGTCCATGCCATCGTCATCTCCTCCATCTTCATCATCGTCCTCACCGCCATCGTCTTCCACAATCGTAACCTCACGTCGCCGGGGCGCTCCAGCATCAGCCCCCCTCACTGCCCGTCTCACACTTGCGTTTCCTTCCAAGTTCCAAACAACCACTTTCCCAGCCCCACCGGCAACACCGACAACCATATCATCATCAGGACTGAAAGAAGCACTGTATACCTTGCCCACCTGCAAGTCTTTGCTTGCCAGACACTTGATGGCCGTACTGTCCTTAGTATCCCAAATCTTGGTTGCTTTATCTGAAGATCCAGTCACAATAAGTCCATCAACGAGGCCGCTGACATCTAACCCAGAAACAGCTCCGTCATGTGCGTGGATGGTGAAAATTGGAGCGGTTGGTTGACGGCCGTCGTAGCATTTTACGATTCCGTCTTCAGTGGAGACGACGAATCGTTCTGGGTGAAGTGGGTTCCATCGGAGGCATTCAACATCGGCTGTTAGTTTGAAGGACAGGACGCTGGTAGGAGTTCTTGTATCGAAAATATGGGACTGTTTATCGTAGCCTCCGGACAGAAGAACTTGCCCTTGGGTTGGGTTCCAGGCTGAAAGTTTGGTTAGTTAGTTAGTAAAAAAAAAAAAAAAAAAAAAAATTCAAAAAACAATCACCTAGTCCCTGAACTTTGTTTTTGTGATTTGTAAAAGATCGAATAGCAATCTCTGGTGTAGAAGAAGCCAAATCCCATAGCTTGATTGTGGTATCGGCACTTCCAGAAGCAAGCAGCGATGGATGCAATTTATTCCAAGCCAAACACATGACGGCATCAACATGGTATAAATCACTGGGCTTCTTTGATCGACGCTTCTTTTTTCCGGTTCCAAGGGCTTCGGTTGGGTTCGAGTTGCCACCCAGAATCAAGGATGGATATGAAACGTCGACAGTATCCAAGTCCCAAATTTCAATCTGAGTAGAGATAATTCAGTCCGGAAAGTAAAAAAAATAGAAACAGAAAAGATAGAAACCTCTGGATCAAATGTTCCAATTGCAACGTATGATCCTTTTCCTTGCCCCTTTCCGGCAATATCATAGTTCAACCACTCCAGGCATAAGGGGAAGCTGGGCAACATAATATCATGATGGACAAACAAGTTATCTTCCTCCCCTTCGTAAACGTAAATTTCCACGTGTGATATATCATCTTCCGTTTTAGCTGCGAGAATCAAGTTATCGGTTTTTGCAATCATCATTTCCTCCAGCTCTTCAGCTTCGTCAACAGCATCATCGAGAGTAACGTACGGATCTTGTGTATCACCGTCATGGTATGTGAGTCCCTTGATTGATCCAAACATTTTGGCGTCTGCGAAAACAACACAACACGTTTAGTACAGAACAATGACACATACATACACAATAATACCAGATCCATCCTTTTCATCAGCCTCGCTATTGTTTCCTTCATCATCGTCTGATTCTGGCTCCTCATCATCATCTTCATCTTCCCCTCCGTTGCCCATAAAATCCACGTTGTCTTCTTCATCGTAGTTCTCGAGATCAAACTCCTTCATGAAACCATCCTCTCCATTATCTTTTCCCTTCTTTTCAACTGTTTTTTTGGAGCCCTTTGCGGCTGCCGCTACCGCTTCGGCTGGGGCATCGTCCTTGATGTCCTTGATCTGCTTCGCAATCTTTTCCTGAATCGCTTCATATTCTTCGTCAGTCATCTTGAAACGTGTTGGCTCCTCTTTGGCGGCGCCTTTGGGAACCCAAATGATAGAACTGATGGTCATTTCTGCAGTGAGAAAAAAAAAGAAATAAATCACAAAAAATATTGAAAATATGTATATTATACTTATATAAAAAATAAATATTAATTCATTGCATAAAGCTCTTAAAAAGTCGCATAACTTGGTGTGTTTTTTCCTTCTTCTAAATGTTCAAACACTTGGCCAAAGGCACTTGTATTTCGACAACGTTTAGCCCCTCCCCTCCCTCCCCTCTCACACGCGCACCTTCTTTTTCCACCATCTTTGAAATTTTCTCATCAAGAGTTTCTTCAAAATCTCGAGCTTCATATAGAACCCGGACCTTCAAACAATATACAACTTTCATATTCTGCATTGCACAACTCTGTTGCATCAAAACCATAATTGGCCGGACTTCTACTCCAATAAGACACTCCCCATGGCCCTCTCCATCTCCATCTTGAATGGTCCAAAAGTGTCCGAAACACTGATGGACCGAAAAGCTCCAGCAGGCACCATTCCAGGCTTCAGCGAATCAAAAACGGGAATACTATCAAGAATGGGTAAATGATCATCAAGTTTTCCAGTGCTGCGATATTTTCTGTAATCTCTTTGAATTGTATGATCTAGTGCACCAGTAACTCTGTTTTGTGGAATTTTCTCTGATTGTCTGTGAGGAGGAAGAACCAAAGGACAATTCAGAGTCACTGGTTTCGCCTTTGTTACGGCATGGTGGGCTTTGCGGTTGAAGACACGTCAATTCGACACATCTGATTTGTTTGTTTTCAGATGGCGCTTTGCGGCTTGGCCGTGAATCACCGACTTCGCAGACGCCGCGCAGCCGTTGTGCGAAAAGCGTTCGGAGTGGAAAACGCTGCGTTGCGTCCATAATACTGAGACTAAAAACTTTAAAAGGTTCGACTTTTGACTTTAAAAATCATCCTATGAAGCCAGTGCTCGCCCTGATAATCAAGAACACTCGGATAAAGCGGCGCAAGTGGTGCAGAGAATTATGTATTCTCTTTGTGCTTCCGTGTCTTTTGTCCATCCTTGCCATGGTCCTGGTCACTACGGTCCAGCCTACCAATCTGCTGTCTCACTCCAAGGAGTATGATTTATCCGAGATAAACCTCTATTTTCCACCTGGCCTTCCGTACGGAAAACTGGCAGTAGCCGCAGAGGGCGTATCTTCAACAGACGTTGATGTTCTGGAACAAGTCCTGAACCACATTCAATTCTCAAATGACAATGGTGTAAAGCCCAGTGAAGCCTTAGTGCGGATGTCTTCAGAAGCAGAAGTCAATAAGCACTGTGCAAAGGCTGAGAATACCTGCGTCGGAGGGGTGGTGTTTCATAGTGCTGGATCCAATTGGAATTACACTGTTATGGCCGACAGTTTTGCAAATGCGATCTCGCGGTAAACTTGTCTTCGGCCTTCAGTTGTATAATCCATGCTTGACTTTCTTTTCTCCAGGAATTGGCCGTCTGGGGCTCCCTCGCCATTCTCAATCTTGCCGTTTCTGCAGTTTGCAATCAACGATGCTATCATCCACCAAAATCCAAATATTTCAAAAATCACCACACAGTCCCATTCAGTATCAGTAGTGGAATTGAAGACTTCATTGGATGTATCCTTGGTAGTCCAATCTTTCAACTCAATTTGGTCGTCTGTGTTCTATGCAACTATGTTTGGTCCAGCGATATTCTCGATACTCTATGAAACTACTGTTGAAAAGGAGAATCGATTGAAAGAAGGAATGCTCATGATGGGAGTCATGCCATTCCAGTATACCGCGAGCTGGTACATAACATACATCATTCAGTGTCTGCCAACATATTTAGTCGCGGCCTCGTTGCTTTCGAACGTATTTCCTACTGTCTTTAGATATTTTCGCTTTTTACCTTTGACTATGCTTTGCGGTCTCGCATCCCTGTCGTTTGCCTTGATTGCGGACTTATTTGTGTCAAACTCAAAAACTGGACCCATTTTGGGAGTCTTCTTCATGGCATTGACGATTTTGACATCCAACATATTTCTGAAGCGCATAGCAGTGTCTACTGCCTCCATGGCTGCAATTTCTTTCTTCTTTACTCCGGCTGCCTGGACTGTGGGATTGGCTGGCCTGACTCAGCCTCTCGTGCCAGCTAGTCTACTTTCTGACGCAACCGGGGGCTTGGATTTTTCTAGTGTATGCATTATTCTCGTGTTTCAGAATGTGTTCTATTGGGTTCTTTGGTGGTACCTGTCCCAAACCGTTCCCCAAGCTGGAATCTCCCATAAATCCCCCTTTTTCATCTTTCGTGGCACGTATTGGTTTCCAAAGTGGTATATCGGGCAAATTCTATCGAAGGAATCAACCAGTAACCAAGATATTGAAATGATATCGGAAACCCTGATGAAGAGCGCAAAAATTGGCATTTCAGTCCGGAATTTGGGAAAAGTGTTTCGCCATTCTTATACAGGGGCACTCCATCCTGCGCTCATTGGATTGAATCTGGATGTTCAAAAGGGATCTGTTCTGGCTTTACTGGGGAAAAACGGGGCCGGAAAAACAAGTTTGTATTTTTCTTGCGACTTATGACGTGACTCACAATTGGTATTTTTCAGCATTCATTTCAATTCTTACCGGTCTCTTGCAGGCCACAACAGGAGATGTTTTCATCAATGGAGAGTCTGCGTTACAAAGTGGAGCCATCAGGAAACCTGGAGTACTAGGAGTTTGCCCTCAGCAAGACACAGTTTTCCCAACTCTTACTGTGACCGAAACATTTCAATTATACGCCGGCATCAAACGCATTCCTCAAAAAGGGCTCGGGGACCAGATTGAAGAATGGTTGAAAATGACGGAACTGTCAGAACACCGAAATGTAATGGCGGGAAGTCTATCTGGGGGTCAAAAACGGCGATTAGCTGTTGGTGTCGCGTTTCTTGGAAACCCAAAAGTCGTGATTCTTGATGAAATGTCATCTGGTGTGGATCCAGTTTCGCGTCGAAGGATTTGGGAGATTATCCAAAATCAAAAAGAGGCCAACAAGACTATAATTTTCACGACTCATTTTCTGGATGAGGCCGAGGCTTTGGCGGATCGAATTGCGATTTTGGGAGAAGGCATGTTGAAGTGTGTTGGCAGTTTGTGGTTTTTGAAGAAGGAGTTTGGAGCTGGGTATAATTTAACCGTGCTTCTAAAACAAACGGATGAAGAAAGTCTCCAAGATTTGGATATCGTTGTTAAATCCAACGTTTCAGATGCGGAGCTTGTATCTTTTGCGGGGGCGGAAGTCCAATACCATCTTCCCGAGCGTAATGTCAATTATTTTGGGCAAATGATTCGACAGCTGGAGTGCATCCAGTTTGTTGAGTCGTTTGGTCTTT
The DNA here is from genome assembly GCA_025765595.1 of Obelidium mucronatum. Classification (NCBI taxonomy): domain Eukaryota; kingdom Fungi; phylum Chytridiomycota; class Chytridiomycetes; order Chytridiales; family Chytriomycetaceae; genus Obelidium; species Obelidium mucronatum. The sequence continues at coordinate 686,701 of JAIVFH010000001.1, read as the reverse complement.
CGGTGACCACGTTGGATGAAGTATTCATGCGAGTTAACTCTCGTAACGAAGTGAAATTACCAGGAAGCTCGTTATCGGTCCGCGATAATAGATCCAACATATCCAGCCTATCGGATCGTGTTGTTATTGTGCGCCCACCATGGTGGCGACTTATCTTGGTTATTGCACACAAGACATGGATATCGGCTTTTCGCGATAAATCTCTGCTTATTAGTCGGACGTTACTCCCCATAGTAGCAGCAGGTTTAATTTAACGCATTTTTTTTTCTGCCTTTGTTCTTACTATTATTATTATTTGGGCAGCGGCCATATCTCAACTGCTTAAAGATATTCCCTCATACCATCGATGCACCTACGTTAAAGCAGATGAATCGCCTTCAATGGAAGCTCTTTTGACTCCCAACTTGTATATATACCCCGAGTCTTTTGCATCAAGAGTTCCACAATCCATTGCTGTAAAAACAAATGTAACAGGACTTGGGGAACTTTCCGATTTTATTTCCATGCGCCAGGATAAAAAGCTGCCTCCGATTATCAATATTACTTCGGAATCTTCTGCTACGATTGTTGTTTCTTCAGTGGTGGACACCAATCAGGACCTTATTGTTGCTCTTCAAAGTGTCGCTACAAGCGCTTTCCTGAGCAAGAACAAGGCAGATTTCCAAATCGAAACAAAAGTGAAGAGGCTTTCGGGTCCGCTTCGTATAGATTGGAATATCACTGGGTTCGACCAACTGGCTTTCATTCTTGCTATATTCTTTTTTGGGCTACCTGGTCTGGCTGGTTCCAAAATCTTGGTTACAGAGCGACTTTCTGGGTCTAAATTTCAGCAATATATTTCAGGTACGTTTATTTATGCTCATGTTGCGGATAACTGACGATTTGGGGTAAAATCAGGCACGTCGCCCCTTGCATATTGGCTGGGCCATACCTTTATCGACGTCGGCTTTGTCACTATTGTTTCATTACTTGTTTGCGCTATCCCCATAATCGCAAACACACCAAACTATGGTTCAGGAGGTTTTGGCTGGCTCTTTCTGATCACTCTATCATTTGGCTTAGCTTCCATGAGTCTTGGTCATTTGCGAGCACATTATGCAACCAGTTTTGCATCCCTTCTCACATCAATCCTGACTTTTTATTTTGGCGTCGGATTCTTACTGGAAGGATTCTTTTTGAACATGCTGACTGCACTAGATGCTGTATCTTTACTTCAAGCAACAGAGGCCGGAGTCGGAATCCTTTCAGTTTTCACGGCTATATGTCCACCATTCGGATTCTTTTGGGCCATCGGCATATACACAAACGTCATCAACCTGCGCTGTTCAGACGACATGACCCACCTATCACCCATCGAAAAAGACATTTGGAAACCCATCCTTGCCATGCTGTTGCAATCCCTGCTCTTCTCAACCTGGTCCATCGCATTGGACGCGTTTTCGAAAACCAAAGGGGAAAAGGAGGACAAGAAGGCAACTCGGAAACCGCGACAGTGGAGTATCCGCATGTGTGGGTGGTTTCAAAATTTCTCAATGGAGGATGTATTGGTGTGGCAGCCGCCCATGGTTTCCTCAGATGAAGATGTGATTGCTGAGGAGAAGAAGGTGGCGGTTCCGGTTGTTGGGGATGAGGCTTTGGTTATTCATCAGTTGAACAAAACTTTTGGGAACTTTGAGGCTGTCAAGAGTCTTTCGTTGACGGTTGAAAAAGGGTGGGTTGCTTTTTTTTTTCTGTTTTTTTTTTTTTTTCGTGTCATTCAAAACCCGTTTTTATAGCACCTGTTTTGCGTTGCTTGGATCCAATGGATGTGGAAAGTCTACAACCTTTGATGTTATATGTGGTAAAAAGAAGGCCACAAGTGGCTCCGTCTATTTGAATGGCTGGAGCATTGCAAACAACCTCTCGAAAGCCCATGAACACATGGGTTACTGCCCTCAAGTGGATGCATTGCAAGATAGCCACACAGTAGAAGAAGTTATCTGTTTGTATGCCAGAATCCGAGGAGTCCCAGAATCCCAACTCGCAGACAGCGTCCAAGGGTTAATGAAACGATTGGATTTATTAAATGACAGGACGAAATTGATTGCTCATCTTTCTGGGGGGAATAGAAGGAAAGTTTCTGTGGCGATTGCGCTTGTAGGAGATCCGGCTGTGATTCTCTTGGATGAACCCTCAACTGGGATGGATGCACTTTCTAAACGATGTGTGTGGGATGCGATTGCTTCGATTCGGAAAGACCATGCTATAGTGGTTTGTGTGTTGTTGTCTTTTTCCATGTGGGTTCCGCAACTCATTGTGGTACTTTCTCGCAGTTGACAACCCACAGCATGGAAGAAGCCGAATCAATCAGCAATCGCATGGCCATCATGTCTCACGGCCAACTTCGATGCTTGGGAACGATTCAACACCTCAGAGCCAAATTCTCTTCTGATTTAGAGCTTGACCTGCTTCTCAAAGATGCACGTGTGGACGTCCGGTCATTTGGGATCCCAATTTACCAAATCATTGTGAATCCCATCGATCCTCACCGTGTTCGACTCAAAGTACCTGGAAGTGCAAATCTTGTTGTGGAAGAGGATGAAATTGAATCTGTTGATTCGAGGCCTTCTAATCTTGCGGCTCTTTTCGACGCGTGTGAGGCGTTGAAGTCGGCCGGGGTGGTCGAAGAATATCGGATAGCGCCTGCTTCGTTGGAACAGATTTTTATGGACGTGATAAAGGAGGCTGAATTGGCGCGGCAAAAGAAGAAGACTTTTGGTGGTGTTGTGGGGTTTGGGTATATTCGTTCAATGTAAAAAAAAAAATAATGTAAGCATACTGTGAATGTCTCTATCTTGAGAGAATTATTCTTATGAGGCTTACCTCTTAAAACTCCACGGCTTCTTCCAATTCCGAAATCTAACGATTCTGACACTAAAAAGAATAACATTGAACCTTCAAACATGGAATCGCACCTCATAGAGTGATGAAAGAATCCTTTTGGCTTTCTGCGTTATTAGTTAGACTAAAGAATTCAAAAACACATTTCTTATGTCATACAAGGAAACATTCTCTCTTTCAGGAATATCAAAGAACAAAAATCTCCTTAACTGTCATTTTATTACCGTTTCCAAGTATATATTATATCATAATCAAACCAACTCGTTTTCATAAAACTCAACATCCACAACAACTGCATCCACCAATTCAGAGATTTTATGATTCCGGACAAGATATTCCGCTCGGTCGTCATCTCCATTTCTCGATCGTGTATAACCAAGTCCTAATCGGAATAAGAAAAAAAAGGAAAGAGGAAGAGATTAGCACACCAAATAGGAAATGGGGTTTCTTAAAGTTGAACCTTCAAACAGGGGGTTGCATCTCATTGAATGGTAGAAGAAACCTCGCGCCTAATGATTTTTTTTGGGGGTAAGCAAATGTAACAGAAATTGGTAGTAGAAGTACAATCTTTTTACATCATAGAGGCTAACGTTACTAATTTTCCGTATTTTCGATGGTGAGTAGAACTCAGGGTGCTTCATCTTTTCATGATGAGGAAGAGACGCGATTTCTCTGTTTGTTGAAGTTTAAACAGTTACAAAAAATTTCCAACAATTTTTCTCCATTTCTCTTACATCAAACGCTGGTGAGGATCAATGTCCTTGTAATCCGTCAGCTTCAGATCCGTCAAATGAGGCAACAACTTCCTGTGCACATCTTGTCCATAGCAGTCTAGCACCATTTCCATCACGTGATGCCATTTGGCTTGGCGACATAGAGACGGTTCTGGAAATAAAATGAGCTTATGCTTGAAATTGCTCTTGCTCATTGAAACCAAAGTTTCTTTGGTGAATCCAAGGGAAATAAGGGCTTTGGACGCGCTCATGCCACAGAACGTTCGAATAGTATCGCCTCCAAAAACCTTACGTTTTACAGTGTCAGCCAAAAATCACACAGAAATGAAAAGATACTTACAAATGCAACCTCGTTCACAGATTCTCCAGCCAACCTCTCAAAGTCCTCATTCCTCGTTCCAGCCACAAATCTTCCAACAATCCCTTCTGTTAGCATCGAGTCGGGTTGAATAGCTTCGTTATCTCTAAACATTTTTGCAATCAATTCGCATCGTTCCTTCTTGTTCAGGATCTTTCCGCCATAGATTCCCACCAAATCAGTAGCAGAAATCTCCACTTTTTCCATCGCGTAGTTGGGGATGCTGCTGATTCGTTGGTTGGGTACTAGATATTCAAACTTGTCTTCGCCATTTGGGTCTCTTGAATGACCTTTTCCGAAAAAGAGGTAACTGCATCCTATGGTGTGGTACAAGAATCCACGGGCCTATTTAATAATTTTAATGCAATTTAGCCTTGCTTGGTATACTCTAAAATCGAACTTACGTCGTAGAGGCTTAGACTTTCCAACTTTTTCGCACAGAATCGTTCAGGCGAGTAAAATTCCGGATGAAAGACTTTTTCAATCATGGGAAGCTCGTAAATATATCTAATTGGTTTTCGAGAAGAGTTTAGAGTTATAGTTATTGTGTTGTGAGAGCAGAGCAATGGAAATACGGTACTCAAATACCATACCGGAGTCGGCCTTTTGGGTCAATATCTTTGATATGGGTAGTCTTCAAGTCAAACACGAAAGGCTTCAGTCTCTCTCGTAGATGTCGTCGCCGTAGTGTTCTTTTATCAAGGCCATGACATTGTCCCACGTTGCCAGGACGCGCTCGTTTTCCGGACACTCAAACAAGAGCAGCGAATGGGTTGTTTTGTCTTCGATCCTGTGACTCAGCCAGGTCTTTGAGAAGCCCACGGACAGCATCGCCTCGGCGGGTGTTTTCGTCAGGAAGCCGGCGATTGTGTCAGGGCCGAAGACCCACGACAGCCGCTTGACGGGCTCGTCGCACAGCATGGCGATGCCGGCGTCGTTGATGCTGTGGCCGAAGCGGCCGACGAGGCGCGGCGCCACTTTCGATCCCGCGGGCAGCGGCTCGTTGGCGCAGAACAGCGCGAGCACCTGCGCCGCGCCCAGCGGGGCTAGAGCGTCGCTGTCGCTGTCGCTGTCGCCGCCGCCCGGCGCGTCGAACGCCAGCGCGAGCAGCCCCGCGTCCGGCGGCGGCGACCCGATGCTCGCGCGCCCGAGGAAGCCGAAGCGCCGCGTGTCGAACCGCAGAAGCGGCGCCCGGACTGTGCTGGTGCGGCCGTCGGGCATGCTGCTGCTGTTTTTGAAGCTGTTTTGTCTGGTGCACTGTGGCAATGCTGTTCTTGGAAACTCATTCGTAACGCCAAGGCGCCCAGGCACCAAACGTGTTCAAACGTGTCCAAACCTGTCCCAAGCATTGTCCAAGCATTCTAAACGAGTTCATTGTTTTACTCAGACATCTGCCTCTTTATTCGCTCGTCCTACAATTCTAAAGGACATTTTCCGTGGTTCATCAAGGCTGTTTGAAGTACAGCCTGCTATCCGGAGCTCCTTGGGAGGCGGGACTGGGATTTCTACGATTTCGATGCGCCTTTTACGCCCAGCCAGGTTTGGATCGTTTGATTTCAGTAATGGTGGATCCAATGGCAAGGAGTCTGGTTGTCGATACCTTGTATTCCTGAGACCATCATCGCTTCTTGGTGAGTGTGTTGCTGAAATAGATACACCTGTACTAGTAGATGAGCCGCTTTCATTGTGTCCGTCGTTGCTGCTGTAATGTCGGTTTCCTGGTTGCATCTCACCACCACTACGGTCAGGTGAAGTCATCACACTGTCATATTGAGCAACCGCATCATAGGCATCTATTGTCAATCCAGAGCGCAGAAAAGACACCAACTCATGCACAAAATGCTCAGTCCTGTCTCTCAAATACGGCCGCAACAGCTGCATCGCATCTTCAGTTTGCAACGGATGCTTCTCCAAAACAGCCAGTACATATTCAATCACGATTTCAACGTCCTGCAGTCCCAAGATGACCCGCAAGTCTCTCCGTATCCAGTTGACCATCTTTGAACGAAATGACGGATTCTGCATCGATTGACGACGGAATTCCGTAGGTGATGGAAGAGGACGAAATTTCGTGTGTATGTTGGACGCCACATGTTTGACAAAGAGAGAATTCGTGTAGATGATTGACCGATGGGATGTAGACTCAAGCATGGACGATAGGTCTTCTCGAACACCCCATCGAATGTGATTCGTCACTCTTCTTGAAGTGGGTGCCGCAGTATGCTGCTGCTGAGCGGGTCGAGAGGTTGAGGTTGTCTGTGTTTGTGATGTTGATGGACTCCGCAGTTTCACAATACCAAGAGACGAGAGTGCATCACTAATGTTGCATTTGCACAAAGGACAATGTTCGCTAGTTCTTGCCCACGTTGAAATGCAGTCGAGGCAAAAGGAGTGAAAACAGCTGACGAGACAGCATTGTGTTGAAGAGAGCGACTCCAGGCAAATCGGACACGTTTCTTTCGAGGTTTCTTTCAAGGGTGCGTCGTTAGTCAAAGAGTTGCTAGCGGCAGAATCATCGTGCGCGTGTTCGAGCTCGATAAAGTCGTCTCCAGTTTCGTCATCAGAACCCATGTATTTTACTGTTTTAAAATCAAAATCCAACTTCAACTCTTGACATTTTAATATAATATTATTATTTGCTTGCAAAGTTGCAACAATTCTCAACTATTCTATGGGTCCTAGTTCGGTGGTGTGTAAAAAGAATCTAAAATACCAAAGCAACAAGAGCGGCAACACTGACAGATCCAACCACAGCGGAAGCAGCGCTGTACAAGTTGGTCGATGGTGCTTTGTAAGTTGGAGCCACTGGAGAAACTTGGTACTGAGTTGGAACTGGAGCCGGCTTGCTGCACTTGGTAACAACTGGGTCAACAGGTTGAACAGCAGCACATTCATCCGCAATCGCGTTAAACCATGCAGCCATTCTGTACCCAGCCTTGGTCATTTGCTCATTCAAAACATCCTTGGTAGCTTGGTAGTATGTTCCGTTGAAATCCTGCTTTGGGTCCTTGTCGTAAAGAGTCCAAAAGAGGGACTTGTCACAGAGCATCAAGTCGCCTTCGATGGACATTTCAACGGCAGCACTCAAGTATTGGTCTCTTGGAGTGTGGAGGTCGACAAACTTCTTGGATGCATAGACGGCCTTGTTGGCACCGTATTTGGTAATCAAGTGGGTTGCGTATGCAACGTGGTCAGTCACGTTGATTCCAACTTCCTTCACGTATTGCTCTGGGATAGAGTAATCGTGGATTCCATGGAAGTTAGCTTTCTTTCCTGAGTAAGTAAGCTGGGGGGTTTTTTTTTTAAAAAATCATGGGTTAGTTCAAGTTTTGTTTTTTGGATGGGTTCTATAAGTTTCTCTTTACCAAAGCGTCGTTACCACCGGTTTGACGGTTACAGTTGTGGAGAGGCTGCGTAATATCCCCGAGAAAGTGAGTCAAATATTGTACAGCCAAAGTAGTGTTGGTGTTGAGTGCACAATTGTTTTTCAACAAAACGTTGGTCTGCTCAGTAATGGCGCTGAGAACGCAACCAGTACCAGTACATCCATTTGGAGTGTACCCACAGGTCTTTGGCACATCGTTCTCTGGGTAGTTGATGTAATGCCATGGGGCAGTCTCTGGGTGGTCTTTTCTCCAAACGTCAGCCCAGTTTGGAGTTGCGCCAGAGAGGGATTTCTTGAACTCAGGCATCAAGAGGTACGCAACCAAGTTCTTGGCATTCTCGTTCAAGTTCTGTTTAAGAAAGGGAGCAGTGTTTTTTAGTAAACTTTTTTATTCCCTACGACTTGAGTGTTTTAGACTCAACTCTTTGAGCGATTTCTCCAGTGGTGGAGTGACCAAGGGATCCCCAAGCGTTAACGGTAGAGACGGCAGATACAGCGAGGATGACAGTGGTCAACATAGATGGCTTGTTTTTTCTAAGGATCTTTTTTTTTTTTTTACTTCTTCATTTTGGCTTTTTTCTTGTTGTTCTTTCAGATCTCGAAAAGATTGGCGTGCCCGTGGGCTTAACAAATTTGATTAAAAGCATCTAGGCACGCACCTCAATGAATCCAGATCCAGTCGCAGTGCAGAATTAGACGAATAATAAAAAGGTATGAAGCCTTCGTTGTTACTCTTGTCGGTAGTAGCTTGGTCATTTGGTTTGCCCTGATGAAGCAGCTGGTAATCAGTTTCAGAACTGGCGTGCGTGGCGAAATCTTTTTAATCAACACTACGCGTGCCCAGCAAAAGCAAAAATCCAATACCAAAGAATTTGACACCCGGAAAAAGACCAGAATTAACCAAAGAAATGTCTTGTTGTTGTTTCTTCTTCCATAAAAAACTACTCAATCACAGTAGGTGGAGGTTGATATTTCCCTTTCGCCCTCCGCGATTCCTGATCCAACACATCCTTCAACCCAGCCTTCCCAAAATTCCTCCAACACACAACAGAAAAAACAATTGTAAGCAACCACATGAGTTCACTCAAGACACCAAACATGAGAAACGGGATTTTGGCACGCTCAAATTCCCGACCGCCGCGACGGAATGCGTCTACAAAACGGCTGATTGTGTATCCAAAGATTGTCAGGCTGCCAATAATGCTAAAAGCCATGAGTCCTTTGATTTCGAAACGGGCGCCGTAGTATCCTGCCACGAGGGTCGCGATTCCAACAAGGGCGCCAACGAGGGGGATGACGATTCTTCCCTTTTCAGTGATGGATGTGAGGACGAGAGTTAAAATGATGAAAGCGGTGCCGCTGAAGGCAGAGAACTTTAGTAGAAGCAGGAGAATGTGGTAAGATGTAAATGCTTAAACACAAACATAAAAGTGGGGAAAATCAGCGAGATTAATGTTTAAATAATACGACTACGTTTACCTCGTGTAACGACCTTTTCACCGCCTGTGATTCTATACATTCGCCAGCCAAACTCTCGGTGCAGTTGAAATGTCAGGTAGCAATATATAGGAATAAATAGCCCAATAATAGAAGGTAATAGAATTTGTGCTGCGAGAAAGTACCCGCTATTGCTGGCAACGTTTGGATCTTTAACTTGTCCACGAACATTATTCAAATCATTGGCTGTTTGCACAATCTGCAGAATCGAGTAAATAAAAAGCCCGAAATTGTAAAAATTGATTGCAATGATTTGGATAAAGTTCTGATGCCTGTTTTTTACATGTTTGAGAATCAACACCCCTTTTCATCCCAAAAAGCAGAAGAACACCAACATGATCGCATTCCACAAAACAAAAACCCAGAATCCAATTGAAGCAAGAAACACAGAATGATATCTATAAAGAAATAAAATAAATAAAAATCAGATTTACTATTAACTCATTGCTATAAAAGTATTGTGAACCCAACGTCAATTCCACTTTGAAGTTGAACCAAATGTCGTTTGCACCATTTTCAGTAACTGATCCAAGAAGATGATTTTTGATTGTTGCTTCGTTGACAATAATCCAGATTTCACAGGCAGCCTGAATGTTGTGTAGTTGGAGAACATGACATGGGTTCAGTTCGGAAAAAAAAAAGAACCCAACCGACAGAAATGCAACAGCCCCAATGGCAGCAAGGGTCCTTTTCGCCCATAGAACTTTCATATCGCCCGTTTCTTTTCTGAATGCGATCGAGTTTCAGTGCCGGTTCAACTTGATGGGCAGTTAGGGGGTGAACAACTCACGGGACAAACAGATCCTTGACCCAATGCGACCGAGTCAAAGGAGTTTCCTCGACTTGACCAAACTGTATGTCAGCACTCGAAGCATCATCCATAGAGAACGTTGAGTACTTGGGTGACCCAGCGTATCGTAGCAAGTCGGTGGCTGACATGATGTTGTTCGTTTTTTTGCGTCGATTTTCACCCGGTCTTTTCCTGTGTGTCAATAAAAGATTGAGAAATTTTTTCCGTCTCCCCTATCTTTCATTGGCAGGAAAAAGAGACGCTTTTTGAGACCGGAGAAAAGACAGAAAAAAGCGAAGTCCCGTCCAAGTCCATGAAGAAACTTCAAGTGCGAATCAACTCACCAACGGGCCGCAATCGAATCGACAGTATTAACCAACCACCAGCTGCAGTCGATGACAACCCCGAAGGGACGGCAGAGGCCTTTACGGCTGTCACTGCCTGTCAGCGAGATACAGCGCCAACAGCAACGGCAGCGGCAGCGGTAGCAATCCGTACCGTCTGCGGCCAGAAGTTCTCGCGGCGGATACAATGAGGACTTCGAAACAATGGAAGCATCAACCCACTTCAAGGTAGTGTTTTCATTCTTCACTATATTCCAATCCTTGTAGGTTGTCATTTACATTAACTGTTCCTCCCCTTCTTCTTCAGATACGGAAGAGTCTCAAGAGTCTGGCGTCGCTGAATCCACCCCAGACTTTTCCGCTGCTGGGTGGACCGATGAGCCTGGCGCCGAGTTTGGATTCACTGCCACTGAATAAGGAAGTCAAGCAGATTGGTCCAAAAGCCGCCAAGAGTTCAAGGCCTCGTTTCGGGGGCTGTTTCCCCAGCTGGTTTAGGCCGTTGCCTGTTTGGAGACTGTCGACACCACCCCAATTAGCCAATGTGTTAATGCAACTTGCCGGGCTCCCAACCTTCAAGTGCTAATAACCAGTTAGTAAGCCTTTTCTACCATATCTGCACAAGTCACGCTACGTTACGCCGACGAAATCACCACTGCCATCAAGCTCTTGATAAGTCTTTATAGCTTCCCATACAATAGTTGGCGGCGTGGCTGTAAAGAAAGAAATTCGGTGCTGCCAGTACGCTCATGGAGTTGGAAGACAACCAGTGCTGTTGCATTTGCTGAATTTGGCAACGTTCACCAACCATGAAATCGGGAAGGAGATGTGTGTCGTGCTATTGCATCATGGGTTTTTTCCATCTCGTATAAAGCAGACCAGTAAGCGTCCTTAACTTCTAGTCTGTTGTCATTCTACTCATGATAAGTTTGTCAGATCAGACCCAACTGGTGTCCTTTGGTCTCAAACTCCGAAACTTGCCGAGAGACGCCGCCAGCCCCAGCGGTCGGTCCGTTGACAAACCCGCGCATCGTGTCGCCCGCGAGGCGTAGTGGGAAGTTCTGCCAGACGTCTTGCGCGTGTCCCGCTGGGAACTCCTTCAAACATGGAGTTTTTTGATTCTGACTTCAAGGATTCTAAAGCGACTGGCTGTTATCAACCATACATGGAAGCAATTCAACAGTTTGCCATTGTGAAACACCACATAGAGCATTCACTCTTTTCCAAGAGGTGGGAAGGATGCTAAGAACCAGCAGCTTCAGCTGCAATTTGTGGGACCATTTTGCAGTGAGATTGTCAATGGTTTGAAAATTCAATAAAGATGGATATTTATCTGAATGTTTGTGTTGGTAACTCTCAAGGGTTGTTGTGTGCATGGATGATGGCAGCCAGGGAATGCAAGTCAAAAGCTGGACCAAACCACATCAAACTCTGTCCTAAACTGAAAAACAATGAACAAGGCTGGACGGGATTGAATTGTAGCCCTGAGTCACGCTGGGTTTGGATTCTCACAAGACAGGAGTGGGTGAATACTCTGTCCAAGTTCAAGGTTACACCTTAATACACATACCAACCATTTTCTGATAACTTTATCGAGTACACAAATTTAAATTGATTCTAACGTTTGGTTGAAATATACTGAGAAATAAAGGAGATAATGGCAAAAGATTACATTTCCGAAACCAAAACTTGACTTTCACAGACCCATAACGCCACCAACGCCCTCAAAATACAATCAAAAGTCTTAAAGTAATGTTTCAAATGAATAAATGAGGTTCAAAAAAATAGTTTTTATTTTTATTTTTATCACCTTTTTCCAAACACCACAACAAACTTTTGATTTCAAGATCTCAAGCATCTTTGAACAGACCCTCGTCAAACTGTACATTTGTACTAATATTAGTGCATTCTATTGAATTGTCTTTTCCTTCTAGGCATAAACCATATACTTCGGAAGTTGAATATCTGCCAAAACACAATATTCTCAATTACGCGAAATATACTAACTCGAGCGCTACTAGACATTCACACCTAATACTAAGAGAGTTTATTTTGTCTGAAAACGCGTGAAAGAGGTAAGAATTCAACATAGGTTTGCTATGTGTTCTGATGAGAATAACACATTGGAGGTGGCATGACTTAAAAAATTAATCTTAATTAATGAAAAAAGTAAGAAGAGTTTATTTGCATATGCAACGCTGGGGTTAGCAGTTAATTATAAGCAACTACAATGAAACACTTTTGACCATTGCACACGGATCGTTGGGTGCTGCCACTAACAGCTGTACGTAAATTTGGTGAATGTGCTGCCCTTTGGATCCAGCACGGTTGCTGCAGAGTTTGACTTGTTTAGTTGTGTTCTTCCAAAAACAATTCCTCTTCCACTTCATAGAACGGCTGTTGCTCAGATCAAATGATCTGCAGAATTATTGGAAGTAACTGGCGAATTGGAATCGGTCAATTCTAGAAGGAGATTTAAGAGACATGCAACACCAGCAAAGATCTAAAGTCACCGCAAGACACGATAAGAGCTTCAGCACCTTCGACATATTGGCTTGAGTTATGTCAAGCTTTAGAAGACAGTTTCGAATTCCAAGAGTCGCTGCAATTTGTAAGGGGGGAGATGATCCTGAATAGTTGGGTCGGGTCAGCAAAAAGCCCCGCAGGTCAGACGGGATGTCCAGCGCCAGCGCCGGCGCCAGCAGCAGCGCATCTAGCACCAACCACGCCTGGATTCGCGCAATGAGTGTCCAACCGGAACGTTTTCTGGCGCTCTAACAGTGACAGGAAGTGGCACGTGGTTGAGTCGTGCATGAGCGAGACCCAAACTTCAGAATCAGAGATCCACGTTAGCGACGCGTTTGTTGGGACTGCAAGCGAATATTGAACTCACCGTCATCTCGTTTTCGGCGTCGTCAGACTCTTCAATACCTGTGAAGAAGAAGAAGAAGAAAAAGAAGAAGACGTAGAAGAGGTACTGTAAATATTAGTGAATATCAATGAGGACCTGCAAGGGATGGAATAGAGTATGAAGAATAAAGACACTACCATTGATCGATGCGTCCATTGTTTCAAAGTCTTCGCCGTAGCCGCGTGAAGACGTCTGCCCGAGGACACGATGAATTACCGCCGCTGCCGCTGCCGTTGCTGTTGGCGCTGCATCTCGCTGGCAGCCGTAAAGGCCTCTGCCGTCGCTTCCGGGTCGTCGTCGACAGCTGCTGGCCGATTGAAGAGTCAGTACCGCTTTCGGTTGACGTCGATTCGATTGCGGCCCGTTGGTGAGTTGATTCGCACTTGAAGTTTCTTCATGGACTTGGACGGGACTTCGCTTTTTTCTGTCTTTTCTCCGGTCTCAAAAAGCGTCTCTTTTTCCTGCCAATGAAAGATAGGGGAGACGGAAAAAATTTCTCAATCTTTTATTGACACACAGGAAAAGACCGGGTGTCGATTTTTATTAATATTGCGTCAGCGGACTTGACCAAATGCAAAAGGATGATCCAACAACAAAGATCTAGGAACGCAACTTTATTATTCAAGATTTCAAAGTTCTTGGATGTCATCGAATCGTTGAAAACCTGATGTAAGACAGTGTTTTGTAAGCAAAAAAAAAAAAAAAAACATCATAACCAGAACACCTCGTACTTACATGAGAAATTCGGTTGAAGAAAATGGAATATCTTCGAGAACCGAATTCTTGACTGGCGCAAATAACTGAACTTGCCTGGCAGTAAGCTTTTAGTTGACACCAAGCTTTTTTTGCTCGAAAATAAAAGAAACCAAACCCCCACCGCATATGTGTGTCTTTCCCGTTTTGATGATTTGAGAGAACTGCGATCTGAACCAGATGAGCATGCAAAGGATGTCCAGTAGTTTCATCCCGTAGATCCACGTTAATCCATCCACTTGGTTCTATTCCAAACTTGTCAACAACACTATTTTTCAGAACATAGACCAACCTTCCAGTTCCAGTAAGTGAAGCTCCTATACGAGTTTTTTTTTCAGTTTTTAATGACATTTGCCTAGGCGAGTTTTACCTGGACGTCTTGGAGAGTTGAGCCTGCTCTGATTGATATCTTGCTTGGACAATACGATTCATCCTGCCTGTAATCCAAGTAGATTCGCAGCATTTGCAGCTCGGTTTTTCGAAGAAAGTGAATGTTAACAAAGTGCGGCTGCGGTCCTGAGTGCAAAGGTTTGTTGTTTGACTTCTAGTAGGTTGAAAACTGGCCTAACCATCACTTTGCCAGTATGTGTCTATTGACCCGTCTCGCAAACAGTCAACGCCAAAACCTCCTCCGTGTTTGTGCGAAGACACGGACCAACTGCCAATCGCCGACACGTTTCGAAGGTCTTCTTCGCTGTTGGAATTTGTATTCATCGCCAAAAAACGGTTTCGAGAAGCAAATGTTTAATTGTCGTTAATTGTTATAACAGAATGACTCAGAATCATCATCAGTTCAAGCATCCAAGTCATTCGCACTCGGTGTATAATCGCCTCGTTTCCTTAAAGCCTCCTTATTCAAAGTCTCCTTCAGTCCCAATCCAAAATTCATCATGCAAACCACACCAGAAACAAACGAATGCAACGAGCAACTAGTCCAGATGTAGCAGCATACAATAAAAACGGAACCTCTATCCTTCCAATCGCATTCCCGCTTCTTTGGTAGGCTTCATACAAACGATTCACCAGATACCCGATTGCCGCCAATGGTTCCAAACAAATAGAGAATCGCTAGCCACTTCAATTCGTATCGAACCCCATAGTAACCTGCCAATGCGATTGCGAACCCAACCAGAGACCCAACTATTGGAATAATCAAAATTCCGTTTGGAGTCACTTGAGTCAGGACCAAGTTGATGACTGTGAACCCAGAAATGAAAAACAGAGAGTACTTGATCAAGAGAAGTAGAATATCGTATGCGAAAAAGACCTTTTGCAGCTTAATGTCCCCGCCAGTGATACGATACTGTCTCCACCCAAAATCCTTTATAAGTTTCAAAGTACAATATAGGAATAGAGGAATATAGAGTCCGATCACTATGGGAAGCGCTATTTGGGCAATCAGAAAGGATCCATTATTTCGCCCTGCCGCCAGATTCTCAAGGTCGTTGGCAAAAACAGTGCGATCACTGAGATATTTGAATAATTTGTGTAATCGAGTAGATCATGAGTCCAATGTTGTAAAAGTTGATTGATAGTACTTCCATGGTGTTTAGATTCCTTGTATACAACAACAGTCATGAGTCAATTCGAAATGAACAAACATAATCTTACATACATGATGCTATCCCATACAATGAATACCCAGTAAGCACATGCAGCCAGGAATACAGATTCGTAACTTCAGACGGGTAAAATTAGAACATGCACCACCTGCAAAAACCAAGGCCACCCACGTCATTTCAACCTTGAAGTTGAACCAGATATCTTCCCAGTCGTCTTCAGATTTAACTTGAGACAAAAGCAGATCCTTGAGTGCTTTTTGGTTGAGCAAAACCCATATCTCCAGCATCGCCTATAATATAAACACAGTTAAAACTGAGAGAGTCTCACCAGGAGCAATACATACACAGATAGATGCAACAATAGCAATCGAGATCAAAGTAAATCTTGCCCAATAAACCTTTCAAGTCACCCGTTTCTTGCCTGGATTGAAATGATAAGCGAGCTGCGGGTGGTTTGAAAGTATCCCCAGCTTACGGAAGAAACCGGTGCTTCATTCCAGAGCTAGTTTTGTGTCTTTGAATTTGCATTTCATTGGTTGGACTAGGACGTAGTAGCAACTGCAAACGAAACGGTTCTGGTATCCATTTTATTGAAAGCTATTTATTTACTGCACATAAAATGATGATGTTTTTGATTAGTGTTCCATCTACGCATCCAAATCAATCTCCACTGGTTCTACTTCTCCATTTTTCCGCTTCTTTTCTTGGTCCAAAACTTGTTTGAGTCCCTTGTTGAAATTGCAATACGCAATAATACCATATATGAATGAGGAGGCAACCAAAACACCTGACACCGCAGCATACAACAAAAACGGTCCTTTCGCTCGCTCGAAATCCGACGTCTTGGTTTCATCTTGAGCTCTTACAATAGCATCGTATACTCGTTCAATGAGGTATCCAATAACAGCTAGACATGCAATAATGTAGAGTGACATGATTCCCTTTCTTTCGTAACGCGCCCCGTAATAGCCACATGCGGACGCCAGAATTCCCACTACAGCTGCAGACACAGCAATAATCATCTTGCCTCGTTCCGTCACATACGTGAGAATCTGTGTTCAGTTTTTTTTTCAGAAGAAAGAATACTCGTTGATTCATCTGCTGTTGTCACTTTACCAAATCCAACGCAGTAAATCCGCACACGAAAAATAGAGCATACTTGAGCAAAAGTAGAAGAATGTGGTACGCAAAAAAAACTTTTTCGAGCTTGATGTTTCCTCCAGTGATGCGATACTGCCTCCAACCGAACTCAAGGTTCATCCTGTATGTGAAGTACGCAAAAACCGGAATGAAAACACCGATAATGACAGGAAGCAGGAGTTGGGCGGCTAGAAAGTAGCCTGAGTTGTAGCTAGACAATGACGGATTGGAAAAATCAGCTTGGTCGATCAAATTCAAGTCCTTGGCAGTTTGGAGAATTTGCAGTAACTGCATAGACAAGCAGACCGACATTGTAAAAGTTGACTGATATACATTGCATGATGTTTGCGTTCCTAAGTGGCAAAACAGATTTGAGCACCATATTGATGGGCGGCTAAGACGTACATGACAGCGTCCCACGTTATGACAAACCAGTATAGAAGAGAAGCCAAGAATACAGAATGATATCTGATGAAGATTTAATACAAAAGAGACAGCAAGCACACCTTACGTTAAGCCAACTCTGAAATTGCTTTGGATCGCATCAAACGACTTTGAGTCGACAACAGTTGTTTTCAAATCTTTAAGCAGAAGATTCTTGACAGTGTTTTCGTTGACCATAATCCACACTTCGCAGCCAACCTGTCCATTGTCATTTGCATGAGTGGAGATTGATCTAAATGAATGCTACAAAGACCGCCCATGCATACGCACACAGAGAAATGTTACTACGGCAATTGCAGTCAATGAATTCAGCGCCCATTTCACAGTAACGTCTTCGGTCTGTTGGCTGTGAGTTTGTTGAGTGTTGTATGAGTGTTTGTTCCGGGTGGTCTCAGCCAATGAACCAAGCAACATTCACTCAACGGAATAAGTCGCTCTTTTAAAGTCTTTTGCTTCTTTGCTCCCACGGTGGTGGCGTTGGCCATTTTTATTTTTTTTAATATTTTTATTATTATTTTCATGCATCCAAATCGATAACTGGAGCTTCAAGCTGTCCACTTCGCATCTTTGTTTCTTGCATCAGAACTTGCTTAAGACCTTTTCCAAAATTGAACCAGCAAAACAAACCGCAAATGAAAGAGGCAAAGGACAAACTCAAAGCAATAGAAGAGTACATCAGAAACGGTATCTCAATTCGCTTGAAATCTGTGTTTCCCCTGGAAAGCGTGTTGTACATGCGCTCAATTAGGAACCCAAAACCTGCAAGACAGCCAAAAAAGTAGAGAAACATCAGGCCCTTTGATTCATTTCGAACCGCATAGTGGCCAAATAATGTCACTGCGACTCCAACGATTGCAACTGCCAGGGGGATTGAGATCAACCCAGCCAGTGAAACTGGTGTCAACACCTGCAACAAAATCAATGTTTAACCTTAATACAAAAAGCACACGAATCAAAGATGATTATTCCAATACCAAATGAAGGAACGTAAAGCCAACTACGAAGCAAAAGGCATACTTGTTCAAGAGGAGCAGAATGTGATATGTTGTGAAAATATCCTTCACCCTCTTTTCGCCCCCAGTTATTCTATACATTCTCCAAGCAAATTCCAAACGCAGCCGATACGTTAAATATGCATAAATTGGTATGAATGCCCCTGTCACAATGGCGAGCGGGAGCATGGCGGCAAGGAATGGCTTGAAGTCGTATGGTATTCCATCATACAAAGCATCCAAGTCTTTTCTTGTTTGAATAATTTGAGTGATGGAGTATATCCAAAGAGAGATGTTGTAGATATTGATGGATATAATTTGGAGGCTGTTTTGGTGGAGTAGACCATTCCAAGTGACAAACAGTTGAAACAAGACAGAACCAATGAATACGGCATGATATGTAAGACCAATGATGAAGTTTCCAATGTTTTTAGACATATCATTGGGGTCTATGGCCTCTTCATTTACTCCGTCAAACGAAGTGTAGGCTTGCAGTTCTAGAATGATAATCCAAACTTCCAATGCAATGCTGATGACACACACGGCAATCATGGAACCTAGAGTCGTTCGCGCCCAGCGCACCGTCATGTCTTCGGTCTGCTGCCTGATAGAGAGAGTTCAACTACAGTCTTACAATCTTAAAACACAAAAGAAGAAACAAAATTGGACAGCTTCTGGTGTGCTTACGGTAATATGCGATGAAAGACACCCGTCTTGGTTGGAGTAACGCTGCTCATTGCCTGTTCAGACTCCAATGTTGACATGAAACTGAAAGAAGTTGATGAAATTTTATACTCAAAATTAACAACCAAAAAACACCTTTAAGCCGCGCCAAGCCCGATTACAAACGAAGTATACTTTTATTCACACAAACAATAAATAGGAAAGATTCTCTAATCAATAGAAGCGAGTAGGGCGACTCCACCAAGGACCCACTTCTGTGGTCGTTCCTTTGTCTTCAAGTTGAAGGTCCAGACAAAGGTTGGTCCTCGTTGTCTTGTGCGGTATACTGGACACTCATAAATTCCCTTTGTTTCACGTTTATCTACCGGAATAGCTTTGATGTAAATAACCGGCATCGCAGGAGTCAAATCCTTCAAGTGCGACTCTTGAATGAGACCTGTATTTGTGTCCCAACGAGCTCCTTCCATAAAGAGACCGTGAACATAGGCCCCTTCTCTTGGTGCTCCAGAAAACTCTTCCCTCGCTTTTTTGGTGACATCCACAGTCAAAACCATTCGATCGAGCGGCCATTCATTCTTTCTCGCCGTGGTTTGCATAATGGCGGTCAAGAAAGACTGTGGGTTGAATAATCCAGATAACCATACTACAGCTGGTAACTGGAACTCGGCAACCCAGTTTTCTAACTCCTTGATACGCAACAGCAGATCAGCGTACCACAAAGCTAGACCACTCAAAGAAGGGAAGGCAAGCTTTTCCCACGAGGCGGGAATTTGGTTCAAGAACATTGCGTTCATGAGTGTTTCCATGTTTTCAGTAATCGTCAAGTCTCCGCGAAGACCCAACTCCAACTCTTTGAGGGATCTTCGAATCTCTGTTGTTAGAATAGACATTCGATCGCACTCTTGAATAGCAACGGAGATATATGGAGTAGCGTTCTTCCACTCGGGCAATCAACTCCGGAACATTAAAGTTGTCTGGGAGGGTGCTAATAATCTCTTCAATAAAAGATTTGACCTTTTCGTCTTTTGACATCGCTGTTCCTCCGGCAGCGTCTTGAGGCTGCATTTCCAATATTGTTTGGAATAACTTGTCGGCCATTTTTGTGAGCACACCAATTTCGGCGTTGGGGTGGAGACCGTATAAATAAGGAGATTCCGGAGGAAGGTTGTCTTCAATATAGCGATGGTATTCCTTGTAGTCAGAGGTCGGTGGTGCCGCAAATCCGGGTGCAAGCTCAAAGCTACCATCCAGCATTTCCTCGCGAAGGTAAACATCGAGGTAAGATGAGCACAGGCGACGATCCCAATCGTCTGAAATGTGTCCACCATACATAATTTCACCAAAGATGTATTTGAGATCGGTCCATGGTACTTTGGAGAATTGCTAATGGAAAATTGTTAATTATCGGATGAATATTAATAGATTAACCACACAAACCTCAAGATAGTTGAACAAGACATCCGTGCAAATCATCAAATCACCAGTACTGAAGGGGTATCCCTTGTTCCAACCTTGTGTTCCGAACTTCCTCCTTTCAAGGACGACGGCATGGAAGTAGCAAAGCGCAAACAAGATGGCCTTAAACTCAGCATCTTTCGAGCATCGTTCTAAAGACTCTTGTGTAAAGTTATCTAAAGCTCTATGAATGTTGGCCTGCATTCCTGTTGGCGGTTCATTCGTGATTTTGATAGATGCTTGAAGGATTGAAATCGGAATGATGTGGTATGCTGGGTCTCCAGCGGGTTCGGCAGACAAGTATACTCTAAATCCTGGATTCGACCCTACTGATAGGGCTTCAAGTTTCTTTTCCAAAATAGGTAGCCATTTTGCGACCAAGTGGATGTTCTCTAACATGACCCATCCACCCTCTTTGTAAGCAATATCCAACTTCTGTTCGGCAATAATTTCTTGGCCTTGTCCAAGAGACACGTTGTGGAAGTTTTTGTTGTCTTCTGAGATTCCCATTGTGCGACCAAGTGCTTCGACTTCCTTGACAGGGTCTACTCCCGGTGACAAAATGAAGAAGATCGGTGTGGCTGGTTTCATTTCTTCATAAGATTTCGCAAGAGGAATACGCGAAGAGTCCATGTATTTTGCTCCCATCTTCGCTCCAATAAAGTTGCGGACAGCATAACTCATACGGTCCGGACGGAGACATCTAAGAATACAGAGCTTTTGAAGAGCGGACTTATTTTTCCATTCTTGTGGCAGCTTTTCACTTTCAGGGCATTCATTTTCACAATACTTTTTCCATTGTTTGGCGGATCCTTCAATGTCTGATGACAACGACCTGAATGGCTCAAGGTTTGAAAGCGCTTTGACCATTTGCCAATTTGGTGCTGCGAGCCATTCGAAATGGACTGTTAATGTTGGGTACACGCGGTCCTTTCAGCAAGAAGTCTTTTTCAATAGGGTCCATGTCATCTTGTGCACCAAGAATTTGGAACGTCATTTGAGCCAAGAAAATCAGCTTATCACGTTCAAACAGTCCACGAGTAGTGTAAATGAAGACCATATGTGTGATGGAGTCGATGAGAAGAAGTACACGCTCTTTAATGTCTTCGGAGGCATCAGCTCGGTTGATGGCATTTTGGAAGACTACTTTGTATGCGTTCAGGGAGTATTGGTACATCTACAGGAGGATTAGTTGAAAAAGTCAAAAGTGGTATGAGAAGTAGGAACTTACAGGGTGAATCTGCCACAAGTCGTTTAATAAGAAATACATCAGTGAGGACCGAGCAGCGACTGGTCTATAAAGTTCACGAGTTTCGTTGATCTTCTTTTCAGTCTTCTTGGCATCTTCTACTTTTTGTTCAATCTCCGTTGCAGTTCTCTTTGTGATTTCCAGGTTTTCTACTAAGGCTGTGTCTCCCAAGAAGTTACCCTGAGCAGCAGATAGACGAGACAGCAAAGCGTCTTCAAGCTCTGTCAATTTAATCTTGAACTCGTTCTGTTGCTTGGTCAGCTCTGCCTTCGTTCGCTCCAGATCTGGACGTTCAATATTGACGACATCGGCCAGGAGCTGGTCCTCTAAACCAGCCAATGTTACTGTAAAGTTGATTAAAGTTGTTTGAGCCTGAATTTCCGGAGGGTAGTGCGGGTTGGCTCTGCGCGTTTGCAGAATCATCTTGAAGCGAGGGTCATATTCGACCTCCTTGTCTCCCATCTTGACATACTTTCCTTTTTTAATAGTTTCACGACCAAGAAGAGGGTTGAGCACAGGGTCGATGCTCTCAGCAATGTCCTCAATAAGTACAGGATCTCCACCAGAAACAGCCTTTTCAATAAGGTCCAAGTATCCGCGCGCTCCCAAACGAACAATTTTCAAGCTTGCACCCTCACGATTTTTGATCCAAGTTACTCCTTGTAATTGAGGATCAATAATCAGTGGCCATCTTTTACATGATGTCACCATCGTTGCGTTTTCAAGAGAGACTCTGTCCGTGGGGAGACCCTCATTGTTCCATTTTGCGACCTCTGCACTTGAGGTCAAAATAACTAATGGATCAACGTCGGGAGACAATGGGATTCTCTCTTTTTCGCCTCCCTCTTTGAGGTATTTGAGCCAACTGTCCTGCAGAAGTTCTTCTCTGTACCGCTTGCTGAAGCAGCCGACGTAAGATACGAATGCAGCAGAGAGGAGCACATCTCCGGCTAGTGTTTTCTCCTGTTCCTTAAATCTCCCAACCGCTTCGCTCCAACGGACTTTTTCAGAGGCAAGTCCATTCACGAGACGGTTTGCAAGAATAATTGTATCTTGGGTTGATTTTGCTTCCTCTTCACATCGCAGCTTGTCTTGGGTGGCCTTTTCGAATTTGGCACGCAGTTCAGCCAAGTTTCTGTCCAATTCGGAAATCTTGCTCTGAATATCCTTCAAACGGTTTTGAGACACCTGCAGTTCACTATTTGCAGATTCCAAGGCCTTTCTTTTGGGCTCGACATCACAATAAACGTGGTAGTACATGACGATGTTGACAACCCAGGAACAAAGACCAGCAGCAGCAAGTGACTTACTCTTCATGAATTCTTCGTTGAAATTTGGATCGCTCAAGTATGGCTGCAAGGCGTCCAAGTTAGAGACATCGATGGACTCTTTGTTGAACGAAATAAGGGATTCCAAGAAGGCATCGACCTTTGCCATCATATTTTTGGAGGCTTTCCAGCTTCGATCTTTGGCAATCTTACCGGGCGGTGAAAGCAAAACCATGACAGCAGCAACCGTGTTGACTACTTCTTGAGATGGAGAACCGAAAGACTTCAATTCCGTCAAGTTGGCCTTGTTCAAAGTATTCAAGGCATTCGCAGCAGCAGCTAGGGCTGGTTCGGCAGCTTTAAGATCGTGTTCACAAGATGCAGCCTTTTCTTGAACTTCTTTGGTGAAGGCATCTACTTTCTTTTCTTCTTCGGCGGCAATGGCCTTTTCCTTGTTCACTTTCTCAGTATCAATTCCGACACGTTCAATGAGACGTAAAGCATCTTCATTTTTCGCCTTCAAATCAACTTCTTGGAAGGCCAATTTCGCCTTCAAGTCATCTACTTGAGCAGCTGTGGACTGCAGTTTGGTTAGACCATTTTCCAAACGGTCCATGGCTCTTGTCAATTCCGTAGATTTTCTCTCAAGCATCTCCTTGTACAGAGAAATAAGAGCCAAGAAAGATTTCGGCGTGGTGTAGTTGTATCTTTTTTCGTTGATCAAGAATTTTCGAGACACAGCATTGACAGATTGGTGACAAAAAGCCATGAACTTTGTAACGGGTGTCTTCAAGAAATCAGGGAACTAGATCACAAGTTGAAATAAACCGGGTTGCTACAGACGCTAAAGCTTCCTCTGGCCATTCATGGAACCAATCAATCATAGTGCAGTTAACAATAGCAGGGAATTTTCTGCACCGGGATCGCAATGTGTTTCCAACTGGACTGAAACACAAGACCACCTTCAAATTCTTTCTTACGGTTCGAATGAACCAATCCCAACAAACTTCTCTGGTGTCCTGTAGTCCTTGCGCTTTGACTTCGTTTCTCATGGCGTTGATAATATTGTCAACTTCTTCATCTGGGAACAGTCCAGGAATATTTCCTGAAGCCAACATATCGTTGATAAGAACCAAAAACTTTTCATCAGCTACTTGAGAATCAGTGAGTAGGAACATAATTTGCAGTTTCTTGAGACCCGTTTTGGTGTACAACGCAGATAAATCTGTTTTAAGATCGTTGATTGAGTACCCTTTTCTGATTGTGATTTGGAAGACATCCATTGACGAGATGAATGCCGCTAATCTGGAGAGAGACTGCTTTCCACTTCCTCCGACTCCAACCAAAAGCGCATTTCCTCTCGGACTTTCGAGAATACGATTAATTCTGCAAATATGACTCATGGCGTCTTCGAAAAGAACGAGGTTCATTGCAGCATTTGATTCTTCGTATTGAGTCTGGGCTTCATCCAAAAGTCGCTTGATATGGGCCCAGTCCTTAATTTGTCCGTATTTAGGCTCCCCAATTCCTCCGGCAAAGTGCGTAAACAAAATGGGTTCAGCGTTTACGGCGCCTTGGTCCATATCGTCGAAGCTCTTTTTCACAATTTCTTGTTGGAATTTTTGGAATTGTTGGGCATCAGAGAACTCCACCATCTTATCAGCGTATGTTCGAGTAGTTTCATGTAGCCATAAGCGAATTAAATCCATTGGCTCTTTGAGCGTGTCTTTGTTTGAGAACAACACTCCTTGGAAGATATTACTCAAATCTCGCAAATTGAAGATATAGTGGAACTTAATGGCACTAGGCAAGAATGAGGAAGCAACTTTTTTGTGGAGAGCCAGTGTGGATAGAACAAGTTTTTCTCCAAGTTTTGCAATGTTGTTGGGGAAGATTTTCAAGTGAGCACCCAAAATTTGAAGATAAATAGATTGGCATGATTCTCCACTTGGGAAGTTAACACTGAAGGAAGCGAAGTGGCGTCCTAGACGTCCACTAATTGTGAAGGAACCGGCAGTTGGGTTCATGCACGCAACGTATTGACAGTTGTGAATTTCTTTCAGAGTGAGTTTGGCCCGATCATACCAGTGTCGGTAATCCAAATATTGTCGAAGAAGAGTGTGGGGTGACGCAGTTCCATATTTGTCGACTTCTGGCATGTTCAAGTCATCAAGGAAGTAAATCAATTTCTTGCTTCCTGGAGGACCATAATTACGACCCGCCTTCTTTTCCAACGGCTTTTCAAGAATTGTTTGAAGACTCCAAGCCGTAGTGTAGAAGTTGAATGGGACATTAACAATAAGACGATCTTCACCATAAGAATATAGTTTATCTTGCATCAGCACAGTTTTACCGCAACCGGCGTTTCTGATAAAAGTCATTAAGTTTGGAATTCAGAACTAAGCACAACTCACCCAATCAAAAGAACGGGCTTTCCGTTGTCAACCAAGACATCCAGCAAGTACTTAATTCTCGTAGTTTCGGCAGTGTGCACCAAAACTGAGGACAATGGCATTTCAGGGTCATATTCATAAACTGGCACTCGGTCAGTCCAAGGCAAAAACCTATTTTCTTAAAGTCAATAAACGCTCCATTGAGTTATAGTTTAAAAACCTTTTTGTTTCTTGTTCGACATAGTAATCAAATACCGTTCCTCCAGGTGGGAATTTGATCGCTTTGAATTCCCCGTTCCACCATTTGGAGAACTCACTACGGTAATCAACGATTTGCTCCTGAACAATACATCCACCAAACGCCCAAACGGCAGCAAATACAAAGTATATTTCAAACCACTCCTTGTCGCATCCTTTTGGTGTGTTTTGAGGTGTCAAAAGCCCCTCCAAAATATTACAGAGGGCAACCACCAAAGAGAATTCTTCAACATTAACCATCTTGAATTTTCCTGATCTGAGGGCATCCAAAGTGATGTTGACGTAACGGTCAAATAATACAGACAAACTAGACTTCTCGGACTGATCTTCTCGTTTGTCCAGCCATGACTGAACGTATGGGTTCCAACCGACGTCTGTTACGTTAAGATACAAAATACCAGCACGCGAAACTGTAGCTGGAGTAGCATATTTAAGGTCACCGATTTCAAAAATCAGTCTCATATATGGTTTCAATGGAATACGCTCGTTTGACGCGAGGGTAAGCATTTTGTTGTCGTCCATTACAGTGTTTAGAGACTCAATCCAGTTTGGATCAATATCACCGCTGTTTATATTTTATCAGTTTTACATTGCAGAAGACTATCAACTCACTCTAATATCATCCACTTAGGTTCAGAGCCCGGCATAGAAGCTTGATCACGAAGAATACAAGAGAAAAGACCATCTTTCCATTCACGAGTCGATGGATTGATGCAGCCGAAAAGATCGTCAGTGCTAACCGCTTTGGGATTCAAATCTGCAACAACGCATTTTTTTCCCATATTGATATATGTTTTGGAGAGCATTTTCCAAATCTGAGACTTTCCAGTACCACCATTTCCAATAATGAAAACACAGTGTCTCACTGCAAGCAATTCTTCAAGCTGTACACATTTAAGGACGAAAATTTCTTCCGCTTGGAGACCATTCTCAAGGGTAGCTTTTCGTATTTCCTCCTCCAGCTTTTCATTTCTCTTACGTAGTACTTCAATCTTAGGGAACAAGTCTCCAATCAGACCCATGAAGACTTGAAGATCATCAGCAACAATTTTGGGCAAATTAAAGTCTCTGAGAGCTCTCATCAATACGTTTTCTTCGTTAACATGAGGATCAGCACGCTTAAGTGATCCTGCAACGACCAGCACGGATTTGATTGCCCGTAATCCCCAATCGTAGTGATCTTGCTTTGAAAGAAGCTCTCTGTTCAGCTTGTATAAAGTGTTAAACTTTCTGGCCAGAGAACTCGCTTCAATGAATCCTATTTTCAGTGGTTAATGGAAACCGAAGATGGGCATACGTATCACTACAGACCTTCCGCCATCAACATGATTTCGCAAATCAGCTCCAAGTTAGGCACGCACATTGAGCACGGACGGAAGAGAGCTTTGATGTTTTCAGGAAGTTCGGTACGACCAGCATACCCGGGATTCATGCTGTATTGAACTTTTTCAGTAATTATATCTATGTGCTGAGATGACTTACGTGATAAAGTAACCAACAGTTCTACAAAGACTAATATCCTCGCCTTGGAACATGAATCGCGCTTTTTTGAAGCGCAAAGCATCTTGAATACTCTTGACCTGTGTGGCGACGACAGAAAGCACTTCTACAGAGATTCGATTGAACTCATCGAAGCATCCCCAAGTTCCTGACTGTGCTAGTCCTTTGAAAATGTTGCCGATGGATTTGTAGTCCATTTGTTCGGAGCAGTTAAACACATACACCATGATGGCGAGTGCCTTTTCCCAAATCCTTGACAGTTTCAGTTTTGCCTGTTCCGGCAGGTCCTGTGTCGAAGTGTTAGCTCAGCATGTCTTAAATCAATAAAGAAACAAACCTGCAGGGGCTCCTCCCAAAATCAAATGCAGCGCTTGCGTCAAAGTAATATAGCAACGATCTGTCAAGGCGGTGATTACAAGTCGAGGTGTGTTTCCTAGATATTCGTAGTTGTATCGGAATAGTGCATCGCAAATGTTAATGAAGCAGTCTCCTTCCATATCATCCCATCGAAGACGGAGCTGTGATTGCCATGAGAAACATTGCGCGTTTTCTGCCTTTTCTTGTATAAGCTTGGCGACTTGATCACGGGCGTGCACATCTAAAGTGCAGACAGTCATAATCATTTGACGATCTCCTCGAGACAATTCTCCTTGAATAAGGGAGATGAGTGCAGTAAGCTGGTTCACTTGCTTTTTGTAGTAATCTTTCATGCTATTTTCATATCCTTCTTCCAAACGAGCGAAAGCGGCATTAACTTCAGTGGTCCACCAAATCTGAGATCCAGCCAAGGTGATCTGAGCTGGAAAGTCAAAGATCCATTGTTCACGGGGCTTTTCTTCATAGGTAGATACTCCTTCTCCGAGAAGATGCTTCAAAGTCTTTCGCATTGTGGTGATAAGACGATTCAGCCAAACCTCGACGGCGCCAGGTACATTCACATTTTTCGACAAACTCAACATATTCGTCCTGCTGAGAATACATTCCAACGGCTGTTTTTGTAAATTCTCCCTTTTCATTCTTTTGGAATTCAAGTCTGGCAATACTATCAAACAGCTTGGCCAAATGCACTGCGACTTCAATTGGAATATTACCCTTCGCCAAGATATCCAGCAAATCAGATGCAGAGACGAAATAGAACCGGGGAAATGCCAATCGCTTAGTTTCTAGATATTCAGCAAGTGATTTTTCACAGAGCGCCAATTGACCTTGAAGTTTCTCAAGAGTTTCAAATAGACCCTCTCGTGTACATGCTTCCACTGCATTTGGAGTCTTTGAAGCTTCTTGCATAAGTTCTTTGTACTTGGAGTCGATTCCGTCAAAACGTTTAGAATCTTCTGGAAGCTGAGCTCTGATATCTTCTGACCCCATAAAGATATTCTCCAAGTGGCTCCAGGTCTGCTGGACTTCCAGCCACAATGTGCAAACGGTGTCAACAGTGGATAGAGTGTTTTGCCATTTGCTGATTTGGGTTTCAAAGTGGGCAACAAATTTGGAACTCATCATATTTTGAAGCATCACTTGATTGTCTTCCAAAGTCTCGATCAGTTCTTCTGATGAACGAAGGAGACATGTATGTGTTGCTTCGTGCATTTCATAAGTGAATTCCATTGCCGACCAAGTCTTTGAGAGGTCGTTTAAGACTTTTTCCATCGCCAGTTCTTTGGTGGCTCGGTCAACAATGTTTTTCACATCATCTTCAAATTTGTGGAGTTGAAGGGACAAAAGATCCTGGAATTTCATATCCTTGGTAAGGACGAAAGTAACTCCTGTTGTTTTCATCAGCTGCTTCCAGTGGCGGTCTCGAATGGCTCCACTACGAAGTTCACCAACTGCCCGCAAACTTGTTATCATATCCTTCACCATCTGATCTAAACCAGTGTATACATCCCAACCTTTGATCTCTTTGTCCATTCTTCTCAACTCTTTACCAAGATCACGACATCTGTTTTCCATTGAATCTGTGTCGATTTCAGTCCAAAGAGTGGTTCTCCATTCCTCAAACATAAATGTAACTAAAGAAACAACGTCCCACACGGCTTTAAGCATTCCAACATCTCTTCTGCAATCAATGAGTTGCTTATAGTTCGGAACATTCAGCTCAAAGAGTTCGCAAGACGTTTTAATGCCTTGCGCTTCTCCTTCCATTGCGGATACATCCATATGTGACTGGTCAATAAGTTCATAGGCTCGCTCGGGGCCAATTTCAAACTTGAATGGGGCTTTCTTTCGGAAGTCTTCTCGAAACTGGTGGTTTTTGGACTCAAAGCGGTTGCACTTTTGTTGAAGAACATCAACTTCTCTGGCTTGCAAGGGAGCAACAAGATCTTTTATGGCTACTGATCGTTTAGTTACATCCGACCATTCTTCAGGAAGGTCGGCAAGGAGCTTATGGATTTCATCAGGCATCTCGACATTGAAGTTTCGGAGTAAATTGATGGTTTTTCTGAGGGGCTCGAACATAGCATCAATATTTGCCATGCGGTGCTTAACAGCATGAAGGAGGCCCATTGCGGTGACAAGGCCGTTGTAGTCTCCTTCCTCGATTTTGGCCAGAAGACCCTTTTTGGTGTTCTTCACAAATTTGTTCAAGTCGTTCAGGGTTGTAACAGATTGGTCAGAGAGGTGTTTTGTAAGGGTGTATGACCACTTTTTCACCACGACATTCAAACTTTGTTTAAGTGGCTTTGCATCGACACGGAACCAACTCTCAAAAATGATTTCTGGATCTAAAGCCTATTGACATATAATCCAGTTAAACTTATGCTTCTTATGCGGCATTGAGGTTCCATACCATAACGGTCTTGTGAATTCCTTCAAACTTTCGAATCTCATTTTCAAACTTTTCCAGCTGAATTGGTTGATCCTCATCAGTTTTCATGTGACTTTTCTTCTTCGGTTTTACCGGCGGCAAGAAATCTAGCCATATATTCTTGACGGTTTTCCTACAAACGGAGAATCAGAAATCATAAGTCAAAAAAATGCTGAATTACCGTCCAGAGGTAGGCATACTGCTCGTAGCCTTCCCTGTACGCCATACACTCCTCTAAAATGACGCTGACGCGATTTAAGATTTCTAGGCGTGTAGTTTCAAGGATTTCATCCCTGCTCATTTCCCCAAGATAAGTTTGACTCTCGATTTCTTGGCGATGCAGCTGCCTTTCTTGTTCAGCGAGATCAACACCACTTTCCTCAGATCCGTCTGAATTTTCATCAACAATTTTGCGTACGACAGGTTTTTTTGGCTTCTCTTTTGGGGGGGCAATACGTTCCATCAGGGAAGAGATCTCATAGATACCACTGAGCAAATCTGACATGATAGCTAGGAGACCATCAGGCGCATCTTCGCTCATTCCCGGTGTGAAAACAAGTGTATCATTATCAAGCTCGAGTTTTGCTTCCAGTAAAGGACCAATTTCTTTTCCTGCCATACGATCTCTGTCCATATTTTCCGCCAAATAATCCAAGCTAGTTTTGATGGCATTGTAAAATCCTTCGCGCACAATATTATCAACATATACAAGGTAATTACTCCAAATTTCACTCGTTGGGTCAGCTCCTAGCACTTCGGCAGTTTGCTTAACCAAGTTGTGAATACTCTGGCCATCTCTTTTGACCATTTCATAGACAGCATTCAATTTCGCATCCTTTTCTTCCATAGCAAGTAATTTTTTTCCATCTTTGCGCTCCAGGAATGGCGAGCTTGCCCAAACTTTCATTGTTTTTTGAATTTGGGCAACATTGTTCTTGGTCATTTGAAGAACGGAATTTAAATTTCCCACCGTCGCCGCAATGGCGCCAATATATTCTTCAACGGTACTCGCATTCCAGTTCAATGTCGTCAATGCAACTTCTATTTGCTCATCGATCGCATCAATCTTGCTTTGAATAAGTGGCCTTTCAACGTCAAGTACACCCGTTCGAATCCCGTTGTACATCCCCGCTATATGTTCAAGGGAGTAAATGTATTTTCGGAAGACGTCAGATTTCCCGTAGATATTGCCGGCTGTTTCAGGTACTCCAACAGTAAGTGAAGCGAAATATTTGACTTCTCGCAGTAACGCCACTACTTTAGGGTCGAAGTTGACTTCGAGAAGTCCGTTTTGTCGTATAATTAAAGGCTTGTTCAAATTCTCTTCGGACTCATCAATGATTGTGCCCGCCCATTTGTCGTAAACACTCTTTTCATGTGCATCAAGAGCAGCCAGCAATTCGTTGTACTTGTTCTTGACAAGATTTGCTTCTTCGCTATTCATGATGCTGTGGTTAAGCTAAAAAGGGGCGTGAGTATTTTCATGGTTCATAAGTATTTGCTTAACAAACCGTCTTCAATTTCTCCATGGACTTTCCAATTCGATCTTTCAACTCATGGCACCATGCGACGGCACCGGTAACAGGGGGCATATTGTAATGGATTGGTGGACTATCTTTGAATTTCAAGAAGATGACATTAGCTTCGTCTAGGTCTTGAGAATATGTTTTGAGCAATGAGAAATATTTCTTTTCAAAATCTTGTTGGATGACTGAGCGGTTCAATAGGCCGGAAAACGACTCAAGGAGTCGAAAGATGGAGTGAATTCCGGAGCAATCATCAAAGCTTTGGCAGAGAATTGTTCTAGATTATAAACCTCGTTAGACAGGTTCTTTCTGCGATTTTAGTTAACTAACCCAATCCGTCGGTCCAAATCAGTAATGGTTGTGTGGAAGTTGCCTAAGTCTACATCGAAATTCGGCAGACTTATGTCCAAAACATCATATTTAAGTTTGCTAAATGCTCCAAGGGCCGATTGAAATTCGGTGAAGATTTGTACAATTTGAGAGCTCAAGATCTTGCCCTAGAAATAACACAAGATATCAATAATAAGCTCTTTAAATTCAAGATATCACAAACCTTTGTTCCTCCAATTTCAATTTTTTCAAGGCGATTGAATTCAATGATACTGTCAAATAGACTGAGTATTTGCTGCACTCTCGATTCAAACTTTTCTAATCTGCCAAACACAATCTTAGCATCGAACATCCATGGCCGCGGCGAGTCAGCAAGAGCTGCCTTGTTTTCAAAGACAGTCTGCTTAAAGGCGCTACAAACTCTCAAAGTCAATCGGAGCTTCTCAGCTGCTTCTTCGGCTGTAGTTTTTGGTTTGTAAGAATTTGATTCCTGTGAGAACCAAAAAAAAAAAAAAAAAAATCGAGATACTCACGTTCACTTGTGAACAGTTCGGCGGGTTGGATAAAGTTTCTAGCCTGCTCAATAATGTCATTGCAAATCTCTTGTAGAATAACGCTCAAGCGACTTGGAGTGTTGTAGAATTTCGAGTACTTCCAAATCAGCACAAGGGTTTGCAGCATTCCTGGGAAGATCTGGACAAGTTCAATGAATTCAGAAGCACCAGTCAGTCTTTCAACACTTGGTCGAAGAGCTTTTAGATATGTGCTAATATCGCTGGCTTCATTTAGAGCTAATTATTTATGTGAGTTAGTCGATTAGTATTTTGTGGAAATTTACGAGAAATAGCATTACCAAACACAACTTCGTCAAAGATCATCTTAAAAGCTGGGTAGTATGTGCTTTTGCTGGCCTGCAGCACTTTTGAGATCTTTTGAATCTTGTCTTCCGTCAGCTGCTGGTGAATACTTTTGAGGTTGGCGGCTTTCGCTGCCCAAAAGTCAATTTCGACCATTGGACCTGGGTTCAACCCTTGTTCCAGTGGAGCTGCTGAATTGCTCTTGATGACTTCTTTGATTTGATGGGTCCAATCTATAACCGCGGATTCAAGAGTGTGGAGGATAGATTTATCTGATTCCGCATTTATCCTCGCTCCATGCGGAAGAGGCAGCATCGTTTTCCCCTATTTAGAATCAATGAGATCAAATGAGATTACAGGTTCAACTCAACCAATACCTTTGATTTTCCACTAATAACAAAGACAGCACCATTCAACTGGTGAAAGTGTCGAAGAACATCATTGGCTACAACTTCTGGCCAAGCTTCCAAATTTTTCGGATTGGAAAGCAAAGGCAGGTAAACTTCCTCCAAAAGTGTAGATAGAAACTCGAGCGGATTTGCTGATAAATCACCAATCGTCAATTCTGACATATCAGTGACTGGCTGTCCAAGATTTTTCTTCAAAAAATAGATGGACTTCTTCTTGAGTTGAGATGGGAAATTGACAGCGGGTAAAAGTTCTTCCTTCTGGTTTAGGTAGAAGAGGAGGGTGTTGTATTCTTTTTCAAGAAAGTTGCCAAAGATCTCACTGTTTGCAAAGGAAAACCAAAGAGATCGATCAGTAACAAAAACATACGCATATTCCTTCAAATTATTTTCTTAATTCTCACATGTTTTCAGGGAAGGTCAACATCTTTTTGAACTTGTCTGCTTTGATCTTTAGAGCTGCGCAGACCTTGTCTTCGAACCAGTATGATCGCGCGTCAACGACAACGACCACTTCTCCTTCCTCACCATCCTTCTTCTTGGGGGTGCTTGGTTTTTCGTCAGGCATGTTTTCTCAATGTAGTGAGTGGTATGAATCTTTTTGTGCTGATTAATCTGGCCAACTTGGATCTGGTCTAAATTTGATGTGCTGTGATAACGAGTGGGCGAGTAGTGATCCTACGCGTAGCTTCTTCTCAAAAATGCGAGTGGAAGGTGTTGAGAACGACAGGAGCGAGTGCGAGGTTGGTTGTTGGGGGTGAAAAAAGTTGAGGTTTGTCAAAACAAGAAAATGTCAATCCACGTGACTGAACAAAGGGGGGACTTGGCCACATTGATAAAACATGCAAAATACATCTCAAATACATCTGCTGATTTAATTCAAATCATTTACAACCTCCAACAACGTTGCAGAGCTCCAAGCTTGAGTTGGACACGAATGATGGCAATACTCCCCATTCGCATTGGTCAGTTCAGGCAAACCAGCATATGGATTCCGATCAAGATCAAAGATGAAATTCTTCTGATGAAGCAAAACAGCTTTGGATCCAATCAACTACCTCTGCTTTCTACATGGACACGGGAATACAAAACGCCATGAGAAAAAGAAGGAATAAATGAAGCATCATTGATTTTTTTCTTTGCAAATACCTTGCTAGGGAATCGAGCCAGGGCGCAACAGTGTGGAAGTATAAATAAGCTCTCAAAAAGTATCCAACCAACCAGCCCCATTCCGGTCCATTGTGATAGTTGAACCCATGAGCAACAGACCCATCAGTAGAATCATTTGAGTTGTCGTAATCTCCTCGATAAGCCCAATCCTTTGGATCCAGAGCTTTTGATGCCTGCGTTTTTGTTTTAATACATGTTTTGATGATCAGATGATCCAATGTTTCAGTACCTAGAGGACCCAACAGACTGTTTTTCACAGACTCCAGAGAAATACGCGCGTGTTCGGGGTCAAAGAGCTCAGGTGCCTACGACAAAAAATTCAGCTCGCTTTCGCTTTCTGAAGTTCCCAAGACAAACTCACCACAACCAGAGCAACACAGAAATTGGGTCGAAACTGTACATCCGTGAACGGTGCAGAAGAACCGACGGTATCCTTGTAAATGCCCCGGGCATTAATCAAGGCTACATTTCCCAAGCGATAGTTTTTATCATCGTTCGCATCTGATCAGGACGATTTAAAAAAACCGATTCTACTTTAAGGAAAACACCTAAGTTACCTGTCGGAATATAGTAATTAGGTTTCAAAAGATTGTTGAAGCATCTTGTTCCATTCCACATAGGTAATGACTCTTGTTGGCACCTTGAGCATCTACAAACAAAAAAATGGTTGAGACAAACACACTTGAAAAAAAAAATAAATAACAAAAAAGGGCCATAAAAATACCTCTCACAACGACATGATCAGCCGGAAACTTGTCCTTGACATCTTCAACAACCCACCTCAACGCCGCCTTCACCAACCCCACAATCTCCACACTCCCCCCATCTCTAGGCGTAGCAGGAACACCTTTCGTACCAGCCTTCTCAGAATCACCCATTTTATCCATCCACGTTCCACAATTATCTTTCCCACCACCACCCACAATCCCCGACCCATCCTCAAACCTCGTTTTAATCTCAACGAAAAACCCAGAATCTTTCATGGCATGGTCCAAATTTGGACCCGCATTCCACTCCTTGAACGAAATCCCACGCGCATGCCTCTCCAAAATCTCATGACAAATCTCACCAACACTCGTTTCCCACGCATACAGCCTCTTATCCTTCACATCCCCACTCGCAGATACAAAAATATCTCCTTCATCATGGTCTCCAGAGATATCAGTCCTCCTCATTCACTTTCAAGTAATCCGCGGTCCCGCTGCGGTATCGTCGAAGCGGGGGGAACCGTCTTTTCACTTTGACTTTCAAAAAGTCGAGGCCTTCGGGTGATGATTTGCAGTATTGCTGGACTCCCCACATCCACCACCACGCTGCGTCGCGCGCATTGTAGCGCGGGAAGTTTCCTTGGTCGAGGAGATTGGGAATTAATCCGTGACGCAAGGTGGATCCAAACGCAATCAAATGGCTTTTGGCTGCATCAAAGTGACCAGGAATCAAAAAGAGGCCACGGAGCGCAATAAAAATGTCGCGACCCCAGCACCGCATGTGACGAGAAGCGAAATGGGGAAGTCCGGCAGCTAGTGACGCAAGTCCAAGCGGGTTATTGAAGGGGGCTTCCTGATATTGTCCGATAGGGAATAAAGCTGGTTGTGCTCACACGCCCATAAAGCTGGTGAGATGTCATGGCAAGTGCCTGAGCAAACACTTCAAGTGACGAGACACGGTGGGATCTAGTGTCTGGGCAAATGAAAGGAAGCAGATTTGCTAATGCCACGGATCACACTGAAACGAACGGCGTTGTAGGCCAGATAAATAATTTGGAAAAAGTACTTGGGCACAAATGATGGAGAAATGTCCTTGACAATAGCGAAGCGTTCTGCCAACCAAGTTGGCCAGCTTGGAGATCTTGGGATATTGAGAAGAGTACCTAAACACAGGAAGCGTTAAAAACTGCAGTGACATTTCGAGAAAAGAAAGGTCTTACTTGTTGAGTCTTCCAACAACATAATCCATCATCCAAGGACCCGCACGCAAATTCGAGCAAATTCCATGCCCAAGATCATTATTTCTCGCCACTTTTTGGATAACAGAAATAAAACCTTGGAGACCACAGTATGGAAGTGGGACCGTGACCAGGAATATCGTAAACATTATCTCCTAAAACACGATATAAAAAAAAGCAGTCAAAAAAAAAAGATCCACAAAAACAAAATAGTAAAAAAAACTCACCAATAGATTCAAACTCCTCACTCCCACACCGATACAAAACAACATTCACTTCCTCAGGCCCAAGCGCCTCCTCCACAGTCGCTTCCCACAACCCAGGCGGCCACTTGCTCCGATCCTCTGTAAACGCCAACACAGCGCTATCCAAAACATCGCGTCCCATTTGAACCATAATCTCTGCCCCGCGATTCCGATTGTCCACTCCCATCAACCACCACAGCTTTTCCAACTGCCCTTGATCATAATCAGACACTTCAATCCCTTCCACAAACGCTCGTGGCGACGGCTTCATGACCAACTTCCGAACCAGCAGGGGTGATGGAGAGACACTAGAGTTCCCACCAGACTGCGTCAAGTTCACAGCATGTCTCATGGGCGAAGGGATTGGCGACATGGATGGATCCGGGACAACCAAATCCATTCCACTTCCTTGCATCCACGTTCTATACAAAACAATCGAGCCAGGAAGGAATGTTTCGTTATTCACTGTCAGTACTGTTTGAATTCCTGGGACCCCTGATGGGCTATTGATTGGTTCCACTCGAGAATGAACAAGCGTCGTTAGAACCGCACTGAAATCGAGGAAACATGGTAATCCAGTAATGGCACCAATTGTTTTCCGACCGTGCACACGGGAACGCTCATCGCGAGCATGCGCGATAGCTTCCGAGTCGTGGGGACCGTGGGGTCCGCTGAGAGCACTCAGGAAGTCTTCAGATGAGTGGGAAGGGGCAAGATGTGATTGAACTCTGAGGCCAGCTGATTCCACAATATGAGCCGCCTGGTTTCGAAGAACAATTGGAGAGTGGACATTGGATCCATGAGTTTTGGAAAATGCGCATCTGGCAATCAGCAAGTATCCGTCATGAGTTATTGGATGCACACGGTGAACAGAAATAAACTAATTTACAGCATAAAATAAGCAATCGGCAAAAGCGAGGATGAAACCAAGAAAAACTCACATCGTGCTCTTGGTGGACATGGATTTCAGTGTACCCCTCCCGCGCCATTTTCGAGTGAGTGTGTAGTAAGAATCGACTTTGCAGGAATAATTCCTTCATGCTGCTCAGCGAATACGATACCGTCTGGTTTCCGTAACCACATTCAACAACTCTGGAACAACTTCATCGAATCCCTTCACACTTCCAATAGCTGATGATGTCATGGCTACAAGAGCCGCAGGTGGGAAGTGTGTCTTCAGCAGTTCTCTTTTGATGCGGAGTCTCATTGTCGTGAGTACAGTCCATAAAGAGGGCGTGCGTTGAAGACCCCTTCACATCAACTACCATCGTTTCACCAGAAGTAATAGGAGTAAAGAAGGTGGAGTCTAGGGGATGTCCAAGAATGTCTAATGGAAAGTACTCTTCCTTTGAAGTCAACTGAATCCTAGATGGGGGCGAAAGGTCAAATTCAACAACATTCAACAAAAAAAAAAGACGACCAAACCAACCGATAGGAGTTCCACCATATCGATGAACAAGGCGACTCATTTCTTTGGGGTCCCAAGCACTCATGGCTTCCCGAATCAACGAGTTTATTCCCAACTCACTGACGAACTTGATATCGGTGTCTTCTGATCCAGTAAACAGTTCTGCAAACACATACAAGTCCGGATTAATAACACGAGCTGCATCAAGCAAGTAGGCAGCAACATGAATAGGAGTAGAATGACAATTATCAATTCTAAATCCATGGAATAGGCGGGCCATTTTTTCAGTGTAGGCCTTCTGATGAGCCCAAAGCCAAGGATTCGAAGCCTATGTATATAAAACCCCGTTTTAGTTAAAAAGTGCAAGGACAATCACCTGCCATACCGGTCCGTCTCCATATCGGAGCTTCACACAGTCACCCCAAGCAATAACGTCGCGTCGTAAATATGCCTTGGAGCCTGGTCCTGCAAAGTTGTTGAGAGGATCACCATTCCAAATCCACCCATTGTTTGCTAAACACATTGCATCGGGATGAAGTTTGTGTGTATGTACAGTGAGGGGAAGACGAGTGAAATACGTGTCAACAAATGGATCGCTGAACCAGAAATATTAATATCTGAGACTGAGTAACTAAAAGTGCCACAAAATTACGCAACTGCTTCGCTGATGGGGCCAAGTTTAGGACCATGCGGATCCACTCTGAAAAACCGAGCACGACTCCAAACGTTTGTGATGATTGCCGCAACATCCTCATCATGTTCTTTATATAACGGAGCATTGACCTCATTCAGAATATCAGTATAGATTTTGACAACATCTTCCAGCACGAGATTCAGGAGACACTAGTCGTTCGACAATCTTCAATCCAGCCACATGATCCACTTTCTTGTTGAATCGAGTGCCAAGGATAGTGTTGGGAGACATTGCCTCTTTTCTGAGAGCCGCCGCCCAACCGCCCAGCCCAATGTTTTTGAAAGCATTGTCAATTGCAGATGTCTGGTGGGAGCCGGCTTTACTGTATTTTGCAGACCACAATTTCTTGAGTTCTTCTACGTGGTACGCAACATTGATGACATAAAACTCCCATAAACGCAAACGTGGAAGGACGGTTCCTTTGAAGAGTTCCATAATCTGTGTCAAATGTTCTTCGGTACGCAAATTGCATGATATTCCAGCTTTGGCCATGTCTTTATATAGGCCCATGATTGCTTCGTCCAATTCATAAGCCGACCGCAAGTGAGGAGCAGTTTCCAAGTTATATCCTGAACGAAAAACAAAATAAAAAAGCAGTCGTCAATTCGGTTCAGGGGATCAGATTTCACTCCAAATAAAAGAACAAACCTGCTTCAGGATGCTCTTGCAGCCATGCTGAATTATGTGCAGTGTGATTCCAAACGACATCAGTCACGGCCAAAATTCCATACTCTTGATGGGCCAACTTTAACATGTCCCTGAGCTTCTTTTCTCTAATTTTTTCGTCCAAGTGGCGATCAGTGCCGAATAGATCGAACGAGAGCGAGAGTTGGTCGTAGATGGAGTACGGCGAGTTTGAGTCACCACGCGTGTTGAGGGGGGCGTAGTGCACCATGTTGTATCCTGCGTCAGCAAAAGATTCAAAGTACGCGGGCCACTTGTCGACGACGGGCATCCTGCAGACGAGATCAAGATGGTAAACATTTGGGAGACAAACACGCGCGCAAACACGCACCACTTTGGCACGACAGTCAGCACGCACACGGCGTCGAGCGGCAGCAGAATCGCGCTGCCGCCGCCGCCGTCGCCCGCCGCTTCTTTTCCCTTGATGCTCCGGCGCGGCACCAGCAGCCGCGGGTCGACGACCACGCAGCCGCCGCCCGCCGCCGCTTGACTCGACGCCGTCTGCACAAAGTAGCGGAACACGCCCGGCGCCGCCACTGTCAGCTCGCACGCAAAGTCCGCGCCGGCGCCGGCGCGCGCGAACGGCAGCGCGCGCAGCGAGTCGCGCTCGAAGCTGTTTTTGTTTGTGTGTTCAGAGAAGGCCGCACAAGTCGCGCAAGAGTCACCGGCCGTTCGTGTGATTGGTCATCAGCACCGTGTCGGCGCGCGCCGCCGCCGTGCCCGCTGTGAGCACAAACCGCAGCACGTACGGGCTGTCCGCCACAGGCGGGGGCAGCCGGACATACTGCAGACAGAAGTGAAGTGAGTGAATTGCAAAGATGGCCATTCAATCCAAGCACCTTCTTGCGATGGGACGGCGAACCGTTGCCTTCCAGTCGAATCTGGAAAGTGACGGGAGGCGACTTTGTCATAATGATATCGATGGATTTTTGGAGGGATTTTTGTTGCAATACAAGACTGAAGACTGACACACTTGCATAAGCACACCGTAATGAGCGCCGCGTCCATTATTGCGTCCTTTGTCGTTGGTTTTGCGTCCGCGTTTTTGTCGATTGCTGTTGCATGTTGCCTTTCTGTTGAGATCATTGAAGACAGAGAAACGCGTCAATGTTGGAATATCAAAGAACACAACAAAGCTGGCGGTGGACGAGTACGATCCACAACTCGAAAAAGTTGGCTGGTTGCGTGTGTCAGAGGCGCCATTGACTTTGGATCAGCTCTATATGGACAGGTTAAGAACATGTCAAACTCCATCATCTGGACGCCAACTTAAACAACCATCCAAAATAAATTAGTGCAGGAAATGATACACTTTATTTTCTCGGAGGACTTGGTTCTGATGTCGCTGGAGATCAAAAGAGTCCAGGAGGCGCGTTTGCCCCAGAACCACCACCAATTACTGCAAATCATCGCTCATATATAAACTCCATCCATTCAATCGCACAGCTTGATGAGTACAGTCGCACAAGTGTCGTTACAAACTTCGGGATATTTGGTGTCAAAGTTTTTGGGAGAACAGGCAGTTTTGCCTCAAATTGTAACAGAGCCTTCAGATCCCGTCAAAGAAGTTTTCGTGGCACCATGGAAGGATGTATTTGTCGGTTATCAAGAGTGACGCCTTGTTTATCTATTCCTCGGACGAAAAGTTGGAATGTCAAAACGTCTTTTTGTTGTGGCAATATGATGTGATACTATCTCAAGTGAGTTGAGTTGAGAAAATCTAAAAGGATGTCTTTTTGGTTTAATATTTATCGATAGGGATATGCGAATGATCATGAAATCTACCAGCGCCACACACCGCTTCAGTTGTCTTGTAGGTCGCCAGCAACGGCGGCCGTTGCAGCCCCTCAACAGCCCCAAAATCTATTTATTTATTCATTAACCAACTCTGAAAAGGAAGATTGGTACTTGCTCCTCCGTCGCGGCACAATGTCTCGTTCAACTGATCCATCATCGGGCGTCCCTCTTCCAACCCAACCCGATATTCAACAGAATTACATCCAAAGCATGCAAAAACTAACAGCTGCTATCGAAAGAGACCCCGCAAGTGCTTGGATCAACGCCCTTCTCGGTCGAATCTTTGTCGGATTCCGTTCCAATCCCAGAATCAAACGCTACCTCATCCAAAAGTTCTCCCGCCACAGCCGAACAACCAAAAACACCACCACCACCACCGCCGCAACAAAAGAATCCTCCGACAACTTCCTCAGCGACATTATCGTCCAAGACATCAACATTGGCGACTCGATCCCAGTTCTCTCCAACCCCCGTCTCGTCAACTTTGGAATCTCGGAAGGTGATTTAATCGTCGACCTCGACCTCAACTATACCGGCGGAATCCAAATCAGCGCCGCAACCCTGGCAACCATCAGCGTCAGCAAACTAAACCTCGCACCCTTCACAATCCCACTCACAGTCACAATCAAAATCAGCCACATCCGCGCAACAATACGCCTCAAAATCAAACCATTTCACGAAACTTCACGTGTATGGGTTGGTATCCATCCCGACTTTGACATTGGGATCCAAGTCGACCCCGTTATTAGCAACCGGTTGTTGAAATTGGATCTCGTGAACCAGGTGATTGAGAACCGCGTCAAGAATGCTCTGCAGGAATTCTTGGTGTTGCCGAATATGGATGATTTTGGGTTCTGGCCGTTTCAACAAGGTGGGAGAGGGGCGGGTGGGTTCTTTTGGGATGATTATGGAGATGGTGAGGAGGGGGAGGAAGATGATGAATATGATGTGGATGATGCAAGTGTTTCTGGGGTGGCTTATTTTTCGGAATCTGAAAGGCGGGCGTCTGTCGGTGTTTCCGCTCAAAAACTTTGTATGCGTAGGAGGAGTAGTAGCAAGATTTCGACTTCAAGGAGGAACAGTGACGTCCTGAATCCAACATATAATCAAGGAATAAGAAGACAAAGCAGCAGCATCGCAACCTCCACAGAGAACATACCTAAAGAACAACAACAACAGCAAAAACTCGAAACCTCTTTGATGAAAGATACTGCGAATAATGGGGCACCTCCACAACAACGGCCTTTTTCGTCTATTTCATCAATCAGTCCAAGCGTGGCAGTTCAAACAAACGAGTTCTGGATCAAACCACAAAGCTCCTCCGAATTCAGCTCGGACGATGATGAAATGCTGAGACAGAGCATCTTGAAACATTCCAAGACGAAACTTTGTGTTGTGGGGGGAACCTCTGACAAAGAATTACCACAACAACCACCAGATTCAACACCACCAGAAAACGAAATCAACCAAGAACACAGCGAAAACTATGCATCGCTGCTTGAAGAAACAAAAGAAATTCCAGCAGCGACAACAACAACCAAAGTAGTAGCAACTGGTGTTTTTGAATACTTGGGAGGTCTCGCAGAGTATGCAGGGGTAAAGACAAGAGAATATCGCATCAAGCAAATTGGGAAAATTGTTGGAAAGGCAGCGTTTCTGGCCGCGGATGTTGGATTGGGGTATTTGGGATATACTCGCGAGCGAAAACCGGGTATTGTTGCAGATGCAGGAAAAGTTTCCGAGGAGAGACCCTCCGGAACAAAGAGAGGTCCATTGAAAGTTACAAACAAGAGTCCGGAATCCTCAAAGAGCCACGATGACAGGAAACGAGACACAAGTCGGGATAGTGACGACAGAAAAAGTAGCGTTGACCGCAGTTTTCAAGACTCTCCAAGGCAAAAAGTTTCTGAAAAGTACGCTGACTCTCAGGACTCTTTGAGTTCAAGATGTTCTTCAGTCACGCATAGGACAAGTCTTTTGGAGGCGTTTGTGAGTAGTGGCGCAGAGAGAGATTTTTTATCAAATACAACCCCCACTGATAATAATCCTTCATAGGGGATCGAAATCCACACCAGCAGTCCGAATCGGAGTAGAAGCGGCTCCAATTCTGTAACCAGCTCAAGCCGCGCCAGTTCGGTAACTCGTCCATTTCAAAGGCAGTCACTTTCGCAAGTCACCAGCAATACTTTCCTGACGAGTAAAGCCCAAACAAACAAAGCCAACACCAATTCTCTTCGATCTCTACCGAGTGCGTTTCAGCAACCAGAGCAATTGCAAACAACCAGTCTTGATGCTGGACTAAACATCAACCACAACAACAAAAACAGCAACTTCAAAAATCCCGAACCTTTATCCAATCTTCAAAAGTCACCTCAAAGTGACCCAATGGTTCATTTCCCTTCGATAAAGCCGAGTACCACTGCCCATCATCGCATCCCTCCAAAACGGCTCGCTGAGCAGTTTCCGTCTCCTTCAAATAGCCCTGCATGCGTTTTGGAAGACTCGTTTCTGTCAAGGAAGGAAACCTCTTTGCCCCAATCTTCTTTGTTGCATGAAGCTGTTTTGGCGGATTTATTGACTCCTTCTTCAATGTCTTCTTTGGCTGAAGGTGCGATTGGTGGGACACTGCAAATGGATGTGAATGTTGAGAGAGATGACCAATCGGTTTCTGTTGATGTGCCGGCACCTCAACAAGTTTTGGCAGGAGAAGGAGAAGGACTCGGGGTTGAATCTATGCAAACGTCGGTGGATAGTTTGAATGTTGAAGAGCATCGACCATCTCGAATGGTGGAGTTTATAGTGGGTGAATGTGAGACAGATGATGCGGAGAGTGAAGACGAGTCAACTATGAGTATTGGGTATGAATGCCGCGCAGTAGAATGACCCGTGAATATAGATTAGTACTATGAGATTTAAGACAGCAAATGCCCCAGCTTCACAATTGTAACTGTAACGATATCAGAATTTTAATTGCGACGCGACTTCAAAGTTTCGGAGCTTTTGCTCAACCAACTAAACAGCCCCTTGTTTCCCCCAATTACTCCGTTACTTTGGTCATAGGCTTCTTGCTTCGGAACCAAATCCACGTCCCGATTCCATTCGTCCTTGAATCGCTCTTGCGCATCCTCCAAATCAGTTTCAAATCGAACTCGAGCCGATTCTGATTCTTTCTTCTCGGACCTTTGTTGACCGCCATCTACAAGCGCAAACCCACACAATTCCAGAACTGAATCCATTCTACTATAGTAATCTACATGATCTTGAATAAT
The DNA here is from genome assembly GCA_025765595.1 of Obelidium mucronatum. Taxonomy (NCBI): domain Eukaryota; kingdom Fungi; phylum Chytridiomycota; class Chytridiomycetes; order Chytridiales; family Chytriomycetaceae; genus Obelidium; species Obelidium mucronatum. Next base: position 642,966 of record JAIVFH010000001.1, on the reverse strand, counting down.
ACTGTCCAGGAATATGTTTTCTACAATGTTGTCCAACCCAGCGACAGGTCCTAGCCCGGCAACTTGGCAATTGGACACACCACCGCCACCGCCGGCGGCGGCAGCGGCGTACAGCTCCCGCCTGTAGATAAGCTGTAAAACTGCATCCTGCGTGGAATAAGCATTCACGATTTTCCCCGTCACAACCTGCGCAATCTGCTTCCAATCCGCAACCTCAACAACCGCGGGACAACCAATCAAATACACACTATCCACATATGACTGAACACTCGCCGTCGTCTTTCCACCATCAGAACTCTTTCCGTTACTATTTCCCGTACCACCACCACCACCACCGCCGCGTCGGGAAAGCTCCAACAAGGCATGATACACAACCTTGGCGCCTAAACTGAATCCAACCAGGGTAACAGGTCTACCCCCTTGAATCCTCATTTCAATCGCATCAGCCAACAGGTATCCACACGCCTTTGCTTTTTCCAAGGCGATTGCCCATGGCTTGTCAATCAGGTATGAAATGCGATGGTCCCAAAGTGGACCGGCCATTGACTCGACAAGGGTTTTCTGTCTACCGTTGGAAAAAGAGGACGCGCTTTTTTGGATGGTTTGTTTTTTCAGGTGTGTGTAGTACGTTGTGAGTGTGATGGCTGCGTTCAAGGTTTGAAGGGTTTCTGATTCATAGAGAAGAGTGAATGAGTCGCCGTAAGGGGAGAGGGGTTCGAAGGGTGATAGTGCGTCTGTTTGGGATGAGTTTGTGGAGCCGAGGAAGCCGGGGACACTGATGATTACGTTCATGGGTTTTTTTAGATTGGCGGTGGTGGGTTGTGTATTTGACTCGAGATCCACTGGTGATGGCGAGGATTTTGCAGGTAGGGGAGATGTTGGGGATATTGGCGAATGAAGAGTGATGGTATTTGTCTTGTGGCACGGTTTTTGTGTTGTAGCTTCTGTCAGTGAAACGGCTTCGAAATCCGACTCGATTGATTTCTGGCTGTCAGATGAAATGAACTCAAACTCTGAAATTCCTCGTGTTTTCTTCATGATTTTGAATCCCGACATTCCTGATTGATATTGTTCGAGGTGTAAGCTAATTTGGAGGGGGCACGAAGGGGGGTTTTTTCACCTCCTGCTGTTACGGCTCCACCAGTCGCAAAAAGCGCTACTCCAGTTGACCCTAAACCTACAGCCGCAGTTCCACCACAGTGTATAGCATGTGCTGATGTAAAGGCTCCAGCCACCGCAGGACCCGCTAAACCAGCTGTTGCACCAATCAAAACTCCCCCAGCTTGAATCAAACCCAACCAAAAAGCAGTCAGTATAGCAGTATTGGCGGAAATTAAAAAAAAGAGTTTCCTTACCAATTGTTGCAAGAGTTACGTACGCAACCCGTTTTACAGAATCAGTCCTATTTCTCCGATCCACTTCCTCCTTTGCCGATCCATCAGAGAGAAGACTTGTTTTCAAACCAAGCGAGTCCCGAACTTCTGACTCGACCCGAACAACATCGAGAAGCGTCAATTTCAGGACACCCGCCACTTGCAGCAGCAACGCCCTTGCTCTCGCATCGTACACGGCGTTGTTTCCGCTCACGAGCAAAATCAGCAAGTGGGCAATAATAGTCTCTTTGATGCAGTCCTTGCCCGCAAGCGTAGCGACCGAGTCTTCATCATCAACCTCCCCTTGATCAACATCGACTTCAACGCCGCACAGGCCGTGCACCAGGTCCCCCGGCACCAGCTGCGCCTGCGGATCCGCCAGGTTGGCAAGCATTGCTTGTTCTTCGGCGCTGACGTCGAGGAACGCAAACAGGTGGCGGGAAGTGTGCTGCCGCCAGCGGGGCTCGAAGCGGCTGCCCGCTAGCAGCAGCTCCACCATGCCGGCGTACGCGATCTTCTGCGGTGGAGTAAACAGTTTCTGCAGCTGCAGAAGCATCGATGGGTTGTTGGAAATTGAAAAGTATAAACTGGAAATTGGAAATGAGGGCTTTTTGCCCCATTACACATCTTGTTTCTGATTGGTTTGAACCTTATCTTCTGAAAAAAACTCATTGTCAATATTGTTAAAAGTATCAACAAAGACAACAGAACGAATGGCGTCTCAGACGCTTGAAACAGCCACAGAAAACATCTGGGACACGAATAACGGACTGCCGCCAATCAGCAACTTTGAGCATCTTGGAAAACACAACTTCCTCTCAAAATCCGCAAACTTTACAGTGGCGAAATACTCGCGGCTTCAAGGCGAAACAAGAAGCGAATCTTTGGGACATCTTGAAAAGGGCCTCCCGCGAGTTGCCTTGATTCTTCCTCGCGTCGCATCGCTTCCCACTTCATTGACAAAAAAGAGCGATGTCAAGCAAAATGGAAAGAGTCCGTTAGCCATCAATCCAACAGCAGCAGCAGCGGTGCAGTTTATTCCCGCAATTAATATCCATACCACCAATTCGCATGATATCGCTGGCGCCTCAAATCCAGATATTTCGTCGTCAGCATCGCTCTCGTCATTTTGCAACGGCGGAAGCATTTCATACATGTTCCTCAATAAGATTGAATGTGATGACGATGTAGCTGTATGCAGTCCGAAAGGTTGGCTATTCTTTTGTCTTTTCGCTCACCTGTCATATTCAAGTTTTCGTTTCAGCATCCACAGCCGACTTAAAACCAAACTATTCAAAATTTTCTCGAACCCCTAGTTACAGAAATGGCTACGATAAAGAGTTACAATCGGCGCTTTCAAACCACGACACTCGAATTGTAAATGCAATATCATCAGCAATCAGTAAATCAGCAAACAATCTTAAAATCAACGACAATGCTTCCTGCCGGCCATCCTTTGGTAATAGAGGCAGTATTTCCTACACGATTCCAGAAAGTCGACAACGAAGCGTCCAATTTGAACAAATGCGCCGCCAAAGCGAAGATCTTGAAAACAAAAGACGAGAGTCAATCAACAGCCAAGAATCTGCAACAGCTCTTGTCAACAATTCAAGATCAGTGAGTCGTCGCAACTCAACAACAACCGCACTGGGAGATGTGCAAACCGCATTATCCAAACACGACACAAAAATAAGGAACGCTCTTTCTTCAATCAAGGCAAGGAACGAATCCGTCATGGTTACTTCTGCATTATCGTCGATTTCATCTCTGTACTCGGATTATCAAAGCAATGATGATCTCGAAATGGAGCCATGTTCTCCAAACACTGCCGCCGCCAAAAGAAAACCAGTCCACTTTAGCACAGTCGTAAACGCCAGAGTGCTTGCCCGGCGGGCAACTCGGAACTTCCGCTACCGCTCTCTCTGGCGCTGGGCGATCCGGAAAGTAATCAGAATGATCCATGCAACCAATGCAATCACAATTAACCGCACATTTTTCAAATACGATCAAAATGAAGTCAATGATGGATCCAACGAGGATTTGGAATTCAATCTCGACAGGTTCAAGGCCAAAGCGAAACCTTTGGGAGGTTCTGAACGGGTTACAGAAGCGCTTTTGAAGGTTCCAGGGAATCGGAGTGAGGAGGATGTGATTGAGTTGAGTAAAATGATGAAGGGGCTTCCTGGATTTTCTAGTTATAGCAAAGAGACCAAGATGGCCATGGGGCGTGTTATTGGGTACAGCAAGTTTGGCGCTGGAAGGACTATTTTGAAGCAGGTATTACCTTCTATATTCTTTTAATATCAATTGTATATGCATAATTTTTTCTTCTTTTTCGCAATAAGGGGCATGTTGCACAAAACTTTTACTTTATCATGTCCGGACAGTTGGAAGTATACAAGGAAACGGATTCACGAACACACCTCGTCTTGACCATGTCAACCGGTCAAAGTTTCGGAGAACTCGCCCTCCTGGGTCCGGCCGAAGCAAAACGACAAGCAACTGTCATTACTACCAAAGAAACAGAGCTCCTCTGGTTAACACGAGACGATTTCGAACCCATTCTGAAACACGAGACAATCAGATCACTGAATGAGAGAATCACTTTGATTAGCAATAGTCCTTTCTTTGCTCGATTTGGGAAAAAGGTGATTCGGAGCCTCGCGCAAACTGCTCAAGTGGTGGAAGTTCAGCCAAACACGCATATTATAACGGAGGGAGATGTTCCTAAATACGTGTATCTTGTTTGGTGAGGATTGTTTTCAATGGTAGAGATTCTAAACTAAATCAAAAAAAACACCACAACAGTGAAGGACAATGCCACCTCTCGAAATGCATCCACCTAGCAAAAGTAAAAACCAGCCCCGATACCAACAGGTTCAAACTCCACCCATACCCTCTCCCCTCAACAACAACAACTACAACGCACGGATCCCAAAAAATCACCCGTCTCGCTCGAATCACCAAAATCAACGAAGGCGAACACTACGGCACCGCCTCCGCCTTCGCCTCTGTCGGATCTCCCAGCCAAATCGCCACCCTCGGATCCTTCCTCGACATTTCAAAAGCAACAAAATCCGGATTTTCATTGACAGCCGCAACCAGTTTGAAATACGTGGCGATTAATAAGCATACATTTGTCAAGGAGATGCAAGCGTTTCCTGACCTTGTACGGAGAGTTGCTGTGGATTATTTGGGGCTGATGGAGGTATTGGAAGGGGATGCGGCTGTGGAAAGGTTTCAGAGGCTTTATTTAGAGAGGTGTGAGTGGATGAGGTATAAAGACCATGTGTTGGGAGATACTTTGAAGCACGTGGTTAGGAGGACGGGGAGGCCGCATCTGGATGAGGAGTGTATTCAAGGGAGAGAGAATCAGAGAGTCGACATAGAGTTTTAAACTTAATAGCTGAATACATAAAACATTTGTTATTTTCTTTAATTTTAGAAGCTTTTGGAAGCACTTCAAAATGCTGATAAATTAAAAAATAATTGAAAAAAAAAATGCCAGTTGAGTGGTGAAGCTCCACCCAATCCCTATACAGAATTCTGAATCTTTTCAAATCCAGAAACTCGATCTAGTAATTACTGCCGAGCTCGAAAATCTTACCAATTTGAGGGTATCTGGCAAGGACTATGAGTGGAGCTTTAGAGTTGAGTTTTTGTTTTTGTTTGTTGTGAGACTTGTTGGTTTTCGGCCATTTCGCTCAAAAAGATGTCTGTTTTGTTAGGTCAAATGCACAAACTGCCATGAAGACCACAATGGGTGGATTTCATTCAACTCTGTCGAAGAAGAAGAGATCCCAAACAGCAGAGGCTCAGCCAACTTCAACATGAAATGCAAGTCATGCAAGACCCAAACAAATGCATGTAAAGTATTAAATTTCGCTTCTGTGTTTTGCTGATCATGTTTATGAATGATGTATACTCATTGTGACTATACCCAACAGCAATTCTAAAGGACTCATTCAAACCATACACGAGCGACAATGCAGCGCCTCAAAAAGTACTCACTATTGAAACGAGAGGTCTTGATTTCATTGATTGGAAGCCTACTCATGGACAATCATGGATTGCGGAAGGAATTGAATCTGGAACCGTATTTGATGATATTGAATTCGAGGAAGGGGAGAGAGATTGGGCTGGTTATGATGAAAAGGGAAGCTGTTCTGTGGGTGTCACTGATATTCAAGGAACCTTTGTCAAGTCGAAGAACTGATGAAGAATTATGCGATGAACAGGGAAAGAACTAAACGCATCAATAAAATAGCTTTATTGATGTTAGAAACCTCTTTCTTGATTTGTGCAAGGAGTGGATTGTGAGACACACTTTCAATAAACTCGGTGCTTCCCAGAGTTCTTTCCAGCAACCATTTCGACACTTGCAGGATCAAGCTTCTTGTCATCTTTACTGGCTTTTCCTTCAACACCATCGTATCCACTGAATTCACCCAAATTCCTCAACGGCTCCTCCTTCTTCAACAACTTGACACCTGGCTTATGCTTACGAGGTCCAAATTCCGGAGAACGGGGAGAATCATCACCCAAAACAACACTGCTTTCAAGCTTGCGAGTGTTTGAATGATGGTGCCAGCCACTGCTGTGTTCGAGTCGGAATCTGAAACTGAAAGTTGATCAATCCCCAACGTGAAGCTACTGGAGTTATGGTTCACAAGCTCCCTGACGTAGCCCCGGAACAAACTTTTGCTCTTCTGGGATGTTGTTTGCAGTGGATGCGGGAGGAGTAATGATTCTCTTCGAAGGGATGAAAGGTTGTGGGTCTTCGAGAGGAATGACAGTGACCGGAGTAGCGGGCGGTGACTGGCTTTGTAGGAGTTGTGTCTTGGGCAAAGATATTGCTGTTGCCTCTCGTGGAAGGTTGTTTGGCAGCTGTAATCACTTTTTAGTATTTACGACGATCCACAATGATATTATCTTCACAATACCTGAGGATGGTGTTTCTGAATCACCGAATACAATCGATGACTTGTGGACTCCTCCAAATCTGCGTCCTCCGGTCGCTGGTTGTGCGGCGGCAGGGCTGGAGGCTTCACCAAGAAGTGGGGATGGTCTGGCTGGGGTCACTGGTGGAGTAACAGCCTCATAACTGCCGAATGAGAAAGACGAGTAGGCCGCCTGGAGGAACTCGGTTGCTCATTCTTCGTGTGATTTTTTCTCTTGATGAGAATTTCTCTCATATTGGTTCAAACTGAAACTTTTGGAATCACTGCATACTGAATACTCTCTCTCACGCATTTCGCAATTGAAATCTTACAATATGAATCTCCAGGCTTTTATTTTAACTGTTGTTTGCGAAGGAATCTTAATAATTTCTGAAGTTCACATTCTTTCCAGACGACTTCGCAACACTGAAACTTCGTCTCCGATAGATCCAACATCCTTATCGATGCGTCGAATGTAAGCAAACATGTCCAAGAGAAGCGCATTTTGAGCATCCAATTTTGCTTGCATTTCTGCAAGTACGGTTTCTGTTGAACTCGAAGTTGAAGACGAAGAAGGCGATGTTGGCAAATTGGCAAGTTTAGGAGCTGGCATAGTGGGAGAAAGTGGTCGGGAAGCCTGTCTGGCTTCCTGGTGGTGTTCAAGCTGGCTTCCGCTGGAAGCTTGAACATGATGCGCTTGAACATGAGAGCTTGGCGGAGTGGGAGGAAAGCGATCATCGCCCATCGACAAGTTAGAGTTTCGCGCGCCGTAGTTTGAAAAGCGAGAATTTGCCGATGACGCTGACGATGGCGTGGGAGACGTGGCACGCTGATCTGAGGGTGCCGGCGATCGCATAGTTCGGCGCTGACTTGGAGACGCCGACGGCGAGTCGTCGCCAAAGAAGACGGAGGAGCGGGTGGCGCTCTGGTTGGTGTTGTTGACCCTTACCATTATTGTCGTACTTCTCTTTATTTTACTTTTGTATTATGCTTTTATTTACTTTTATGTACTTTAACTGTCGGCATTATTTCTTGTTGATGCGCTCAAGCTCTTTCCGCAGCAGCGCCAGCTCGCCAGTTGTAGCTTCGCTTTCCTTGTCGATGCGTTGCACGTGGGCAAACATGCGGTCCAGCAGACTGCTCTGCGCGTCCATCTTCTCGACCAGATCGCGCGTCACCGCCTCGAAGCGCGCAGCCAAGGCGGCAACCGAGTCGTCCGAGCTGTGCGCGAGCGCCTGCGGCACGCCTGTGTAACCCCTGTCTGCGCCTGTGTAACCCTGCGCATGGGCCGGCGCCTTCTTTGCGGGCAGCGGCACCGCGGGCTCGGCCGCGGGCGAGCCGTCGAGCGACGTGCGCGAGTTCTTGTGCGACATGCGCGGGGGCGGCGGCGACGGCGGCGGCATGAGCGTCGGCGACACGGGGCAGTCGTCCGAGTACACGGTCTGCTCGCGCGAGATGCGGCGGCCCAGCGACGGGATCGTGATGGACGAGCGGCGCTTTTCGTCGACGGAATCTGCGCGGATCATTCGAGCCTGAAATTTAATTAAAATGAAACCAATTTAACAACTCCAACAACTGGCTGGAAGAACATCTTTCATTCATTTCATTTACTTGCTAGATGGTTGTTTATTCACAGTTCTGAGATCTCATAACTTATGCTTATTGTTTCGGTTCAATCATTCAATCAGACACAACTCCAACTACAGGCACAAATGTTTACTGTTCCTTGCTTCCAAACTTGGCAATGTAATCTGGGTGGTTTTCATGACCTGGCTCAACCAATGACTTGAAGTGCTGTTCGTGTTCGTCAGAGTGTTCCTTGTCGTGGTGCTATTATTTCATGGTTAGCGATCAGCCACAATGTCATAACTGATGGAGTATGTTGATCTGGGATCCAAACATTGCTTACGATCTTCGATCTTCACGTTAGAGTACACTGTACACACCTTCAACCACTCCTGGTATCCGAGGTAACCAACTCCTGCAATGGCAACAGCTCCGAGGGCAAGCTTCTCACCCTTGTAGTCTCCCTTCTTGGTGAAAGATTCAGCGACTTGGTCCAGGAATCCAGTCATTTTTTTGGTTGTTATTTCGTAACGACTTTCATTACCGCCCAGTTTTTATACCCGTTTTTGTTGAAACGCGCCCCCCAAAAATTGTTATTTCAAAGACAACTGTCGGCGTGCGTGGGATGGAGACAAGTTGAAACAGCATCGTAACAAGTCTTGGAATATACAGTTTGTAATATTAAAAGTAAGCAATATATCACTCAGACTCTCCATAAGGCACTTCAGGAATCCCCCCCGCCCTCCAGGCTGTCGTTATTTGTTTCAAGGCCTTCCAGCATATCTCCACAATCCACCTGACCATCCTCACCATCTTCACAGTCTCCTTCATCATTCTCATTGATTAACGATAGGCAATGGTAATTTGGATACACCAAATTGTCAGATACAAGAGTTCGCACCTGGTCCATCACAAACTTTTCAATCTTTCCAACATTCTTCAGCACCCCCATCGGCCTATTCTTGTCTCCAATCTCCGATTCGATGTGTATCTCGTTGAAGAGTCCTATCACAAAAAATAATAAAGTACAATAAATTAGTTTTGTGAAGGGAAAAAACACACCCCTTCAATCTACCCTCGATTATCGCCCATTTCTTTGAAGCAAAAGTTGATTCGATCTCCGAGATAAGAAACCACTGCCACGGCTGCACAGAGTGTTGAAATAGTAAGAGACATCTCCAAAAACAACAACAAGTCATTCGGTTATACCAGTAAACGAAAATCCCGTCAAACTCAATGAGAGCGGTAATGTAATGAACGCGGGTGTCGGCTGATTTACAATCAATTCCGTTGTCACAGTGAACTTGAAGTCTCCTTGATAATCCACAAGGACTTCAATTTGTATATCCGTCTCTCGACGCATTGCTTGAGCGTATTGAGAGACCATATCTTCTACGGACATTGTTTTTGCCTTTGGTGGCATTGTGTGGTGAAGATGAGGTTGGTGATGGTGATTGTTGTGGCTGTTTGTGCTGTTCTTTTCAGGGGACGGATGGAATGAGGAGGCAGCGGATGACGGTGGATGACTACTGCTACTGTTGTTATTATTTTGTCCATTGAGCGATGCTTGGGCGAGTAGTTGAGCCAAGTGTGTTGTTGTAGGCAGTTGTGGATTGTAGATATCAAACTCATCAGGTAAATAGAACTCATCGATTACATTAGTTACATCTACGCTTTTTTAAAAGAAAACAAGATTAATTCCATCCACCAAAAGGAAAGGGGAAACTCAAACCTTGGATTGCAATCACAGGTGGGATCGATCCAAAGTCCAGGTTTTCGACACTCAATTTCCCAAGGAAGGCTGGTCTTTTATCGTCTAGTTCTTGCAAACGATCGTTGAGCCAGTCTTGTGCTTGTTTGGCTAATTCCGCATCCAATAAGGACCAGTTGATGTCGAGAGACATGGAATTTGAGAAACTTCTAAAAAAAAGGAGATAAATTAAACAGTCAATTTGTCTTTACTTCTGGGTCCTATAGTGTGCTTTGAACTTCGAAATAACTTTTGAAGGCTATATAAATACTGCAGGATTAGTGGAAAGGCAGAATGGGGTCAAACTTGGTACTAAAAAAGACTTGACCTTCCCAACTTTTTGCGATACAATCCAACCCATCCCGGGAAAATAGATCAATCTGAACCTATCACAGCCTCAGTCGGTGGCTTCTTCGTCTTGCCCTTGTTGGTTGCTAACGCTTGGCAACCAGAGGTACGACTTACATTCACTTACTGTCAAAAGATTCAACTAAAATACTCGATACAGAATTCTTCTTGATTGTTCTCTATCAGAAGGAGGCAGTCAACCGCCGCGCCTTTTGATACCCAATGTTGACTCGGAGCTTATTCGAACGATTGATATCATACTGTTGTCCAACTATGAAACTCTCCTCAGTCTCCCTTATGTTACAGAATTTGGAGGATTTAAAGGTTTTTTGGACAAAGGAAAAACGCAGCATCAGCTTGATTTGACAGACAGTGTTTTTTTGTTTCACTGCCAGGGCAAATCTTTGCAACCGATCCTACCGTCATGTTTGGGAAGTTACGATTGGAAGAATTCATAAGAAGGTATAATGGAATATGAAAAAATAATTTTGTTTTTCAATTGTTGAAGATTCAACTCACGCGTCTTAGTGTAAAAATAGCAAGCCACTTATTTATGAAGCAAACGGTACCACGAGGCCATGCTATTCCATAAATGAAGCTCGTTCTTCTATTTCGAAAATCAAGAGCGTCCGTTTCAACTGAAATCTTTGTGAGTCCTTTCTTATTTTATGATAAAAAAGGGAACTAAAAAACATATTAATAGACTGTGGGACCATTCATGTTAACGGCATCAAGCTCTGGATTCTGCCTCGGCTCGGCGAATTGGATGATTGAATATCACTTTCAAAAGGTGGTGGCATTCTTTTTTTATGTTGATCAATCGGTTTTGTTTCTCACTCTCGTGCAGATCCTATACCTATCCACAACGAGTGTGTCCCTCAACAAGCATTCGTCTCCTCTCGAATATCGAAGCGTTGAAATCAGCGGACTTTGTGGTTGCCAATAAGCACGTATTCCCTTGCCGGCAGCCACCGCTAGCTCCACCAACGACTCTCAAATTCTCCAAAAATCTGCGAAAACCATATATAGTCATTTATTACGCGCTATAGAAACTGGCGGAACTGTTGTTTTCCTTTGTAAACCGTTTGGAACCCTCTTTGACTTGCTGGAACTTGTAGAAACTATGATGGCAAGTATGGGAATGACTGTCGTTGTTCATGTTGTTTCGAATGTAGCTAGTGAGTCTTTGACTGTTTGTAATATCCTTGGTGAATGGTTTGTGTTAGTGGCAACTCTTTTTTTTCAAGCGGTTCCCGCCTGTAGATTAACAGGCTTTTCTTTTAAATAGGATGAATAAGGAGCGGCAAGATACTGTATTCGGCTCAAATATGCCATTAGGCCACTGGAAGGAATGATCACATCCAAACGTCTTATAACGCATAATTCGGTGCACACTGTGTTTGGCGAGAAGCCACAAGTACTTTTCTTGGATTACGGGGAGCTCAGTAATGAAGTTCTTTCAGCAGTGTTGAAATGGCGTGGAGATCGATGTGTTTACATTCTTCCAGGTAAAGATGAAACACAACCCTCTTCGAACTAGGCACTTTTTTCTTTCTTTCTTTTAATCTCTTTTTTTTTGTGAATGACAAGAAAGCGAACTACCCGATCGTCTAAATGCAATCTTTTCCACCTCTCGGACGAGCTTTCTTCATTGCCCCTTTAATTTGGGTGCATCTGAGCAAGAGTATATCACGATTCTGGAATCAATCAACCCCGGTCTAGGAATTGTGATTCCTCAAGGCACAGTAGCCTTTAACGCGTTGGCTCCAGGATCTTGTTGTATTCTGCCACCAAAGCAGCCACACCAAAAATGCATCGCCGCGAGCGTTTGAAATTCCGATTGATTCAAGAAGGCGATATGTGCGAATAGAAAAGTCTGTTGCTGAGAACTCTGAGTTTTTAAATCAAACTTGTGCAAGGCGTTTCTGGGGTTCTGGAAATTGGAGATTATGTAAGTACTTTGAGAGGAGGGGCTTCATCTTTGGGGAAAGTCGAATTCGTGAATACGGGGTTTGTCGAGAGGTTGGTGGATGCTGCTTTGTTGGAGGTATGTTTGTGTTGTTTTTTTCTTTTTCTCGTGGTTGCTGTTTATGAAAAGTTAAACTTTGCGCTTGTTTATACTTCCGCAGAGAAATGGCGTCGTTGTAGAGAAATCAGAAGATGGTGTCGTTATTGAGCTAGATTTGGGGAGGTTGGTGTTTTCTAGCACAGGTAATTTGTCAGTTGAATCTGGAGATTCTGCTCTGCTGGAACAAATGTGTGAATGGATTCAATCTTTCAAGAAATAATAAATTGAAAAAAGGTACAAAGAGAAAAAAAGTATTCATCCACTTTTTGAGAGATTTCCAACCGTAAATCCCAAAAATCAAGAAGCGTCAACCACCTTTCTTCCACTGGTCTCCATCCTCATCATATGGACCGCAAGTGCAACTCAACTCGCTGTATCGAGTTCAATGAGGCGATCCTGGCCGATGTGATCGATTTACGAAAGGATATTCTCGGCAACTTGATGAAGGCAGAGAAAATCATTGGCTTACTTGGAGGAACACCGCTGACTTCTGTTCTGACAGCTGCAGCAGAAATCAAAGACGAGGAGACATCAGCTGAAGATAGTACTGCATATTTGGATCAAGGACTGCGGTTGAACGCGAGTGACTATACCAACGACGTGGTTGGACTTGGAAAAGCCGGCGTCGGAGTTTTCAACAAGGGACACCGAAAAAGCAGAATCGATGGAAACGATATCGATTTGATATTGGCCGGCGATCAAACATCGAGCGTGATTGGGAGGGGTTCCACCTCCTCAGCAACACCTTCCAAGAAAATGTCGAGGAGTCCTCTTCCAGCCAGAACCCCAAAAATTATTCGCGAGTCAAACGACAGTGGGGACTTTGACAGTAGGTTTGGGAGCGCGATGGACATTGATGCCATGTTGAGCGCAAGTGGTGACGATGTCGTGCAAGAATCAATAGCTGTGCCGGTTTTACCGCAGCCATCTATATACGCAAAAACTTCAGATCCAATTGCATATACACCTACCTATGCCAAAGCATTTGGACTCCCAACTACTGCGAGAGACTTCAAGAGTGTCCACAGCGGAACACCAAAAGCAGGACAGAGCGGCAAACAGCTGAATCAACTACAATATTCGGATTATTCAAATAAAACCAAGGAAATCAGTGAGGCACCTGGAAATTTCGGAAGTGTGGGGAACGTGGCATCTCAAAGGGTCTGCTCCATCCATATCCCGCAGTGCAGCACAAGAAAACAACGGCCAAAACAGCAACACGCATAACAACAACAGGGGAACTGAATCGATAGAGCACTCGAAACTGGCGCATAGTATATCGATTGAAGGTTCAATCTCAGATTCAAAGTCGGGCGTAGAACTTGCCTCTGAAATTGGACTTCCTTCGCCGGCGCCGATAACCAATACAATCACCAATCTGGAGCTCGCGGTAGCCACAGTCAAGGAAGAAGACGAAGATGGAAAAGAAAAAGCCGGTGGCGGAAATGAAGTTGATTCAACAGAGTCCTCGGCATCAAGTATAATACGTGCACTGGCTTCGCATCGAAGCTCGATAGATTCAGCAACAAATCACGGAAGGGGAGGTCGATCATCTTTAGCGCGGCGGGACATGACGCATCGCGCTTCAGTGGATGGTACAAGGTCGGACGAGTATTCAGATGATTCCAGGACTCCAAAGGCCGGAAAGTCCTCAACAATTCGGTTACCACCAGGACCGCCTCCTCGATTTCCTGGAACTTTAAAACGCTCGCAAAGCCATAGAGCTATTACTCGGCAATTAATGGGGAAGAGCGAGATGCGTGCCAGCTTCGACTCTGTGGACAGTTCCGATGCCGCTGGAATGTACTTATCTGTGGAGGACGTTCCTCTACAAAAGTCCGCTGGACTAAATTTCAAAGGATCAACCAATTTAAAACGAAAGCCTGATAAGTCTGCCGGATCTACTGCCTCTGGATTTGTGTCTGTCAACATAGGAGACGACGAAGAATACGTTGGCCGCCCAGATAAAAGCAATGCGTCGATTGCATCAACAGAAATTCCACGTTACACTTTTGCACCCACAAAACCTGGAGCTAGTGTCTTCCATTTGGCTGGTCTAGATCGCCAGAAAACGGTCATCACACCGAAAGATGGGCTGTCAAGGTCTTTCACTGCAAATTCCTATCGCATGAAAAGAGACAAATCAGAAAAACCTATTTCTGAATTTGATCCGCAAAATAAGAATATTTCTGCTATCCAGCAAGACCGTGCACGATCAAGGCGAACTAGTTTGGCATACAGTATTATGGGATCTAAACATACCACCAACACATCAAGACGAACAAGCACCTCTTACAGCATACATCAACGCAGGGATAGTCATATTCTTCAACCTCATTTGAGGAAATATAGTGCCGACCCAAGTGTTCAGTCGTCAACTATTGCACGCGAGAGAACACCAAAGTCTAGTGCTCAATCAGAGCATCTCCGACGATCTTATATATCACTAGATCTTCAGCAAGAAAGCATGGCCGAATTGACTTTGTATCAGAAGTGCATGTGCTTTATTGTCTTGCCAGCCTATGACAACAAGGGAAGGAATCTCACTTTAGATCAGTTCGATGAGGCAGATTTTGAAGCCATAAGTTTCAATGTGAATGGATTGCATCCAAAATCGTACTTTATAACTTTATGGGACTTTTTGACATCTTGTAAGCGTTGATATATGGAATGCTGTTAGTTCTGACAATCTTGAAACTAGTCGGATATTGTGCTGTATTATGGATTATCCCTTTTCTAACAAGCTATGTTCACGAGCTCCCAGCAGATTTAATATGGATGTGCTCAATTTTGTTAGTAGATATAAGCATAATAAGGCAGAGATATTAAATTCAAAGTACATAGGTTCACTGTATTTTTCGCTATCGATTCTATCATTTCCCTCATAACTCCGCAACCGCGAACGGTCAATCTCATGGGTAGCTTCAGAGAATATGAGTCAATGAGACCCGCTCTATCGGAATGGATGATTGACTGGATCCGAGGAAACTTAATTTTAGAGGGAATATCAATGGTAAGGACTTTGTCCATACGATTGTATGTAATAACCAACCCCCTTGTGAACGTAACTTCAGATTCCGTTCGAGCTGATATTTCACGACAAAGACTACTACATATTTCTATTTTGGCTTCGATTTTTGAGATTTCCTAGGCTAGGCGATAAAGTACTTCGTTGCGCCTACTTTACAAAAGCCAAGTTGTGGGCTGACAAATTAATGGGAATGGGTTTCTCCAAAATTGTTCCGATCGCGTTTGGGATTTTTTACTTTATCCATTTCAATGCGTGTGCTATTTATTTGACTGGTTCTCGAGAGGGATTCCTGGGTTGGTCGATACTTTGGCCACAATTTGATCCTTCTGCTGTGTATCAAGTGTACACATGGACGTTCTTTCAAGTATAAATAATTGCTTCATTTTTATGAGTTAAAACTAAGTTATTTCTTGCAGGCTGTGGGAAATATATTTCCAATGAGCTTCAAGTGAGTGTATTCCAGCGAAAATTCAATTCAATCTGCTCACATTCTTTTTAAACCATTTCAGACCACAAACTGCATTTGAACAAGCTTTTGCGATTGTGTTTATTGTAATTGGGGCTGTGTTGGTAAGATAATTCAAAAAAGATAGACAAACGAATCAAAGGCGATGGCTGAATCAAATTTGTTAAGTATGCTGCATTCGTCGGATATGTATCTTCCGCGGCAATGTCAATTAATCCGTCAGGAAGGCTGTACAATCAGAAAATGGAAGAACTCATAGACTATGTCCGATGGAAAAATCTGAGTGAAGAAACAAAAGATAAATTAGTTAGCTATTACGAGACAAAATACAGGGGGAAATATTTTGAAGAGGATACTTTGCTCTCGGATATGAACGAGTCGCTACGAGAGGTATAAACTCCATTTGGCCCAACTGGAACTCAAAAATTTGATAGGAAATCGCTCTCCACAATACACAGAGACTGATTGAGAAGGTTCCGTTTCTTCAACGAAATGAGCTTGATGGCAGAGACGAAATTTTCTTCCATCGAATCGCCACAGTTCTTCACGCACATTACTTTATTCCTGGCGATTTCATTATTAAACGTGAGTTGTTCCCTTCTTAGCCTTGGTTACCGTTAAAATCGTCCAATTAGAGGGTGATTCTGGAAACGAAATGTACTTTATTCTGTCAGGAAAAGTCAATGTATATGTAAATGGCGCAAAAGTAGTCTCACTGTATGATGGCGCGTATTTAGGAGGTTTGGATAGTTGACTACACAGGTTCCTTTTTCTCCTCCTCACATTTTCGTTATAACACTTGTAGAAGTGTCTCTCATTACTCGGCACTTGCGTACAGCCACTGTGCAAGCAGTTCTTCCTTGTGTTCTGTATAAATTAACACGGCATGACTTCCACGCTGTCATCAACGAGTTTCCTGACATGAAGAATCGTATCGAAAAGTTGGCGAGAGAAGCCGAAAGAATGGTGAAACAGGCTGAAGAGTCAAAACAATAAATGATCCTTCCACGTTTTCAAAATAAAGTGATAAAAAGCACACACTCCCGCCGCCCGTACATACAGAAATGCTTGATTTTCTTCCTCGCGAACTATGGCATCACATTATGCTCTTTTGTCCAGTCCCAGTCATTATCAGGTTGCGGAGGGTTTGCCAGCAATTTAAAGATCTATCTGATCCCCAAAAAAACTCTCTGTTGTGGAAGCGAAAAGCTCAAGAACTCTGTCTCGGAAGCCACTATCCTTTGTCTCTCGCAGCTGTGCGGATGATCAAGGGAGAAAGCCACTATGACGTTGTTCGCAAATATTTGTCATGGAACAAGAAACAACCCCTTTCCACTTCAACACGCCAAATCAACCACCGCGTGATTGAAGCTCTTCCGACTATCAATCCAGAGCAGAGGCGGTTCCTGGTTGCGGAGCCAATTTCACATCGAGTACTGATTCGATGGACTCTTTCTGGACCATTGGCTTTCTACTTTAGGGATCCTGTGTTAAAAGCTGTTAATTTAACTTCTGGTGGACTTGTGGTCCTGGATCGAAGATTGGAAAGAGTCCGGTTTTCTTATGCCGTACCCCACGCAAACTGGGTGGTGTTTAAAGACTCGTATGGAGAGTATCAGTTGGGTTACTTTGACAGCACTAAGAACACGCTGGAATTTGTGGAATCGTCAGTCTTCTGCGACACTGTGGCAGACATACTCACCTCGTCTGGCAACGGCCAAATCATTCCAATACGTGGATATGGAGATGTGGTTGTTATTGGAGTAAAGGCTCAGCCCACTGGGAACGCGGATGATGCCAGGATTAAACTATCGGCTGTTCGAATTACGCTGGGTGACGTGGGAGGCGAATTCGTTGCTGAAGCCAAAATCATATGGACCCAACTGGTACCTTTCGTCCAGTCCTTATTTGTTGATAATCATGACGCATTCATGATATTCAGATCCAATGATTCTCTCTTTGATTTCAAAGTCGTGAGCATTGTGACGGGAGAAGTGGTTGCTGGCTATGTGGATGGAAGGCCGGCGGAGCACTACAAATTCCTGAGCAAAAATTCAACATACTTGACATGCTCTCGTTTTCATCTTCTGGCAACCTGTGATCATGAGCTTATTGCAAGTGATTTCAATGCAGCAGGCAGGGTAGGATCGCTTGCTTTTACTCAGCCGCATGCTTTCCGCTCCTCGCCGATGCGGTCGGTAATTTCTGATGATGGTAGCTTAGTGGTGAGGATCAACACCAATACGGTTATGATAAACCGCTCCTTGAGCTATACTTTCTCCATGGAAGTGACGGATATTAGTTCTGGTGTTGTCGAACGGCATAATCTCGCATCTGAAGATGTGCTAGCATCTGGAGCGTATGTCTTGTATGAGGACTTAGAGGATGGTGTGTGGACCCGAAATACGGCATTTGTAGCACTGAAGTGAGCTGTCCGCTTACCGCATAATACAGTTCATACCAACGATAACCAATCATCGTACTTTTTTTCCTCATTGTTCCATTTTTATACGTCAATCATGATTCCACCATTTGGCTTACAAGAAACAAGGTTTCCCACCCAACCAAGATCGATAGCTCCTGATGATTTCTTTCATACGGCAATGTCGGTGACTGAAGACGCTGAAAACGCGCAAGTCTTGCTGGGAACTAAGTATATTTTCGATTGCAAACAATGGTTATCATTTTTCAAGCGAGCAGAGACACAGAACATGAAAGTTGGATTGCGTTGCGTAATACAAATTGGAACCATATTTTCATGCCTCTCCGGTCGATACTTGGGGGCATATGGTGAGGTTAAACTCTGCAAAGCGCGATTGTTTCAGTCAGTGGCAAAGTCAAAGCTGTATCAAACAAATGATTTCAACGAAAATCGCCCGCTCAAAACTCAGCAACATTATTATGAATCGGAAAGTAATGATTCCTTGGACAAAGACGACGTTCCTTCGCCCGATGAAATGAAACTCCAAGCCACTTTGCTCTCTGGCAGTAGCAATAAACTTAAAATCATGGTTATTGAAGGCGATACTCTTCAAGGTAAACATTCTTTCACAATCTGTACTGCTGAGCATCGGATTTTGCCTTCTAAATATTCAATTGATCGCAGTCGCAATCCAAATTCGCCGCATTTTCCGTGTCACTCCTTTAGCCATGATTCCCATCAATCCGGCCATTCCTCTTTATCGAAGAGGTGGCCCATCGCCAGAAGAAGACTTTTGTCGGCGAACAAACCTGTGGGACTGCTTACAGGACCCGTATGAGCACAGCGGCTTTAACACCAAGCCAGCAGCGAAAGGATCATCGGTGTCTTTAAACTCAATAGTATTAAATTCTCTAGCTGGAAGCCATCTCGGTTCATCTGTTTCAATTGCATCATCTCTTCTTGCACCAACTCGTATGTGGAAATATCCTATATCTGACACGTCTTGCATCTACATTCCAAACATCACGGTAGATTTTATAATCCTTAACAATTGCAATCGATTTCATCTACTTAAGAAAGTAAAACCAAAAGGTTATGCGAGATTCTGAACGTGAAGGATACGCTTTTCTCAATAGCCCCAGTGTAACTTCGTGCGTATGTATTCCCCCAACAATGGTCAGAGAATACAATTATCAAAACCCGCAGAAGC
The DNA here is from genome assembly GCA_025765595.1 of Obelidium mucronatum. Classification (NCBI taxonomy): domain Eukaryota; kingdom Fungi; phylum Chytridiomycota; class Chytridiomycetes; order Chytridiales; family Chytriomycetaceae; genus Obelidium; species Obelidium mucronatum. Next base: position 623,792 of record JAIVFH010000001.1, on the reverse strand, counting down.
TGTTTCCCAAGCTCCAAAAACGGAAGGACTCGGTGTGGAATGGGGAATACGGAAACAAGGAGCTTGAACCGCGAATGACTTCAAAAGGAGCGACCGCATACGCCAAAAAAATCGAACTGATTTTAAATGTTGCAATTCGAGAGCAACATCGATTATTGGTGCTTGGGGCTTTCGGCTGCGGTGCTCATGGCACACCTCCGCGACATGCTGCGGAAATCTTTCAAAGGGCTCTGCGACAAATCGATCCAAACGGAATGCATTTTGATCTCGTCGCTTTTGCAATTTTGGAAGACACCAACAGTTTCAAACCACATAATCCAAATGGTATGCAGTTTGTTGACTTCTAAGGCTAATCCGAGACTAAAAAGGAAACACGAGTCAATTTGCTGCGGCTTTAACATCTGGAAAAATAACCCAAATGTCTCAGTTGCATGATACTCCAGCGATAAATGAGACGATTGGTGAATTTGAGGCAAGAACAAAGCCACCTGAACAGCCATCAACAAGAAAGGTCCAAAACTTTTTGAAGCCAATTATTAAACGGAATAATAAGCCAAAGTCAACTGGCACCTCCCGAGAAACTCTCGTTGGATCATCGAAAGAGTCGCTCGACTCGAATTGCCAAATACATGTCACTCCTTCATTCGTGGACAGACGAGTTTCATTCCATGCCAATGTTCAGTTTGGGAAAAGCTCTTTAAGCGCATTAAACAGAGAGAAATGCCTTGAACGTCATGTCAAATAAAATAATGGTTTAATTATTTATTTATTAAGAATGCATGAAACCGCTTCTAAGCTACTTCATGGCAAAGTCCCTTACGACATCTACTCTGCTTCCAGTCATGAGGAAGGATTCCACCCCCGAGAGCTTCTTGCTCCCAATTTGGGACAACCTGCCAAAGGATGGCAAAGCGAACGGTAAACTTGAGCGCCAAAGCGCACACAAACACACTCTCACGTCATGAGCTCCAGATTCTGCATATTTCCGCAGCAGCTTGTTGTAAGATTCACAGTGGGAGAATGCAGGCTTAAGAAGATTCAAATATTGAGCCATCACTTCAAAATTTCAACGCGACTCGAGTTGTACGTTGGATGCAAACGAATATCTTCAGCCAGCTCAGAAAAGTCACGGTATTCTAACTCTTCAAAGCAAGATGTAACACAGGACGGAATTCGATATGTGCGGCTGGGGTGGGTTCAGAATTTTAAGCTGACAGTAAGCCGGCTCAACGTTTGGACCACAGATTTGTTTCGCTGGGAGATAACTCAAACTCGGGATATAAGGCGCGTGAATTGAAGTCTATACCTGTGGACGAGGAAGGCGAATACTTGAAGATAATATTCCATCAAAACTATATAAACAGTCTGAATTTATACAATCAGGTGCGGATTACTTTTTTCTTTCCTTTGGTTTTGGATGTTGAACCACTACGTTAGGTCGGATTAGTTGCCTTGACTGTTGTTGGGGAATATGACCAAACCCAAATCTTCTCGCAAGGAGTCGGCCAACAAACTAAAACCATTATTGGGGTATACCCTTTTCGTATTCTATCACGTGCTGGTTTTTTGACACCTCCATCGCAGCTGGATCCATTGGCGCCAGACCACGCCCCCGCTGCTGCGGAAGACTCAACGGCGGATGAGTTCCAAGTTTCTTCTTATCAAGATCAGTATCTTGTAAAAATCATGAAGAGCGCCATTCAAGCTAAAAAGGATGCAGTTCGAGGTGCGTTACGTCATGGTGCTTATCTAGATGTTCTCATGCTCATCTTTCATACCGGAAAAGATGAAAATTTCAAGTTGGCAAATGCATTAAAAACGCTGGTTGAATTAACAAGGAAGGTACGTGGCTCTTTCTTTTTTTTTTGATACATCTTGGGCTGATTGATTCCAGGCGTCGGAAGAGGTTTCCAAACTTCTTCTTCTCAAAGCAAAAAGCATTGAACTCGAGGACTATGAATTAGCTGAAGATGCAAAAGTAGGAGAAATCCTGTTTCTTTGGAAAATATTTGTTGATCTGGTTGTTGTAATCTTTTTTTTTTCAGGATGACATTGATCAAATTAAGGATGCTCTAGCCTCTAAAATCAATGAGCTGGGACTCAAAAGAACCCAGGATGATCGAATAATTCCGCTGGAACAAATTGAACCCGTGATATCAAAGGTTCCGACGCATCCCCCAATTCAGACTCCAGACACGACCATGGATCTTCCAAAAGCAGCGTTGATGGAACGAATGCGTGCTGACTCAATGGAAGCTGCTAGGCGACGAGAGGAAGAAGAACTAATACAGCAACGGAAAGCCCTGGAAGAAGAAGAGAGAAAACGCGAAAGCGCTGCTCTCCAGCAAACGGAATTAATTGAAGCTGTTCCCGAAACGCGTCTAACTGATGCGCTGCCTGCAATCTCAGAGCCTCGACCAAAGCGTACCGAAACCCGCACCAGTAGAGCGTGCGGATTCGATTCCAATACTTCCCAACTTATCCGGATATAATTTATCGAAGCCGGATGCTTTGGACGTTGGAAGTGGGGGGTCAGGTTTGACAGGCATTGGGGGAACCTGAGAAGCTGAACGACGAACTTACCGACAAGTATGGTATCTTGATTCAAGTTTATGGGAGTTTCATTACTCGCTGTCTCTTGAGTAAGCAGTTTAAACTCCGTGAAGAAGGCTGTTGAAGAAGTCATTCAGCGTGTGGATGACTGGTGTACAAACAACCGAGCCACCAAAAAAAGCAAGAAAGATTTGGAAAAACCTCCTCCCGATGTTGTTCCTCGGCGAGAAAAGATTCGGGTTGACTGGACTCGGGAAATAGACGCTCCCGAAGTGGACCGAGAAACATTCATTGAAGCTACATTTGTTGCGGTTGGACGAGGTCTCGACGATTCCAGGGAGAGGGCAATTACGTTATCTCTATCGTTGTGGGAGCTTTTGACAAGTATGCCAAACATGATTCTACAGCTTCGCTTTTCGAGATTTGATGATTTTTTTCCCTAGAGACGTGCGTTAGCCGAGAAATATCAAAACTGTTAGTTTTTCGGCAGTTGGATACTTTAATGCCTTTGTTGCTTTTAAAATCTGGTCACATGAATCCTCGTGTGAAGCAGGTACAGCATATTTATGATGTTAAAGTATTTGTTTCTGATTGCTTTGGAAATTAGGCTTGCCTTGAGTTGGTTCTCCTACTTGCAAAGGCTTATCACATAATCCCTCACAGTGTGATAAAGTACCTTCTCAAACCTCCAAAGCCTACGGCATCACCACGATACATTATAGCGCGGCTCGATGCGCTGCATCTTGTGTTGATGAAAAGTGGCGTGGACGACATGAAACAGTTGGAGAATGCCGGTTCTGGGCTGACTATCAAAGTATAAAAACTCTTAAAAATCCTTCAAACTTGCAAACTCTAATGGATAACATTAGTCAGCGATGACTTTTACTGAGCCACAACTACATAACAAGACTACTGAAATACGGGAAGCTGCTGTGAAAGTCATTATTGATTTGTGTCTGCTGGTCGATAACGATGAATTAATTTTCAGTTATCTCACCAACATCAAGCATCAAACTTTGCATATTATTCAAACAAGGCTGGAGTTGGCGAGGCACGGAAAAGAAATCCAGAATGAAAAAGGTAACTAGAGTCCTCGGAAAAATCAAAAAAAAAAGTGAGTAACTTTTGAATAGAGGGTGAAAAGTTGAGCGAAACAGTCTCCTCAGAGACCTTGGTAGCCACAGACTCGGCTATACGGTCGCCTGGCTCGATTCCACCCGGTCTCGGAACAATTAGCTCAGAGGAGCAACTTGTCAAGAATCTAAAAAATGAGATCCAGGACCTGAAGGGAATAGTACAAGAGAGAAAGATGCTGGACAAACAACCTACATCAAAGAAATCCAACACCAAAGAATCAACCGCGATTTCAACTGCTCCATTAGTAAATGACTCGGTAACAGCTTCAGTCAAGCCAAAACCCAAGGTAAAACCCAGCCCTTCCGCGAAGCGACCAGAAACGAGGGAGATGAAAAGCAACGATCCTGTTGCTACTAGGACACCCAAACCTCCCACACCAATAGAGTTAGAACAGCCGCTGGAAGTAATTACACGAAAGCAAAAAGGTACTGGTGGATTGGGACCTATGCATTGTTTTAAGACCATTTACCTAGGACATTCCCGAAGAACGCGTGAGGAAGACGACGGCAGTGCCGCATAACCAGCCCATAAAATCCGCAAAAAAGAAGCCAACCGCAAAACGAGGTGACAGAATGTTAGAATATCGATGCGGAACTGAAATGGTATTTTAGTTTCGACGGCTCCTGCGAAAAAAAAGGGAGGATCAAGACAGCTTGAAAATGACTCTGACTGAAGAGAGATTAGCAAACTCTTGGAATAGGTTATTTTTCTGCTTGTAACTACGACCTACACTGTTACTGACACAAAAAATTCAGAACTTGCATATTTTGCAACGAAAAAAGTCCAGATTTTACGGATGAAAACCTAGATATTCACTACTGGCGAGACTGCCCCATGCTATGCTCATGCCCTCTTTGCCATCTGGTGAAGTTTTTTTTTTTTTTTTTTTTTTTTTTTTTTTTTTTATGGATGCCTCTAGCTAATTGCAACATTTTCCTTAGATTGTGGAGATACCAGTTCTGACTGCCCATATGCATGACGAGTGTGATAACAAGAAACTCGTCAAACAGTGCTCACGCTGTAAAGAATGCATTATGACCGCTGAGTTTCAGAGTCATGTGGAACGTCAGACGTGTCTGCCAGCCTCTATTATTCCCGGTGTAGCGAGGTGTCCGTTGTGCCACATGGATGTTCCTCATGGCGAGTCTGGGTGGAAGACTCATTTGTTGCAAAATGGCTGTTCAAGGAAAAAGAAAGACTCGGATATCGGATCTGAAACCAACCTTGACGTGGCTCATGTCGAAAATAAGTCGAACAGTGATGAAACAACAACAGCTGTGTTAAAAGCGGCGGAGCCGAAAATTTCAAAGGGGAAAAAGAAAGAAGACGGAATATCTGAAACAAACCTGAACTTGGCACCTTCCGAAAATGTTAATCAAACAACACCAGCTGTATTAAAACCGGCAAATGGGCTGAAAAAGCCAAAGTCAGTTATCAAAAGTGCGACAAAATAAAAGTACAGATAATTGAAAGTCGTTCATGCCAAAAAAGAATGCAATTCACATTTACAAATAACATCATTAGAAAATACAACATAAAAACAAAATGAAAAACAAAGAAGAAAGAAGGTTGTTGTACGAGAGAAGTGAAAAGAACGATGACACATCTGCTTGTCTCAAGCATCATTCTTTTCTTCAGTGACGGCTGCTTGCCGTTGTTGCTCAGTGAGAAACTCGATTGTTTTGGCGAGAATGTCGAGTTTTGACGCCTTGCTGTCCGCAAAGACTGCGGGTGGCAAAAGATTTTTCAGGTCATCAAACAGCTCATTCATTTTTGTGCGTCTTGCGCGTTCCGCCATCTTGTGTGATTCCTTGCTTGTAGCAAAAGAAACAGGAGCACTTGAGTCTGCTGGTTTCGGTGCATCGTCCGACTCGCTCTCAGATCCAGTAGAGACAAGGGAGGCAACCGACCCGCGTCGAGGAGTGGCGTTCTGCAAGGAAGAAATCACTGGTTGTTGTGGTGGGATGGGTTGTTGCGGTGGATGCTGCTGCTGCTGATGGTTGTAGGATGGAATAGGGTACTGAACTTGTTGCTGTTGCAGAAAGACGGGTTGCCTCGTCATGAACAGAGGATTGATGCGCACTGCATGTTGTTGTTGCTGCTGCTGCTGATGCTGCGGCAGTCTGTGGATGATGCCCGGGTGGTCCATCACCTGCGGACTGCTACTGTTGTAGAAGGCGGCGACGGAATACCGCCGCTTTGGCGCGGCGGCGTCCGGCTCGTCCGGCAGCGCGGCCTTGCGCTTGTGGGCGTTTGCGCCAAACACGAACGCGGGCAGCGCCGGCGCCGGAATTGCGCTCGGCGGCGGCACGGCGGCCAGCGACACGCGGCGCCGGTGCATCGCGAGCGGCGGCTGCGGCGCCAGCGTCACGGCGCTGACCGAAAACCGCCGCTGGTGCGCCGGCGCCGCCGCCTGCTGCGACGGCACAACCAGCGGCGGCGTCCGCAGCACCGGCGCAGCCACCGCCGCCGGCGACGCCTCGCGGCTCGGCGCCGCGCTAGCGTTTCCCAGCGCCGGGACAAGCGACGCCAGCGACGGCAGCAGAACAGTCGGCGCCGCCTTGAGCCGCAGAAGGTCAATTGCGGCGCTTTCGTCGTCGGCGTGGACGCTGGCCCCCTTGTCCGTCGGGAATCGATTGAGTGGCGCAAGCATGTTGTTGCTTCCTTTGGAATCAGACAGCGGAGCTGCCAGGGGAGCTTCAGTTAAAGTAGTCATTGTGCGAATGTTACGAGGGGAAGCTTCAGGCTTTTGTACTTCTGTGCTTCAAAGCGAAATGAATAAAATGAAATGAAACGCACGAGGAGCCTCACGAGACTACTTTTTGGAAAAAATTTTACACTTTTTTAGTTTCATTTTCATCAAAGGTTGTAATCGTTTCGTTTATTACGAGTTCTTTCATTCATTAACATTTTCCGTTTCTCTTGCGGTTGGAGCTGCAGTGGGTCTCTTCTTTTTGATCAGATTGCTGTTCAAAACATTTACAGCTGCTGGGATTAACGGCTGTGCCACAGCAAGCTGTTCTGTCGATTCATTTGCGTTGATTTCGGAGCTCGCTTTACTTTTAGCAATTTCTTCTTTTTCTGATTTGATAGGAGTTCCTAGGTCGTCATTCGTAAAAGTCACTATCGAGTTGTAACCATCTGTTGACGACATGAATAAAATTTTTCCGTTTGATGCCCTGTGAAAAAGTTCATTTATGAGACGAACTTGGTACGAAATTTTCCGTAGAACAACTTGCCACGATATATCTGTCAAAGTACCAAAATGAAGATTGGAAATGACGGCCAACGGCCGTTCCAACACACTTGAATCATAAACCACCACAGAATCTTGACTCGCGACAGCAAAAACCATTCGATGCGGTAATTTTAGGGTCGAGTTTTTCTTTTCCTTGTGCTGGTACAATACAGGACTGAAAGAAATCGCAATGACAGGTTTCTTGAAGCCAGTTAAACGTGCAATAGGCTCGCTAAAAATGAGACATTAGGTTTCAAAATAATTTTTCGAAAGAGTACCGCTCACCCTCGAATATTCTCCCGGGAGAAAATGTAAACGACATTCAAGGCAATGTCTTTTGGTTTTTCACGATACAGCCCAGCAGGTGCCACCAACAAGGACCCATCAGGAGAAAACGAAAGTCTTCGAAAGAACGAGGACAACGTATCGTCGTGAAACATTCTAGTTGTGGTTGTAGACGCTAATTGAGAGTCTGTGGTCTTCTGCTTTTTCGTGGACGGAGTGGTAGGGGTCTCAAGCTCATCTTCAATGTAGTCGCCATCCACATCCAGCTTTATGGTGCGCTTTAATGTTCCTTTGCTTTCTGCCGTATCCCATTCATCACTATTCGCTTCGGGGGCCATCATCAGAGGTTGCAGGGGAACGGATACTCGGCTTTGTCGTGCGCAACAAACCAGTCTTACAACGCCATCGGTACTGTCCTTGCGTATTTTGTAGATATTTAAAAATCGGTCTGAACTTTGAGACGCGATTAACCCATCCAGAGGATCCCAAGTAACCCCTTGCACAAAATTCGAGTGCTCCGTTAGAGTATGAATACATTTGTCTTGAAGGGGTTTCTTAGTTGAGCAAACATTGCAATAACTGCTCAACTCTTACTTTGCTTGATATCCCATATTCTTGTGGAATTATCGACACATCCAGCCATCACATATTCTGCTTGAGGAGACCAAACAATGTCATAAATGTCAGCTGAGCACCCTCTGTGATCAGAAAAGTTTAGAAGCTGCAAGTTCTTGCACCTGGGTTTACCTCAGAATTTGAAATATCTTCCAATGTTCTTTGTTGTCGGCGTCTTCTGTAGCATCCAACGAGCCCGCTTCGGAACTCCTCTTTTCACACTGCTGCCATAGAATTAAAGTCCCATCGTCTCCGCCTGAAGCCAAAATGTCGCCTGAAAAAAGAACTCAGTCACAAGACACTCAGAGCTGTTGCCTATACCTTTCGGTGACCATCGAATGCAGTTTACAACAGATGAGTGACGATTTAAAGTGGCCAAAAACTCCAGCTTTGAAGTATTCGTTTCTTCGTCCAAAGTCACGGCCCAGAGCTACTCATGACGAAAGAGTAGGTTAGAGTATTTTTTTGTGCTTGTTGCAAGCACTCAACTCGAATGTTGTGGTCACCACCAGCCGTTGCTAGCTTGTGCATATTTCCATTCATCTTTGTTGGACTGAAAGAGACCGAGAAGATGGGCATCTTGTCGTGCCAGTTGATTTGTAGTGTTTTGGCTTTCATGAAGGTTCGGACGGATTTACAAACTTATTTTTTTACTTCAATTCTTCAACGCAACTCTCTTCAACTTCATCGTCAACTCAAACTCTAACGTGTTTGACGGGCTTTTGGGAAGCAATTATTGATGTTGCTTTTCCACTTTTGGTGTTGTGATCGAGAGGAGGAAGCACCACAGGTTGAACTTGTGTCTTCTTCTTACCACCACGCTCCATACGAGGCTTAATCTTCTTTTCTTTTTTCCTTGCATACAGGGGATTCTGCTGCCTCCAGAATTCTAAACGTGTCCCCAAGTACCTCAACCCTTCATTCACTAACTCGATTATTTGCTCATCAGGATGATCTACAAAGTCTCGATCTAGAACCAAGTTTTGCAAGTACACTTTGTCATCATAGAGCTCGCCCAAGAGTTTACTTTCAACCTTGGTGTGAATTGCATTTGGCGCAAAGGCATCAATCCCATTTACACCAGCTGCAGGTGCTCCGACTCCTGCAACAATACCACCAGTCGCAGCTGTAGAAGTTGGTCTGGCTCCTGAAGTCGTTGCAGCACCGCTTGAAGTTTGAAACAAGGTACCCAAGTTCTTTCGAAGCTTTTGCGATATTTCCAGCTTGAAATCCTTTGGTTTATCATTCTTGCCAATCGAGTTTTCAATCGCTTCTCTTGATTTTTGGATTCCAATACGGAACTCGTCCAACTCTGGACGAAGTCTGTTCCCACGGTGGTAGAACATCAGTGCAAGTTCAAAATCGCCCATGGCATAGAGTGCTTCTGCTTTTTGGAAGATGCCCTTGAAGAAGAGGGGATCGTCAACTTTTAGACTTGTGTTGGCGTCCTCAAGAGCGAGCGCAGGTGATCCCACGTGAATATAGCATTTAGAACGCGATACGAGACAGTGCTTATCGGTAGGGCGTATTTCAAGGGCCTGGGTGAAGACTTCAATTGCTTCTGTAAACGCACGGCGTTGGGCAAGAAGGTCACCCTCGGCTGAGAGTGTCTGGAACTTGGCAACCAAGTTCTCATGGGGATCTGTTTCGGAACCGTCGTCTTTGTTTGGCATTTCACGGTCACGATGGCGGTCTCGTCTTCTTTTTTGGGAGTTGTTAATCTTATTTGGAAATCCCATGTCCAGTACAAATTAAGTCCAAGAAGAAATATAGATACGCGTAATTATAGAGGCGCTACAAGAAAATTATCTTTATTTGGTTGTGACTGTTTCATGAATCATTATACAGTGGCTGCCGCCTCGAGAGTTCCTTCAGGTTGCACTGTCTGTGAAATATAAAACATGAGTTTACAAGAATATATCAATAGACTCGAACGACTTACAGAGTTTGTTAATTCGTCAATCCGCAGTTGAAGCTCGTCGACGCGTTTTTTCAACTCATCGTTCTCATGTTTTAAGGCTTCGACATCAACGTCTCCAGGACCACCAAGAAACTGCTTGATAAATCTGATTTTTTAAGGATAGTTTGGGATGAGCCGTGCGGAATGGAGACAAGTAGATTTGGACGTACTCAATTGGACTCTCTGGCTTCTCGGGCTCTTCGTACAATCCAACGAGCACTACGATTCAGAATAAATTATAATATTCAGACACTGATATTTGGATGCAAAATCGCCCCTACCTTTTGTAAGAGCGTCGATGATTCCGTTTTTTTCCAGATACTTTCTAAAGTCCTCTTTCTTTTGATCAACTGCCTGCATTACAAATCATATATAAGCTCAAGTAACTAGACGAGGGTATTGATAATTTGATATGTTGTTCAAGCAGTGGAGCGCCGCTTCAGCATACCTGGTAGCTCATGTTTATGAATTGTCAATTCTGAAGAAATATTTTCTTTGCGTTATTCCGAAGAAATCAGCAGTGCCAAGAGCAGCAAAATCAAACGAAGACACCCTCACCGCCTTCATACATTGTCAAAATGTGAGAATGTTAAGTGGACAGGCTCTAGATGATGCCTATTGGTTCCACATAATTGGACAATTAGCCTAGACGTACTAATTTGTCTAAAAGTTGTTTGATATTCAACCGATGATAGCTCAGTTGGAAGAGCATCTGACTGTAAATGTGCTGTAATCAGGAGGTCCCCGGTTCGAACCCGGGTCGTCGGATTTTGGTGGATTCTGATTCTCAAACAATTTTCTAAATTTTCAAAAGAAGGGCCTGCAATGGAATTATCGTCAAACCATCTATCTGGTACATTATCTTGCCTTTGTTGTCCGCCATATAAGCGCTATGGAAAGTCTCAAGCCCAAGACCTCATAGATCCGGCTTCTGAAATTACCTGCAGAGCAACATTTTTGGGCATCAAATTCAGTAGGTGTTGTTGATCAAGAGAGGAAAACTGAGAAGTAATATTGAAGATCTTCTGAGCTAACGCTGCAGCTTCTCGATCAGCTGCAAACGCCGCAGACTTGATTGCTTGCTCCTTATAATGGTGGTTGTAAACAGAGGGCTCATTGAACTGCTTCAAGGGAGCATCAAAGCCTTTCTCAATTTGACGTGGATTGTTCATGGCGTCTTCAGCTTGGAAGCTGACTCCATCTGTGCGCTTCCATAAGTGCTTGGTGCGTTTCGAAGGGGTGCTGATTGGGATGGCAGACTCCTTTCCCTTGGCTGGACAGTGGAAGCACATGAATACGATGTAGATGGGACATTTTCGAGATTTGCTTTGGCAGAAAGGGCATTGCCAGCCTTTCTCTTCCCAGGGAGCTTCTTAAAGACCATAGACGTGCACTTTTTTTTTGTCTCAACTTGTGGTTCTAATCCACAATTTATGACACAGTCTGCAAAGAAATGCCATGTTGTTGATACTCAATCAAATTCAATGGACAAAAACGGTTTTGATTGCAGCGAAAGGGTATGGAAGGGTGATTTGGGGCATCGGCAACTCTGGCAAGCCAACTTGGTCAGTTTTTCGAATTTCAAAAAACACTGCTTAGAAGCCTTGCAAAACTACCTCTACTTTATGTCTTTGAAATTTTGAGAAGGCTGCGGTGTAAGATGCGGGTACCCTGTTGACCCTCTTTTTGGAGATTTCAAAAATTGTTTGAGTTTGGAATCAGCCCCTCAACGGCAGAGGAAAATAAAAATTGAAAATTGGTTTTGCCATGCACCATGAGAGGGGCAGACACTGAGCCTAGTGTTTTTCAACATTGTTGACTAATCGCTCAACTGTTAGAACCAGATAGGCCCTCTTCAGGCAGACTTTTTTTTGTTCAGCATGGTGGACATGAGAAATGAGCATCTTAGCAAATGTTAGTAGCCAGAGGGTTTTGCGATATTTGGACCCTCTTCAGGCAGACTTTTTTTTTGTTCAGCATGTCGGACATGAGAAATGAGCATCTTAGCAAATGTTAGTAGCCAGAGGGTTATTTGAAAAATTGATAAATTTTATGATTAATTTTAACTATAATATCACAAAATTCTGAAAAATTAATTTTGTATTTTTGCAATTTTTTTGAATTTTTTCCGATGGTTTGTAATTTTTAGGATTTTTTTTTAAGTGTTTTGCAGTTGACAGTTATTTTCATAGTCCTAATAGGACTGAGTAGCTCCTAATAGGACAATGCTCAAATTGCAGGAAAAAGTTGTTTCCTCCTAATGAGAAGTGATTAGGACTCCATTAGGAGGTGGCTAGGAGCACCAATCGCCCTATTGGCCATTCCGACCAGAGCCCGATTCGGGGTTGCTCCTATTCGGACCCAAATCGGGCCCTAGTCCAGCTCTGAATCGTTTCCCAAATCGGAGTCCAAATTGGGGTACGAATCGCGCGTGCCACTCGCTATAGTACGTGGTCATCATCAGCGCCATTGTCTGCGTCACTTATAGTACGTGAAGAAAGGATCCACTTACCTACCACATAGCGGTCTTTCCGATCCAGCACATACGGAATTTCAACAAGCAGTTTGTCCACTTGTCCGCAATAAGAGTGACTCTGATTTTGGCTTTCAGCGGTTCTGGTGTTGGGCTTTCGTCAGCCTTCTCATCTGCTGAATGTTGTTAGCCAAACAATAAAAACCAATCTCTCACCATCATGGTAATCCAAAGGAAACGACTGCGATCACAAATGCAGCTGCAGCAAGAGCCAGACAACTGCGGCTGGCTTGACACTTGTTCGTCTTCGTCTTCATCATCCAAGTCTTCCTCATTGTTGCTAGCGTCCTGCAGCGCATTATGCGTCACTTTCAGCTTTGTTTCCCCAATTGACAATGGTAATGTTGTCAAAATCCACACGTTGGAATAGCTGAATAAAGTTTTGTTTATGCAGCTCATTGCCTTGCTGAGTGACATTAGTCAGGGCAGCGGGCCAGGGCGTCTGGTTTTCTGAAAGTCGGCCAGGGCAATGAAAAATTTTAAAACTAAATTCCAACAACTTTGTCATCCACATATATTGGTGAAGGGTAAGTTGCTGAACGGCAGTAAAGTTTTGCTGGCAATTGTGATCAGAGAAATCAATGATTGGATCCAAGGGTTCAACAGCAATGAGATAATGTCTCCAAGCCGCAAACACGTCTACACTGGCAAGCAGTTCCTTATCGTGAGTATCGCAATTGATTTTCACTGGGATTAACTTGCAGGAATGAAAGGCAACAGGTTGTTACCTTCCATCAGAACCGAACGCGCCCAGTGCAAAATCTGAGCAATCAGTTTCCACATACACGGTACAACTGGGATCAAAGTGAATCCGGCCGGAGTGGTGGTAAAGGCTAGCCAAAGCCGCGGCCTCGGACCAAGGAAATGGTCCAATTTTGGCCTCCTTACATGTTAGGCTGGTAAGCAGTAACACAATGTTGGGGTAGCCGGTGATAAATTGGTGGTAAAAATTAGCAAAGCCCAAAAAAATTTGCACATCCTTGATAGACTGCGGTACCGGCCTACTGGAAATGGTAGTGACCTTGGCGGGATCCATTTTGACATTATCAGCAGAGAAGATGTGACCCAGAAATTCCGTAGAACTGGTATGGAAAGCGCATTTGGCAGGGTTAACTACCAAGTTGTGTTTTTGCAAGCGCTCCAAGACTTCCTTGACATGACATTTGTGTGATTCTTCATCTCATAAAATTAGAATGTCATCCAAATAAACGATGACAAATACGCCCAGTAAGCCCAAAAAAATGTCATTCATGAAGTACTGGAAGGCAGCTGGAGCGTTGGTTAGACTAAAACTAACCACATTATAAGGAAATGGTCAAACTTGCAGCAAAATGTAGTTTTCCATTTGTCACCAGAGCCTATTCTTAGTAAGTGGTACGCGTCTGGGAGATCCAAGTGAGTGAAAATTTTAGCCTTGGATAATTTTCCTGCGAGATCTGTGAACAGTGGAAGTGGAAACTTGTTCTTGACTACAATGTTGCTGATGGCACAATAGTCAATACAGAGGCGGAAGGCCGCGACCGGGGAGGAAGCAAAGAATGTTTAGGAAGAAGCACGCGCAGGAGGCGTCCTCCGCATTCAAGTTAGAATACTGAAAGTTCTCCCTTATCCAGAAAGCAAAGTGACTGAGTGTATGTCTCTAGTCCAAATTCATACAAGTGTTTGTGGGACCGGCATTCTGGATGTGATTGTCCTGCCAAAGAAATTTGCAGATCTTGAATTAGAACTGAACAAACCAACATATTGTCCCAAGGACAGCACCACATATTGCTTTAGACTTAAGAGTTCTTGAAGGCACAAGGGTTCGTGAAGGCACGAGGGCTTGACTAATAACGGCTTGAGATCACGAGAGACGGAAACAAAGAGTTACAAAGCTGTAAAACTAACACAGAATGTATTGAAACTGAACTAAAACTCAGGGCAGAAACCTTGCTAAGCAAGTTCTGGAATTACAAATAATAAAAGTTCCAAACAAAAATCAAACTGAAAATCACACTGAAAATGTGATAGCAAGTGTGATAGCACAATAATATGTGAAATCAAGGATGATATCACAAAACTGAAACTGAAAAATCAAAGATGACCAATCCAAAAATAGAAACTTAAAGTAAAATGTTACTAGCAAAATTAAACCTGGGTTTCCATTGTGCGAGTCGCAGGTAATAACCAGTTAGCTAAGAAACTATAGAGAAATATCCCCATCAGGTGGGTGATTTCTAACATTAGTGCAACACAGGTTTCTTGCAAGAAGAGCAATACTATATCAATACCTGCAAGACTAGAAATTCCAGTAACAGCTGCTGACGGCAATCAAACTGCCATCACTGACACTACAACGTTTGTTGTTGCCATTGGAGCAGTCACAGATTGATGGGCTGATTGAAGCTTCAACTTACCGCAGTAAACTTCATTTGAATGGCATTTGGAGTCACTGATTGAAAACTTGGGTCAAGTGTTAGACGACATTTTTTCCAATCTTTTTGTGCTCCGTCAGGATAGCAACTTTGAATAAAACAGAGAACTTCATTCCAATGTGAATTTGATACATCCGCAAGCTTACGCATTGGTGTTGGTGTTGTCTTGGAAGAATGATGAGCATTTTCTGGCCCAGGGCGGTTGGTTCCAGGTTGCATCGGAGGTAAGAAGTCCATTGAGCTGAGTTGCGTGTCTAGAAGAATTTAAATATGCTACAAAGGCAACATTCCTGGAAATTGTGTGATTTGGAATAATTCAGAGGTTGGATTCCAGTCAGACAAGCCAGAATTCAAAAAACTAGTTGAAGTTGCACCATTGGCTTCTTTTTGGCCATCAAGCCAAACTTTGGGACACCAAACAAAGTAGGGGGTGTCAAATACTTGTGTCGGACAAACAGCTCTATTACTTTTTGGAGTTTGATTTGACACTGCCTTTGAAGACCTTTCCCAGTTATCCATCCAAAGTGGTAAACAACAACATGGCAGAAATTTCCCAATCATATGAAAAGGTAAATTGAGTCAAGATGCGCACTGCAACAAGGTAAGCATCAGCCCGGCTAGCTCAATCGGTAGAGCGTAAGACTCTTAATCTTAAGGTTGTGGGTTCGACCCCCACGTCGGGCTAATTTATTATGCCATTATGCCTCTGATGGAGGATGCTTTAGAAGTAGATGCGCAAAATGAATGCCCTTTCTTTTTGATTTCAAGCAAAAAGCACAATATTCACATGAATGCTGATGCTTTTTATTGTAAAAAACAGCATCAGTATCAAACTTATGGAGCGTGACCACCTCTAGTCTCTGGTAAATCTCTCCAAACCTGAGATATGGTTGCAAAGATATCTTGATCCTTTCAAGAAACGAAGTTCAGCAAGGGGATCTAGCTCAAATGGTAGAGCGCTCGCTTAGCATGCGAGAGGCACTGGGATCAATGCCCAGGTTCTCCAAATACCGTTTTCCCCAGCTACACTAAATGAAGGTTTCTTCATAAAAAAAATATCCGTGTGCGAGATTGCAAATGTGAATTTCAAGTAGATTTTCTCTGGACCGACATTTTTCCAGTTGTGGAAAAACAGTTGCGTTACCTCCGACGACCCGGGTTCGAACCGGGGACCTCCTGATTACAGTGCGATTACAGTCAGATGCTCTTCCAACTGAGCTATCATCGGTCTGAACATCAATCTATTTAAATTGTTTAGAGCTTAACATCGCTCAAGTTACCAACACATTGAATGCAAATTGGATTGCAAACTCAACCTTGTTCGGTTTTGCATTCTGGTTGTTTTTCCCCATGGCACTCTGTATTCACTATCACACTTCACTGGCAGCCCCACAATGTCCCCAGTATCACTGTTGTCATTTCTACTGGGTGACAGACATACAAGTAATTTGTCCCTCTTACAGCTTCCAGTTCCCATGGTTCTGAGCTCTTTTTGTATTGCACAGGATTGAGACATAGCTTTTGCCCCACATAGCAAAATTTGCCCTGGAAAAAAGACCAATAAAAGCTACCAGTGGCAGACACCAGCTAGATACCCTCTCTGGCCTAAACAGTTAACGAAAATGAGTTGATGTATTTCAGCTTGTGAACCTTACGAGTCGGGTGGCAAGTCACTTTTTATCAAGACCCTGATAAGAGGAATGTAGACGTCTAAGGAAGTGATGCGGAAACTCCTAGAAGATGATGACAATGACTCAGATCCTGATATTTGGGACAAATCATTGAATGAAGGAGAGGGAGATAAAGAGAAAAGGAGACCAACAATAGATTGGGATCTGATGAATAAAAATGAAGAGAAACCTGATAAAATAAATACCATTCTATAGACCCCAAAGTTTATTCCTGGAGAACTTTTTCTTCGGCTGGGCTCAGTGGATAAATTTTCCCAGCCAGTGGTAATTTTGCCAAAGTTCCATCTTCATTCTTAACAATCTCAATAGGCAAGTCGTAAGGGCGATGAGGTGGAAGCGGGCGAGGAGTCTCAGACTTGGGCGCAAACATGTCCGAGTACTGCTTGTAGCGTAAAGGCACTCCTCTATTGTCAGAATCAATAGCAGACTCCTGCTAGTCCTTTGTATTAATCACAGCAGAAATTGACATGGTGGGAGTATCATCATATCATCAACACACTGTCAGTGAGAAATGCTAGAGACATACGCTTAGTCACTTTGCTTCTTTGCAGTGCAGGTTGCAAATCCAGAGAAATTAGGTCTTAATAGATAGAGGTTCGCAGATATTTGGGGTTTTGACAAAATCCTTCAAAACCGTTGGATATTGCAAAATCCTGGGTTTTGGTGGTTTTGTCGCAGATATTCAGCTGGGTTTTGGAATATCCTCCAAAACCTGGATAATAAAAAACTATACCAGATATTGATTGGATTTTGCAATACCCACACGTAAAAGCAATCTCCTGGGTCGGCGCAGGAGATTTGATAGATTTTGTGTTTTTTGAGTTAAAAACACCTGTCCAAAAAACAACTGATGTCAGCAATACATTCCTTTTGATGGAGCATCTTCTGGCACTTATTCCAGTGAGTGTTTTTTTCAGCAACCCTTTTCGAACTTGGTTCAAAATCAGTAGAACCCCCACAACATCAGTAACAAAGCTCACAAGCTCGGCAATGGCAACCCATGCTGGTGTTACAATTGGAAAAGACCTTTTTCCACAGATTGTCAACAATTGCAACAAGCTCTTTTGACGCCTCTGTAGTCCACCAAAGCAAAAACCTTGTGGGGCAGTGCTTCCTCAACGGCACTAAGTTCTTTCTCTTCTTTGATCCTTTAGGTGGTTTTTTTGAGGCTTACTTTAATTAGGGTCTTTGGACAAATTTATATAAACTTAATTCATAAAAGTCTTATCAAAATCCCATGACTTATCCCACCAACTCAAAACCCCCCTGGACAAATAAAACCCATGCTGGGTAAAAAACAAAACGCAATACCCCATCAAAACCCTGGAATATCTGCGATCCTCTAATGAGGTTTCAACACCTGAAAGCATAACTGGAATTTCAAAGGGTTTTATTTTAAAATTCTATAAAATTGCAAGAAACTAGCTTTTTTCTTTTGATTGCCAGAAAATATTCCAAAGAAACTCTGATGAGCTATTTTTACCTGGCATATGTCATATATCCATGGCTCATCTGGCCTTGAGCTGTTTCTGCTATTATGAATCTTGATTAATGAACAGAAAACCTAAACAGAAGCACCAACAGCAATGCTGACAGATGACTGCAATTGTTGCTGCTTACATAGCATTAATCCCATAAATTTGTGTGTTTCGTGGTGAAAATCACGTGGAGGAAAGCTTATTCTGTTTTATGGGTGCAAAAGCATGACAGGACAGCTGGAAAAAGCAACGCAGACTTCTGGTAGAAATCCCAAGACAAGTGCAGCACAGCTTTCCATTCATGTGCTCTGTTGCATTGTTAATAGTGTGTGTACAGCATGTACTATGTCTGGTCAAGATATTGTAGCCAAGTACATCATAATTACTGCTGTACAATACTCACCATTCTTCTCTTTATTCAGGATGAGGCTGGTTTCCACTCTAACTAATCCTTCTGACATTGGCAAAAGTTTTATTTCAATCGGCATGTTGGAATCTGCGGTCACGATCCCAATAAAGCTCTTAATATATGTTAATAATGTTATGTGTGACTTGTGGATTTCGTTGGAAAAACTTATTGTTTATTTCTCCACAAGCCTCACTGTCAACCATATATTCATATGTTGATTACTTTATCTTGTTCGTTGTATAGATGGAAGGGTAATGTGTCCCAGGTAATACTTACGCGTTCTGATGCAACACAATAAAATAAACCTTCCCTTTTATATCCATATGGCTTGTATTCTAATTCCATCTAACACGGCATCTCTTTGCCGTTGATTGCTCTATTCCACATTTTCATTCACAAGTATTGTGAGTTCTACGCAAAATCCAATTTAAGTGCAAATAATTTGCCCACCCAAAAAGCTCCAAAATCTGTTTACACTCTCCTTTATTTAGTCTCCAGCTCTTTCCAACAAATATGGATCTGCACCAAATTGTCCACAACCAGCATGCATCTTCTAATATCCGTGCTACTGCCTCTACATGCATTTTTATCAAGGCCCAAAGCGCCCTGTGTTGACAAGCTCTTCAACAAGCACCAGCCCCTACGTTGTCAAGCTCTTCAACAAACACCACTGCAATTTCTGCCAGGATCAAGTAATACCTCAATGGTGCTGGGTAGTTTGAAACAAGCTTGTTACATGTCTCATGGCTGAGAATAAGCTAATCAGTCAGAGTATCAGCATGACATTCACCTTCTTGATTTGTGAGTTTACTGTGATATGATTGATATTGCGGTCTGAGGATGTCTATTCTCGTCTGTAATGATTGCAGTTTCCTCTGCTAAAAATAGAGCTGTGTAAGTATGACAGATAACAAAGAAAGCTCCCTACCAATATGTAGCCTGAAATTTGATCAATCTATGATACAACTGGGGGATGCATGGTGCGGTGGTGGCAGCAGGAAGGGTAAACGGGATAGTCGGAGTGCAAACGAAATGTATCGCAAAATTTGGTTGCCCATCCACGTCCCTTCAGCTTGTAATTCCCCATATAGAAATGTCACTGATACATCTATTTGTGCTATAAACCAGTTGTTCTTTTCTGAAAGTGTGACCATCATTCTTAAAGTCTTCTTTCTAATGACAGGTGCAAATGTTTCTTTATAATCCCTGCCATATTCCTGCGTGTTTGTTCCCCATTGTGACTTATCTTGCTTTGAATTTCAACAGGCATCCATTTTCTATTTTATAATCAAATAATCATTTACTTCTCAGTAGTTTCTTCCCTGGAGGCACATTGGATCAATCCAAATATGTTTTGTTTGGGCTTCCAACCATTTTAACCAGTATTTAGACTTTTTTGCTTACACAAGTGTCTTTTTCTTGATTCTACAACTGCCGCCATCACCAGACTTTCAATTCTTGGATCAGTTAAGAAAGCTCTAATATTACATCCTTTCTTTTTACATGTCATTTCTTTCTTTTCTCTAGCTTCTTTCTGTCTGAAACCTTTATCAGTTGGAGTCTTGCCTTTTGATTGTAGGCTCTTTGAAATACCCCATTTATTCAATAGTTCTTCCAAAACTTTGGGGTCTATAGAATTGTATTGATAAAGGTTTCAGACAGAAAGAAGCTAGAGAAAAGAAAGAAATGACATGTAAAAAGAAAGGATGTAATATTAGAGCTTTCTTAACTGATCCAAGAATTGAAAGTCTGGTGATGGCGGCAGTTGTAGAATCAAGAAAAAGACACTTGTGTAAGCAAAAAAGTCTAAATACTGGTTAAAATGGTTGGAAGCCCAAACAAAACATATTTGGATTGATCCAATGTGCCTCCAGGGAAGAAACTACTGAGAAGTAAATGATTATTTGATTATAAAATAGAAAATGGATGCCTGTTGAAATTCAAAGCAAGATAAGTCACAATGGGGAACAAACACGCAGGAATATGGCAGGGATTATAAAGAAACATTTGCACCTGTCATTAGAAAGAAGACTTTAAGAATGATGGTCACACTTTCAGAAAAGAACAACTGGTTTATAGCACAAATAGATGTATCAGTGACATTTCTATATGGGGAATTACAAGCTGAAGGGACGTGGATGGGCAACCAAATTTTGCGATACATTTCGTTTGCACTCCGACTATCCCGTTTACCCTTCCTGCTGCCACCACCGCACCATGCATCCCCCAGTTGTATCATAGATTGATCAAATTTCAGGCTACATATTGGTAGGGAGCTTTCTTTGTTATCTGTCATACTTACACAGCTCTATTTTTAGCAGAGGAAACTGCAATCATTACAGACGAGAATAGACATCCTCAGACCGCAATATCAATCATATCACAGTAAACTCACAAATCAAGAAGGTGAATGTCATGCTGATACTCTGACTGATTAGCTTATTCTCAGCCATGAGACATGTAACAAGCTTGTTTCAAACTACCCAGCACCATTGAGGTATTACTTGATCCTGGCAGAAATTGCAGTGGTGTTTGTTGAAGAGCTTGACAACGTAGGGGCTGGTGCTTGTTGAAGAGCTTGTCAACACAGGGCGCTTTGGGCCTTGATAAAAATGCATGTAGAGGCAGTAGCACGGATATTAGAAGATGCATGCTGGTTGTGGACAATTTGGTGCAGATCCATATTTGTTGGAAAGAGCTGGAGACTAAATAAAGGAGAGTGTAAACAGATTTTGGAGCTTTTTGGGTGGGCAAATTATTTGCACTTAAATTGGATTTTGCGTAGAACTCACAATACTTGTGAATGAAAATGTGGAATAGAGCAATCAACGGCAAAGAGATGCCGTGTTAGATGGAATTAGAATACAAGCCATATGGATATAAAAGGGAAGGTTTATTTTATTGTGTTGCATCAGAACGCGTAAGTATTACCTGGGACACATTACCCTTCCATCTATACAACGAACAAGATAAAGTAATCAACATATGAATATATGGTTGACAGTGAGGCTTGTGGAGAAATAAACAATAAGTTTTTCCAACGAAATCCACAAGTCACACATAACATTATTAACATATATTAAGAGCTTTATTGGGATCGTGACCGCAGATTCCAACATGCCGATTGAAATAAAACTTTTGCCAATGTCAGAAGGATTAGTTAGAGTGGAAACCAGCCTCATCCTGAATAAAGAGAAGAATGGTGAGTATTGTACAGCAGTAATTATGATGTACTTGGCTACAATATCTTGACCAGACATAGTACATGCTGTACACACACTATTAACAATGCAACAGAGCACATGAATGGAAAGCTGTGCTGCACTTGTCTTGGGATTTCTACCAGAAGTCTGCGTTGCTTTTTCCAGCTGTCCTGTCATGCTTTTGCACCCATAAAACAGAATAAGCTTTCCTCCACGTGATTTTCACCACGAAACACACAAATTTATGGGATTAATGCTATGTAAGCAGCAACAATTGCAGTCATCTGTCAGCATTGCTGTTGGTGCTTCTGTTTAGGTTTTCTGTTCATTAATCAAGATTCATAATAGCAGAAACAGCTCAAGGCCAGATGAGCCATGGATATATGACATATGCCAGGTAAAAATAGCTCATCAGAGTTTCTTTGGAATATTTTCTGGCAATCAAAAGAAAAAAGCTAGTTTCTTGCAATTTTATAGAATTTTAAAATAAAACCCTTTGAAATTCCAGTTATGCTTTCAGGTGTTGAAACCTCATTAGAGGATCGCAGATATTCCAGGGTTTTGATGGGGTATTGCGTTTTGTTTTTTACCCAGCATGGGTTTTATTTGTCCAGGGGGGTTTTGAGTTGGTGGGATAAGTCATGGGATTTTGATAAGACTTTTATGAATTAAGTTTATATAAATTTGTCCAAAGACCCTAATTAAAGTAAGCCTCAAAAAAACCACCTAAAGGATCAAAGAAGAGAAAGAACTTAGTGCCGTTGAGGAAGCACTGCCCCACAAGGTTTTTGCTTTGGTGGACTACAGAGGCGTCAAAAGAGCTTGTTGCAATTGTTGACAATCTGTGGAAAAAGGTCTTTTCCAATTGTAACACCAGCATGGGTTGCCATTGCCGAGCTTGTGAGCTTTGTTACTGATGTTGTGGGGGTTCTACTGATTTTGAACCAAGTTCGAAAAGGGTTGCTGAAAAAAACACTCACTGGAATAAGTGCCAGAAGATGCTCCATCAAAAGGAATGTATTGCTGACATCAGTTGTTTTTTGGACAGGTGTTTTTAACTCAAAAAACACAAAATCTATCAAATCTCCTGCGCCGACCCAGGAGATTGCTTTTACGTGTGGGTATTGCAAAATCCAATCAATATCTGGTATAGTTTTTTATTATCCAGGTTTTGGAGGATATTCCAAAACCCAGCTGAATATCTGCGACAAAACCACCAAAACCCAGGATTTTGCAATATCCAACGGTTTTGAAGGATTTTGTCAAAACCCCAAATATCTGCGAACCTCTATCTATTAAGACCTAATTTCTCTGGATTTGCAACCTGCACTGCAAAGAAGCAAAGTGACTAAGCGTATGTCTCTAGCATTTCTCACTGACAGTGTGTTGATGATATGATGATACTCCCACCATGTCAATTTCTGCTGTGATTAATACAAAGGACTAGCAGGAGTCTGCTATTGATTCTGACAATAGAGGAGTGCCTTTACGCTACAAGCAGTACTCGGACATGTTTGCGCCCAAGTCTGAGACTCCTCGCCCGCTTCCACCTCATCGCCCTTACGACTTGCCTATTGAGATTGTTAAGAATGAAGATGGAACTTTGGCAAAATTACCACTGGCTGGGAAAATTTATCCACTGAGCCCAGCCGAAGAAAAAGTTCTCCAGGAATAAACTTTGGGGTCTATAGAATGGTATTTATTTTATCAGGTTTCTCTTCATTTTTATTCATCAGATCCCAATCTATTGTTGGTCTCCTTTTCTCTTTATCTCCCTCTCCTTCATTCAATGATTTGTCCCAAATATCAGGATCTGAGTCATTGTCATCATCTTCTAGGAGTTTCCGCATCACTTCCTTAGACGTCTACATTCCTCTTATCAGGGTCTTGATAAAAAGTGACTTGCCACCCGACTCGTAAGGTTCACAAGCTGAAATACATCAACTCATTTTCGTTAACTGTTTAGGCCAGAGAGGGTATCTAGCTGGTGTCTGCCACTGGTAGCTTTTATTGGTCTTTTTTCCAGGGCAAATTTTGCTATGTGGGGCAAAAGCTATGTCTCAATCCTGTGCAATACAAAAAGAGCTCAGAACCATGGGAACTGGAAGCTGTAAGAGGGACAAATTACTTGTATGTCTGTCACCCAGTAGAAATGACAACAGTGATACTGGGGACATTGTGGGGCTGCCAGTGAAGTGTGATAGTGAATACAGAGTGCCATGGGGAAAAACAACCAGAATGCAAAACCGAACAAGGTTGAGTTTGCAATCCAATTT